>VZRV01004149.1:0-188688 GCA_013398115.1 Falcunculus frontatus
CAGGCAGGGGGTGGGGGGGTTGTGCCGGGCGTCACGAATGTCCCCGCGTCCTCCCCCCTGCCTCGGTGGGAAGAGGCAGGAGCCGGCCGAGGCGTCCTTGACATGGATTTTGTGGTGGGGATGCGGGCAGCCGGCGCCGCGCTGCCAGGCATCTGCCCGCACCTCCCTGCGCTCCTGCCCGTGCCTCCTGCCCGTGACACGAGGTGGGTGGCTAGAGGAGAGGAGCTGTGGGTGCTACACCCCAAAATTCAGCCTGTCCCTCCTCTTTCTCCTCTGTGGCAGAGGTGGGTGCCAGGGGAGATGCTGTGGAGGTGTGGGGGGCGTTTTGAGGATCCCCCACCCTGGGGGTCCCTCACCCACCGGCATCCCCTGGTGTCACCAGGACCTTTCCAGGCAGGTGGCAGCAGTGCAGGTGCTGCTTGTCTGCGACCTGGGGATGCTGCAGGGTTGGGGGTGACCTCCTTTCCCCAAAACTGTCCCCTCTGACAGATCTCCTGTGTGGGGCACTGGGGGGAGGGCTGGATCCAGGGTGCTTGGCCCTCGCAGCCAGCACCTGGCACCTCCTGGTGTGTCTGTGCAAGGCTTGGCCGAGGCTGGATCCGGCCCCAGCTGGTCCCGGACCCTCCACCTCCCCCAGCAGGGACATTCCCCGGGGTGGCCACAGCGGGTGCCACCGTTCCCCTGCCTCCCTGTTTTGTTTTCCCAAATCCCAGCTGTAGGAACAACCTCTTGATTAAGTGTATTAATAGTTAAACTTTCAGCTCATAGCTTAAACTCACCAGACCACGAAAAGCTCCCTCCTTTACTCATGCTCTGGTGCTCAACTAAAATATTGCACTCAAAAGGCTTGGGTTTTTTTTTTTTCTCCTTTCCCCTTCCTTTTCTCCTGACTCGACTTTGACTCCTGGGAGCATGGGGGGTCTTGTGGGACTCCCAGTTGTCACTGCTGCCCCTTGCAGCCACCTCTCTGCACAGAGCCCAGGCATGGAGCCCGGGGGGGCCAGGTGTCCCCAAAGTGATTGGTGCTCTTGAAACTCATCCAGGTTGGGGAGGAGGATGGGAGCCACTATCCCAGGAAGAGGCTGGCCCTCCACCCAGCTGGGGACATGAGAATGGATGGGCTGTGGTGGCTCAGGAAAGGATGGAGATGCTGGCAGTAGCTGGTGTGTGGCACTGGCTGTTTTCCTGCCAGGCAGGTGATGGGGAAGGAGGAAGTTGGGAGGTTCAACCATGCCAAGTGCAAGGTCTTGCACCTGTGTGGGGACAGCTCCAAGTCCTGGCATGGCCGGGGGGTGGATGGGCTGGGAGCAGCCCCATGGAAAATGACTGGAGGGGTGCTGGTGGGTGACAGATGGGACATCAGCCGGCACTGTGCGCTCACAGCCCAGAAAGCTGAGTGTATCCTGGGCTGCACCACGGGCAGCAGGGTGAGGAGGGGGTGCTCCCTCTGTTCTGCTCTGGTGAGACCCCCTGGGGCACCACATCCAGCTCTGGGGTCTCCAGCACAGACAGATGTGGGGCCTGTTGGAGCAGGTCCAGAGGATGCCACGGAAATGGTCCAAGGGCTGGAGCCCCTCTGCTCTGGAGACAGTCTGGGAATGTTCAGCTTGGAGTAGAGAAGGCTCCAGGGAGCCCTTACAGTTCCTTCCAGTGCCTAAAGGGGTGTCAAGAGAGCTGGAGAGGGACTTTGGACGAAGGCCTGGAGTGACAGGACAAGGGGTGAGGGTTTTAAACTGTAACAGGTCAGGGTTAACTTGTACATGGGGAAGAAATGTTTTACACTGAGGGTGGGGAGGCCCTGGCAGAGGGTGCCCAGAGAAGCTGTGGCTGCCCCATCCCTGGAAGTGTCCAAGGCCAGGTTGGACGGGGCTTGGAGCAACCTGGGGCAGGGGAAGGTGTCCCTGCCCATGGCAGGGGGTTGAAAGGAGAGGAGCTTTAAGGTCGCTTCCAACACAAACCATTCTGGGATTTGGTGCAGGTAGCAGGGGTGTGGGAGAGACAGGAGGGAAGAGGCACGTGGGCAAGGGGTGGCTGGAGGAGGAACCACCTCCAGATGTGGCCAGTGGGAAAACCCAGGCCAGTGGAGGAAATGTGAGTTTGCTGCTGCTCAGCAGTGGCTCTGCCATGGGGATCAGCTCTGCAGCTGCCTTTGCCTTCAGCAGAGGGACATGTCCTGGTGGGGAGCCTGTGGCTCCCTATCCTGGGGGCCCACTGGGGAGCATCAGGGCATGTGGGTGATGAGCAGCCTGCATCCCTATCCGTGTCCCGTGTCCCTTGGGACTCCCATGGGGCTGGAGCCCCAGAAGAGCTGCAGGGACAGCAGAACGGTGTGACCCCGGTGAGTGGCTGAGGGCGACCTGTGGGTCCCTTTGCCTTTGGGAAAGTCCAAAGGGCACGTTTACCCTGGCCACGGGCCCTTGGGCGCCTGATATCCACAGTAAAAAAGCTTTGGGGTCTGTCAACAGCTCAGGGCTGGTGGTGTGCCTGCCCTATAGTTTCTTCTTTTGGGGTGCTGGGGGCTGCATCCCTTATATCTTTAGAGTGATTTAATCCCTGCTTGTCTTTTCCCATGGCTTGCAAGCAGGTGGAGTGTGCCGATGGTCTGAGATGACAGCCTGTGCTGCACATGGGTGGCAGCCTGTGATTACGTGGATAAAAGGATTTTTGAGGTCAGAAGGTTTTCCAGTGGCTGCCTTGGTGTCCCTGGTTTCCACCATCCACGGTTATGGCATGGAAAAGGGACTGGACTAATGGCTCCCAGGCTGTGGGATCACCTTGGGATGTGTGGGTCTGGCTTGATGTCCTTGTCCTGGAACAGTGTTATTTGTACCAAAGCATCTTCCATCGCCTGAGCTGGGACACCCTTTGTGCTGGGAGGATGAGGATGCATCACCTCCCCACAGTGATGCTGACAGCGTGGTGGCCCGGGCATGGGAGGATGTGTGTCAGCCGTGACCCTGGAAGCGGTGGCAAAGAATGAAAAAAGAAAAGCTGTTTTCTGATTTTCCAAGCAGGATGTGCTTTTCCATCTCCACCCTCCCAGCTCCGGGAGGTGGGAGCTGGAAAAGGGCTCCGGTTACTGGCCCTGCCCTGTGACAGCCCTGGGATATTTCGGTGGGGGCACAGTCTGGGTGATGGGTGGGACCTGCCCATGGGGTGAGATGTACCCTGTCATTTCTGGGTCACTTCTGAGATGGGCTTCATCCCCAGGGTCTGATTGTCACCTGGGTGGTGGCAGGGTTGGGAACAGTGCTGTCCTGGCCTTGTGAGTGACTCCAGTGGGTTCTGGTGGCTGCTGCCACCCATGAAACCCCCAGCTGACCCTGGCATACATTGGCTCAGCACGTGCTGAGCTCCCTGGGGATGGCCCCTGCTGGAGTGAGGATTGGGTTTGTGCTCAGGTGTGATGAGATTGGGAATGTTTCCCTCTAGCCTCCTCTGGTGCTGCTGTCCCTGGTCACCTCTTGGTTTGTGGGTGGTTGACTGTGGTTGGAAGCGGCCCTCGTTTGAAGGATGTTTTGGTTTTGCCTTTGCAAACCTGCCTTGAATCTGTGCCTGTGCTTCAGCTCTTTGTAGGGATATCTGGGCAATATCTATCTCCCACAGTCTTCCTTGTGGAGTTACTGTCCATGCCCAACCGAGCAATGCAGCTCCATCCGCTCAGCTCATGGGTTCTCTCTTGGTGTCCCCAAGAGTCCTGGGGTCTCACTTCTTTCTGCTGGGACTTGCCCTTGTGGTTTTTGTGCCTCTTTCTCTCCCTCAGAGATGGGATTTTGGGGTCCAGATCCAGGTCGAGTCTCTCATTTGAACATCCTGAAGGCTGAGACATTCTCACTTGAACATCCCAACCCTGAAAGGTCCCAAGTGTTTGCAGATCCAGGTGCTCTTACCCTGTATGAGCTCTTACTCCTCTGCACCCACTTGCTGCTCAGAGGCAGCTTCCTGCTCCCCTGCCACTCCTGGAGCTGGAGCAGGGCCAGGGAGGACCATTCATGCCCAAGGAGTTTGGTTGCCTTGGGAAGGGCAAGCGAGCTGTGCCCACAGATGATGCTTGGAGGCTCTGTGGGATCTTGATCCTTCTATAGGCTCCTAGAACAATTTGGGCAGGAAGAGACCTTAAAGTTCATCCAGTTACACCCCCTGCCATGGGCAAGGACACCGTCCACTGCCCCAGGCTGCTCCAAGTTCTGTCCAACCTGGCCTTGAACACTTCCAGGGATGGGGCAGCCACAGCTTCTCTGGACACCCTGTGCCAGGGCCTCCCCACCCTCACAGGGAAGAATTTCTTCCTAATATCCAATCCCAAGCTTTCCTCTTTTAGTTTAAAACCCTCACCCCTTGTCCTATCATGACAGACCATGGTGAAAAGTCTCTCTCTGACTTTCCTGTAAGGCCCTGTAAAATGTTGAAATGTTGAAAGGTTTTTCAGCAGGCGAGGCCTGGGCCACAGGGAGGTGGCAGCGGCTGGTGGCCAGGACATGGCAGCACGTTGGCACTGAATCCTCCCTAAGAAGTGGTTTCTCATATTTTCCCTCGTGCATCTGCTGGGATCACAGCAGGGAGGCAGATCTCAGCACCCACCACCCCCGGGGTGCCCGTGGCCACTCTCAGCCCTGTGCCCTGGTGCCAGCCAGGGACTTTTCCCCCAGTTCCCGCAGCCGGCTGGAGCGGCGGCCGAGGATCGCTGCCTGGGAGCGCTCCTCTTGCCCTCTGCTTTACCTTCTGCATCTCACTAATCTGATGACCGGAGGTATGCGAAGCATTTCAAATATGGCCTCGTTAGCTGGCTCCGGACAGAGCACGCAAGAGCCGTTTCTTCACACTCCTATTCCAGCCGGCTGCTGCCGTTCCCTCCTCCCACGGGCATCCCGCTGCTGTTTGCCCCGTTCTGGCTGGGATCGGCACAGCCGGCTGAGCCCATCCTGCCCGGCTGGGGAATGAATGTGTCCTGCTGGCCATCGGGTGGCTGTTGAGTTCTTGAACGATTTGGGAGCATCACCGGGTGCGTGGGCAAGGGGCGAGCGTGTGCCAGGGATTGGGGTGTCCCCTCTGCCCACAGCCTTGCCAGGTGCCCAATCTTCTCACAGTGGACCCAGTGCCCTCCAGGACCTGGAGGGGATCCCATGGCACACGTGACAGTGGTCTTGGGGAGTCTCAGGGAATCTGAAAGGAATCAGGATGGGAAATGTGGGTGCTGGCTGGACACCTAACTGTGAGTGCCAGGCTGGGCTGTCCTTCCTCAGCTTTCCCTCCTGCATCCATGGGAAGTACCCAGTGTAGGGAGTGGACTTGGAGGGGTGCAGTGTGAGTATGGGCACAGGGGAGGGGGGACCTTGGTATCCCCAGGGAATGGGTACTGTCCAAGGAGACTGCAGCCCATCTCCATCTGGCTCTCCAGGGTGGTCCTGGCAGGGGTGACATGGCACTCATCTCGGGGTCCCATACCTTCGTCCCTGGAATGGCAAGTGGAGCATCCCATCCGTCCATCCGTGTCTGTCTGTGTCTTCCCATTCCCTCCATGCCCCAGGTTGACACAACATGCTGCCCGCTGGAAGGGGCTCCACTGCCACCCGTGCTGCCAGGCTTCTGCCTGCTCCCAGTGCCAGCACGGCTGGGGACCCTCTGCTCTTGATGTCCCTAGTGTCCTCTGCCTCACCAGGGTGACAGCGTGAGCCTGTCACCGTCTCCTCATTCCGCTATTTAAAGCTGGGGTTGGGGGGAGAAAAATAAACGTGGAGCACGAAGATGATGATGGTGGCTCTGGCCGCCCTCGGGGACAGCTGGCCCCGTGTCGGCGTCCCCGGGGAGGGGATGCCATGGCCTGGCACAGCCGGGCACAGGGCTGGGAGCTGGACGCCAGGCGTTTGCGCTTTAATGCATCAGGACAGCTTGCAAATTCCAGGCTGGCGCGGCGAGGTGCCGGCCGCGGCGGAGCGTGCGCGGTGTCGCGGCGGGGGCCGCGCTGCCATCCCCGGTTAGCTCGGTTAGCTCGCTCGCCCAGCGCCGCCGGGGCGCGAGGCCCGCGGGGGCTCGGGCAGGGCACGGCTGCTGGCAGCCCCCGCCTCCCACCCAGCCGGGGGGGTCTGAGCAGCCCCCGCCGCAGCAGAGCTGGGGGCAGCCCCCGTATGAGGGGGGCACAGCCGGAGGGTGGCGTGGAAAGGGCAAATTTGTAGGGATCTCTGTCTCCCCTATCTGCAGGGACCCCTTCTCACCATCTGCAGGGACCTCTGTTCCTCCTGTCCCCTCTGTCCCTGTCCTGTCTGCAAGACCCTTGTCCCCCCATCTGCAAGGATCTCTGACCTCTCCTTCTGCAGGGACCCCTCTCCTCTGTCCCCCTCAATCTGCAGGGCCCATGTCCCCTCCTTCTGCAGAGAACCCTGTTACCCTTGTCCCCTCCTCATCTGCAAAGACCCCTGTCACCCTTCCAGAGAGCCCCGTTACCTCATCAGTAGGGACCCCTGTCCCCATTTCTTTAGGGACTCCTGTGCCCCCATCTTCAAAGCCCCATGTTCCCTCCTGCCTTCAGGCATCCCTGTCCCCCTGTTCTGCTGAGAGCCCTGTCTCTTAATCTTCAAAGCTCTGTGTCCCCTCATCTTCAGGGACCCCTGGCCCCCCATATGCAGATCCCCTGTTGCCCTTCTCTGCAGAGCCTCCCATGCACAAAGCCCCCTGCTCCCCCTGGCCCCATTCTGCAGACCCCTGTGTCCCCCCATCCACAGGGATCCCAGAACCCCCACATCCACAGGAACTCTTGTCTCCACATCTGCAGCAGCCTCCTAATTCTCCCATCTGCAGGTCCAGGGTGATTCCCAGTCCTGCCCCACCAGGGAAGACCTGGAGGTTGTCCAGGGGCAGCTGGTGCCATCTGAATCCCCAGGAGGGGGGATGACCTTTCATCTCTACACATGGGGAAACTGAGGCAGGGAATGGCACTGAATCCTCTCTAAGAAGTGTTTTCTCATCCTTTCCCCGAATATTTCCCCAAAATCTGAGCCTGTCAGTGGAGCCAAGACCCCCAGGCTTTTCCCCTATCTCCCCACTGCCGTGTGATCTCCCTCCCCCCATCCTCACATTCAGAGTCCTTAAATAAAAACTTTAAAAACATGTATTGCCACCTCGTTGGGAAAAACTGGAGTCACCTGGAGTGCTAATCCCGAGGCACCCTGGGGCTATGGGTGCTCCCTGGACTCACTCCCGCGGGGCTGGCGGAGGAGGGGGCCCTTTGCTTTGCGAAGGCGTTGGGGGATTAGCGGGAGGATTGGTAAATCTGACCCCAGGTAAAGATTAAGACCCAAAAAAAAAAAGGAAAATCGTTGTGTTTTTTCCCCGTGCCTGATGCACCATGAAGATTAAACTGGGATGAGTCTGTGTGGCAGCCGGTTCGATTAGGGGTGAGGGACAGCAGGGATGGATATGAGGATGGGGCGAGGATGGGGCAGGGATGGGGGCTGTGTCTGGGGGTCTGGAGATGCCAGAGCTGGGGGGAAACAGGAACCTGGGGGAATGGAGGAGCTGGTGGCCTGTGGCCAGTCCCTGGGGGTCCCCAGGCTGCCTGTGGTTGGTGCTTTGGGAGACAACCATATCCATAACCACTGCCAGCCTAATCCTGGGAATGGCTGGCACTGGGCTGTGTGGGGGCGGCTTCAGCAGCTCATCCCAAAGGCTGATGGTTCGATGGATAGGGCTGGAAAGCACCCTGGC
Source organism: Falcunculus frontatus (assembly GCA_013398115.1). Classification (NCBI taxonomy): domain Eukaryota; kingdom Metazoa; phylum Chordata; class Aves; order Passeriformes; genus Falcunculus; species Falcunculus frontatus. The sequence continues at coordinate 7,702 of VZRV01004149.1, forward strand.
AGTGGGGAGTAAGTCCCCCACAGCCAGTAGCTGCCTCTATTAGAGGTTGGATGTGCTCTCATCCCACCCAATGTCCCTGGTCTGCATCCCACAGACCATCCCACCACGCAGCCACCTCCAAGGATAACCAGGGACCTGGTGCCTAATATTCCTTAACTCCAGGCCCCCCACCCTCCACGGCTCTGGGGTGGGGGAGGCTCCCAGCAGAGCCCTGGGAATCTTGTCTATCCCACTGGTGATGCTCCCCTGGGAAATGATGGGAAAGGGGACAAGGGGCTCCCCTCCAGGACACAGAGTGGGGGACATGTCCCTTCCCACAGCCAGTGTTGGGAAGGGACTGGCTTCCCTGCCATGGTGCTCCTGCATCCTTTTGGTGACGGAGGGACAAAGGAAATTGGGGAAACCCCCTCAAAGCTGTCTGGACATTCTGAAGGACCATGTGACCAGTATGTGGACTGGGAGAAAACTGGAATGGCCGTCCCTGGGGAGGACCATGGAGTGGCTGACCCCTCCACTGGGATAAGGCTTTTTGAGGGGCTGAGCACTGACTTGGGGGTCAAGCAGCATTTTGGGGTGTTGAGCACTAGGTCGAGGGGCTGAGCACCATTTTGGGGAGCTGGCAACTGGTTTGGTGGTGGTCAAGCAATGTTCTGGCTTGGGGGTCAAGCACTGGTTTGGGGGTTTGCTGTTTTGGGGGGCTGAGCACCAGCATGAGAGTCAAACAGCATTTTAGGAGACTGAACCAGCTTGGGGCTCAAGCACTGTTTTTGGGCCTGAACCCAAGTTTGGGGTCTGGGCAGCAGCTCAATGGCTGAGCACTGGTTCAGGGGGCTGAGCACCAGCCCATGAGTTGAGCACCATTTTGGGAGGCTGAGCACCATCTCAGGGGTCAAGCACCTGTCTGGGGTGTTCAGCACCCACTCAGGGGTTCAGCACTGGCTTGGGGGGATGAGCACTGGCTTGGAAGGTGAGTCCCGTTTTGGGAACCTGAGAGCCAGTTTGGCCAGCAAGCACCAGTTTGGGTGGCTGAGCACCATTTCAGGGGGCTGAGTACCCGCTCAGCTTGAGCAGTGGTTTGGGGGTGGTTTAAGCACTGCTCCAGGGCTGAGCCCCAGTTTGAGGGGCTGGATCCTGGGATCCAGGGAGGATTCCTGGGAGGGCTGGGGGGGCACCCCACTGAGGTGTGCTCCTGTCTCACATCCCATACTGGGGTCTGGCAGTGCCAGGGTGGGGGGTTGTTCCTGCTCTGTCTTTGCTCCCTGTCCTCAGCACAGAGGGGCCTCTGGATGGGGAGTATCAGCAAAAGCTGGCTCTAGGTCCCCTTGCTGCACCAAGTGTGTGGGTCCATCCCAGCCCTTCCCTGCCTCAGTTTCTCTCCTGCAGTAGCAGCAGAGCGTCCCCCTTCCTCTTCAGGGCTCTCCCCGCTGCCTCCTGCCCACAGTGTTCTGGCTGCTCTCCCACTGGGCTGCCATGGGCATCCCTGCCCAGACAGGTAGGGGATGGGAAGGGTCATCTCATCCCCATGCCCAGTGACTGGGTGCTGGTACCCTGGGCAATGCTGGGGTACCAGAAGCATCCCTGAGCGTTCCTCTGGGAACTCAGGTGTGGTGGGTGTCCTGGCAGACCCTCACTCAGCCAGCTCTGTACTGGAGCCTCAGCCTGCTCTCCCAAAGGTACTGGCAACCAGAAACTGAATCTACCTGCCTGGAGCAGGTAGGGTGTGTGTGGATGCAGGGGCACCATCCCCTGCCAGCTGAGCTGCTGCCATCAGGGTGGGGACAACCACGGTCCCCTTCCCAGGGGTCTGCAGCTCTGGGGAGGTGGAGCCCAAGATGTCTCCATCCATGGGGCAAGGAGGGCATATGCCCACTCCGTGCTTTGCAAATCACCTTGAACCCTGCTAGCCCCGGCTGGCCTGGGGACCCATCTGACACCCTGCCTGGGCCAGCAGCAGCTGCACCATCCCCTCTGCCCCAGGCGAGGCCAGAGGATGGGACAGTGCTTTTTCCTGGCCTCAGGGCCATGCTGTGTCCCAGGGCTTGTTCCTCATGCCAGCACTTCCTCTGGAAGCACCCTTGGGCTCCTTTCTTCCTGGGGGATGCAGCCCTCCCCCTCCTCTGATGCTCCTCTCCTCCCAGTGGGTGGGGGACAGATCCAGACAAGGAGGAGGATGCCTGTGGCTCCATGCCCAGGATCTGCATCACCCCAGCAGGGTCATGCCAGTGCCACAGGCTTCCCAGGATGTGTGGATACTGGGAGCTGGTCAGGGTGTGATGATGGCAGAAGGTCTCCTCATAGGAAAGGGACACCACTGGGGACACTGGTGTCTCCAAGTCCCATCTTGGGGGACAAAATCATGCTCTTCCATCCCCTGGCTGGCTTTGCCCTGGGATGCTATTGGCTGCACCCCCAGCTGCTTCTCAAAGCTCTCCTGGGGAATGACCATGGGGTGAGGGATCAGGAGTCTCCCTGTGTCCATCCCAGACCTGCCCAGGAGCCCCATCCTAGTGCTGGAGTCAGTGCCCTGTAGTGGGGAGTAACTCCTGGGTCCCTCGGGAGCAGATGCACCGCACCCAGCCTTACTGCCCCTGAGCACCCGTTATCATTTATTGTGTGGAAATACGGAGGAACTTGGAAATTCAGGGTTGGAGAAAGGCCTGGGGGTGCTGGGGGTTGGGAAGGGACACAGTGCCCCAGGCCAGGGTGAAGTATCCTGGGTAATGCCGGGATGCTGAGAGCATCTCTCTGAGTATTCGCCTGGAAATGTGGCCGTAGCCACACGTGGCAAATGTTTGCGGGGGGCTGGGTGCTCCAAAAGACACAAACCCCCCGTGCCCTCAAGGCTGAGACTGCCACAAACTCATCGCAAGGGTGAAAATAGCTGTGGGGCGAGAAGGGTGCTTGGCCACATCCCTGCGCAGCTTTGCTTCAGCCACATCCTGTCAGGGGCGGGGGGGGGGGGGGNGGGGGGGGGGATGTCTCGCTCTGGAGGGACCCTCCGGTGGGCTTTGTGCCGGGGGGGCCGTGTCGTGTCGGAAATCACGTGGCTCTGAGGCTTGGGGCTTTACGGGAAGCGAGGGTTGAGGCGAGGGGCAGCTCGCATCCCCCCGGGATGCCTTGGCCGGGGTTCAGCTCCGATCGGGCCCCCAAAGCAGCTGCCCCGTGGCGACGGCGATGGCCGCTTCCCGGCAGGCGAGGGGTGACGGGGGGGACGAGGAGCCGCCATCGCTCCCCGGAGCAGATGGTCCCTCGGCAGCAAAGCTGCCCCTTCCGCATCGATTACCCGGGCCGGCCGTTTAACGATCGCTTTCCGGGGTTAATTAAACTCTCCTCGCCGAGGGCGGCTGCGCGGCGGGGCCCTACCTGCCTGCAGCCCTGGTGCACCCCCCAAAACGGGGGGGAACGAGCCTGTGGCTGGAGCTGGGGTTTGCTTCCAAGCCACACCTTAAGATCCATCCTGGAGAGCAGCGGCTGTGCCAGGGGCATCGCCAGCACCGTGGCTGCGCTTCTCCCCGGGGCACCCGGAGCAAGGTCAGCTGCCGAGCCTGGTTCTATCCCACTTTCCAGGCAGCATGGGGTGCTGCAGCAGAGGCTGCCCGGTGTTTTCGCCTGGCCGCTGTTTTTTTTGGGAGCGATCCCCACTACCTCGCTCCGTGGGGTTTGGTCTGTGCCCCCCCATGTCTCTATTCACAGTGATTTTGGAGGAAGGCGTCGAGAGCTCGGCGGCAGACGGCGGCTCCGGAGCAGCACGGGTTGCCGAGCGGGTCGCAGCCCTGGGATTGTCAGGAGTTGCTGCTTTTTGCATATCTAAATGTGCCCTTTCAGCCGGCGCTCTCGGTCGAAACTGCCATCTTTTGCCTCATTGTCAGCCTCGCCGAGGTTACGCATCGTTTGCTGACTCACAGCCTCCTGCTCTAATTACTCGTTCAACTCCCTCCCTGGAGCCACCCGGCCAGTCCCGGCACATCCCTTCCCGCTGCTGCACCGCCGGCCGGAGGGCTGGAGCCGGGGCATCCATGCAAACCCCCCCCTCCCCGCACCCGTCCCTGCCCGCGGGCATCGCTCCGCGGCTCCGGGTGCAGCGCAGCTGCCCTTGTCTGGTCCAGCATCCCACTGCTCGCACCCCTGGGATCGTTTTGGGGGTGCAACCGGGGTCCTCAGCTGGGGCATCCGTGCACATCCCCCTCCCTGCACCCATCCCTGCCCGTGGGCATCGCTGCGAGTCCCCAAGAGCGTCTCTCCTGGTTGCCTGCTCCAGCTTCCAATGCTCACTCCCCCATAACCCCCCTATGATGGTTTTGGGGTGCAGCCGGGGGTCGGTGGGGGCTGTCAGGGCAAACACCCGGCGCAGCCGACCCACCGTCCAGGCGCCATGCCGGGGGGGCTCCGGGCTGGCGGCCCCACCTGGCATCCCCCCCAGGCATCGCCCCGCTGAGGGATGCTCGCTCCCACGCACCCTCCGAGCTTCCCAGGAGCATCCCGGGCGCGCGGCCCCCCCGGGCCGAGCGGAGCCCGCCCCCCCCTCGGTGGCAGCGCCGGCTGGGACGAGCCGCGCGCTAAACCCGTAAGCTGAGCCTCTTTGATCCCCGTCCGATATGATCAGCCGCCGGGAAGCTCTGAGCCGGGCCCAGCGTGATTTCCAGCGTCGCGGAGATTCGAACAGACGCCGCAATTACCGATGGGATCGGGCTGATCCCGCTCTTGGCCTGCTGCTCCGCACTGGCTGGGGTCCTGTCTGCCAGAAACAGAGAAAGCACCAGCTCTGACCTTTTAAATATTATTATTATTTTTTTTATTATCACCATCATCATCAACATCAAACTATCCCCCCATCCCAGGTTTGCCATCACTGTCATGCCAGTGGGAAGAGCCTGCTCTCCTCTCCAGCATCTCCCTTCTCAGATTCTTATACCTTCCAAGGAGAGGGGACACAAACTCACCCATCCCAGCAAGCCAGATGGATGCAGGGGCTCAATTTAGCTTTAATTAACTTGATTTTTTTATCTCCCCCTGTTTTTGATCAGTAATATCGAGGCAGAAACAACATCCCTGCAAATCCATCTTGCTAAGGGAGGTGAAACCAAGCCAGGTAATCCGGTGGTAAGGGCAGTGCTCCGACGGGTAATGCAGGCACGCTCGCCTTGGAAGAGGAGATATTTTATATATTTATATATCAAGGAAAAAAAGAGCCGTGTATGTGTTTGCACAGGCTTCTGCCTGTCACAGAATGGTCCAACCACGCATCTTATCTCGTAAAGCCATATTTTGGCCCTTTTTTTCCCCCCCAAGAAAGTGAATTTTAAGCGCCAGGAGACAGTGATGGTTTCTTTGGAGCTGTTAGGATCTGCCATGTACAATAAATCTGTCTTAGTTTGTGGATTATTGGCCCAATAGACCGTAACAGCTCTGTCAGCCCCTCCTGGCGCGCTGTGTCCGGCAAGCTCAGCCTTTGGTGGGTTTTCCTGGTTTTTTTATTATTTTTCAGCAGGAATTTGCTAAGGATTTTTCTGTGCCATGTGCGTGTACAGCAGCTGATAGGGAATTCACAGGAGCTCAGTAACGTTCTTAGGTTTCGGGGTTTTTCTTTTGCTTTTTAAAAATATTGGCCCTCTGGAAAAACCCAAAGGCACAAAGTCCAAACTCCCAAAACAGGATAAGTAGGAGGGCAAAGCCTTCCCTGTCAGAGTGCATCCAGCCAGGGGCTGCCTCCCCAAAACTTGTGCTGGTTGAGAATGGGGTTTTACTGAATGGGGTTTTACTGCTTTCCAGTAGGATTTTCCCTGGATGGCCCTGCTCCTGCCGGCCATTGTACCCAGTCTACTGTGCTTCATCCAAGCCCAGAAAAACAGGATTTCCCGGGGATGGCATGGGATGGTGTGCTGGCCCCTCCAGCCTTACCGGGCTGAGTAGCACATGCTCCTCTCACCCTCAGCCTGAGTTTGAGGGGGTCTGAACCTCCCAGAGTGGGGGGATCTGCAGCTGGTCCTGCCCCAGTGACAGGCACCCCCTGGTCCTGCTGCTCAGCGCGGTCTCAGCACGGCCCTGAGTGATGATGTGGGGTGAAATGTGGGGTGCGGGTGTAGGGCGAGATGTGGGGGTGCACAATGATGATGGGGTGAGCACTGAAGGGGAGACCAGAGTGGGGTGCAGGTGTGGGGCACAGGTTGCGGGTGCAGGCAGGGAGGTGTGGGTGCCAGGCTGGTGGCATGGCCTGGGGGATTTGATCTGCTGTAGGACTGGGGGCGACACACGTCCACCTTCATCCTCGAGGCGAGCAGGAGGAGGCGTGTGGGATTTGGGACGGGGAGAGAGCAGGCTGAGTGCTCGGCGCCGTCTGGGACGGGGCTGGCGGGTGGCCCCCGCTGTGCCAGGGACGGCGGGTGGTGCCGCGGGGGGCTGCCAGCCGGGGATGCCTGTAAGTCCCCCCGGGTGCTGTGCTCGGGGAGCCACTCTGGTCCCAGCAGCTCCGTAAGCCCATTAAGAGCTCAGGGAGCCTTACACCTCGGGGGGCTGCAGCAGGGACTTGCACTGCTTCAGCTTAAACCCCTTGAGCTGAAGCGGGGGTGCTGCTGCGGGGACACGGGGACGCCCGTGGCCATCCTCTGGAGATACCCATCCTGAATCCCTGGCGTGGGTGCTGGCGGCTTCCCTCGGGACATGGAGGGCTTCAACCAGGATTTGGCTTTGTTGCATTGTGAAAATGCATCATCACGGTGAAAAAGTACATTTTTTTTCTGAAAAATCCTCAGAGGAGGATGTTCCCCCTCCGGGTGCTGTCGTTCAGCATCACGTTGTGCAGGAGAAAAGTACAGGGAGGGCAGGTAGGTCCATCTGGGATGAGGATGGGGAAGCCACACTGGTCGAGGGGAACCTGGTCAGGAATTGCTTGGGAATTTTTCTACCCTTAACGTAGATGTGCCTTATGTCAAAAGTGTCAGGAGCTGTGATAGTAGGAAACCCCCTTCTCCCCCCTCAGAGAGGTCTTTGTGAAGCTCATGGGATGAAAACAGCTTCATCAGAACACTGAGGGAGATGTTGTGGACAGTCCCTAAAATTCCAGCAGCTCATACCAGACGCAAGGACGGGTTTCTTTTTGTCAAATTTCTTTTTGGGAGGTGGTGGAGTCACCATCCCTGGATGTGTTTAAAAAAAGATTGGATATGGCACTCAGTGCTGTGGTTTAGTTGACTGGTGTTAGGCCATGAGTTGGACTCGGTCATCCTGAAGGTCTCTTCCAACCTGGTGATTCTATGTGATTCTGTGAATCCACCACCTACAAGTCCATATCCGCTGGTGCTCCAGCTTGTTGGGGGATGGATTCTGTGAGCGCTCCCTGACCCAGCTCATCCCACAGCGCCTGCTCATCCCCCAGCCTTGTTCAGGCTCATCCTCCATGGATCATGCCACTGAGGGCAAGGTGCAGGACCCTCCGGCATGGGGAAGAGGGAGGAGGATGGGATGGAGGAGGCTGGGGAAGCAGCAAGTGGAGGAGGATGTCCATCATGGAAGCTGAGAGTGGGCAGTGGGAACCCATTGGGTTGGGAGCCCTGTGCTCTGGAGCTTCCCTCCAACACCAGGAACTTGCCAGTGCTGTGGGAAGACCCATCTGGAGATGGGGATATAGGTGTTGGGTTTCAGAAGGGATGAAACCCTGGTGGGATCAAACCCTTCCCTGGTGAGCGGAGATGGTTCTCTTGCAGAGGGATCACCAATCTGGCAGGCAGGTCCTGGGAGCAGGCTGGGAGTCCTGAACCCACCCTGGGCTTGCTGGAGAAGGGCTGGACCACCACGTGGCAGGCACCAACTAGATCCGTCTGGCTCCTTGTCATTCCAGCTTGCCACCTGGGCGGTGAGGGAAGGAAGCATTGCCACCTAGCTCTAGTTTGAGTGTAGCCCCTCAGAGCTTGGGGCCAGGACGGAGCAGTGAGCCCAGACAGATGCTGACACCCTGCTATCAGTCCCCTCAGAGCACGTCTCCAGTGCGATAAGCCCTTTCCAGCTTCCACCAAGTAGTGTTTCCTTCATGCTTCAGCTTCCCCAGGCTCGGTCCTATGGCCCTTCCCTATCTTCCTCTGTGTTGTGACAGCTTGTACATGGGTTTTCCATGGCTCTCTTCACAGTCATAGCGTGAACCTTTCTGTTTCTTACTATGAGTCCTGCTGCTCTTTCAGCTGAGGGTCCTCCCATCCCGACTCATGCTGTGGCTGATGGTGCTTATGGTGAGCCCTTCCTCCTTCCTAGGACTCCAGCTCTGCTTTCCAGCTGTCCTGGGGTCAGTTCTTTAAGATCTGCCAGCTTCCCCCACCTCACTTGTGCTTTTTAAAAATTGCCATAGAACCAGAAAATACTTTGGGTTGGAAGAGACATTAAAAACTATCTCGTTCCACCCCTCCTATGGGCAGGGACCCCTTCCACCAGCCCAGGATGCTCCAAGCCCCATCCAACCTGGCCTTGGACACTTCCAGAGATGAGGCAGCCACAACTGCTCTGGGCACCCTGTGCCACCCTCACCCTATTTCCCTGTAATATCTTATCTACCCCCGCCCTCTATCAGTTTAAAACCCTCACGCCTTGTCCTGTTACAACAGGCCATGGTGAAAAGTCCCTATCCACTGTTCTTCCACATCCCCTTCATGCATGGAAAGGCCACGGTGGGGTCTCATGGCTGTGCAGGACCCCCAGGGACAATCTGAGTGTTCCATAGAAGTCCCAGTGTTTTCTGCAGCAAGACTGGTATCCAATCAAAGAGAGAAGCTGGGCCTTGGTACAGCACCTCCCTGCCCTGCCACCCCATCACGAGCCTGACAAATTTCTGGGAACAGTTTTCCAGGAACAGTTTTCCTAATAACTCCTGCCATCAGGTTGCCCAGGGGTGCTGTTTTTCTATCCTCTACTGCCATGTACAGGGAAGGAAGATGCCTTTCATTTCGGGCTGATTCTTGAAGAAGCGTTAAGAACCAAGAAAGATACCCAAGAGGAATCTCTGAAGGAGAGCTTGGCTTGGGTCAGTCCATCTGTGTCCTCTGGCCTCAGGTGTGTTTGCTCACCTGAGAGCATGCTGTGTGTTGGGTTGCAGATCTCCCCAGCCATGGTCCTGGCTGAAGGCAGAGCTTGCGTCTGAGGACATGTGGTCACCGCCGATGCCAGTGTTGCAGTGTCCCCACCATCAGCCAGGACAGGGCACCCCTGGGGCTCCCCAAGATGTGGTACAAACCCTCCCTGTGGCTCAGCTCTCCTGGAGGATGAGATGCTGGTTGCTCCCTGGGATCCAGCAGGTGCAGAAGGGAGGAACATCATCTTCCTCTTGATCCCAGGATGCCCAAATTTGCCTGTTTGTTTGAGTGCCGCATTAATGTGGTTTCCTCGACTGCCCTTGTCCTTGAGTGTGTGGATGGCTTGGGAGATCCAGGTCTAGTGCTATGACCATCCAACATGGAAAAGCCCAGGGAGGGGAAGAAGACAGTGAGGGGTGCAGGAGACCTGAGGACCGGTGAAACCAGCGCCTGAGGTGTTCCCTAGGGCGAACCAAAATGGTGGAGCACCTGCCAAGCATCCCAGTCCTGGAGGTGTCAGCAGCAAGTGTCCCCATCCTCTGGCTCCCAATGGCCTGGGCAGCACTCTCCCCTCTGCCAGGGCTCCAGCACCGTCCTCTTGCTCAGCACCTTCCAGCCTGCTCGCCTGTGCTGCCTGGAGTTGTCCTGGGCTCGTTGGTTCCATCCCCAATGCCTCCAGCAGGACCTGGCTTGCAGCAGGGGTTGGTCACCTGTGATGTCTCAGGGAGTGGGAAGCTCTTGGGGTGCACAGCAGCGAGCTCAGGCAAGTGCTTGTGTCTGAGCTAGAGAGCGCCAGGATTTGCTCTGTGTTATTCTGGATCTAAAAGGGAAAAAAAAAAGGGATTGCTCTTTCCCAGTTCCTGCATTTCCTGAGAGCAGCCTAGCTCCTAGCTTATCTTCAGACAGCCTCAGGGGTATTCCCTTGGAGTTTGGGAGTTTAATCAGGCATTGCTGGGGCATGTGAACTCTGCGGCGAGTCGCCGTTCCCAGGGAGGGGAGCGCCTCTCTCAGATATTTGGGTTGGCGTGCCTGGGCTGGGGGCTGGGCTGGCTGGGAACGCGCTGCTGCTTTTCCTGGGGATGCGACTGGGAATGGCTGGGGGTGACGACCTGCCTGCCTGGGAGGATTGCGGGCAGGATGCTGTGGGCAGGGTGGGTTCCCCTGGACATCCCCGTGGCAGGGCTGCCTAGACTTGGCTGTGCTCCTTTGGACCTCTCATCCCCTCTAGCCCTGCCTCTGCCACCTGCCTCTTTCCCCTCCAAACCCACGGATTTTCCTTGTGGCATCCTAGGCAAGAGCTTCTGGTCCCCACCAGGCATCCTGATTATGACCTGGCGCCCTTCTTCTGGCCCCTCTGGCCATAACCTGACCCTGCTGCTTGTTTTATTTTGGGTGATTTTGAATTGGGCAGAAATTTCAGTGGAAATGCCCAACGCTGGGCTCTGCTTCACCGGTGGAATCGAGGGCTTTGTTGCTGGCTCTTTCGCAGGCAGTATTTCTTTTTTTGGGGGCTGGATATATTTCTGGCAAGTAAAATGACGGATGCTCTGTTTCGTTTCCAGTGGCAGCGTTTCAGATTCCTTGCTCCAGGGCAGGAGCCGAGCGAACTCCGATTCCAGAGCAGCTCTGGTACCTTGGCAGCTTAAAGGCCACGGGGTTTGCTTGAATGACAAGCGGTGCTGAGCGTGGGGAAAGCTCGGGAGAGGCAGTTTTGTGCTCATGCCTTCCATCTCTTGTAGGAGCGAGATCCCACAGAGTGAGGAGGCATCTTTGTACTGTCTTCCTGCTCTGCAGGCAAACTGGGAGGTGGTGGAAAGACATGGAGAAGGATGGCGAGCCCTGCCTTGGGGGGATACTCCCTGCATCACTGCTGGGGAGATGGGGAGAAGCAAAGTCTTGAGGCATTTCTGTGTGTCTTCTCCCTAGGAGCATCCTCTTGGATGTTCTTATCCCAGCTCTGCCCATGCCTCCCCTCATACCCAGCTAGGAAGGATGGAATCATGGAATAGTTTGGGTGGGAAGGGACCTTAAAGCCTATCTCATTCCACCCCCCTGCCATGGGCAGGGACACCTTCCACTGTTCCAGGTTGCTCCAAGCCCCATCCAACCTGGCCTGGGACACTTCCAGGTATGGGGCAGCCACAGCTTCTCTGGGTGACCTGTTCCAGTGCCTCTGTAGTGATCCAGGTGCTGATCCCAGGGGCTGGCTGAGCTGCACCCTGCAGTGGTGGTGAGCCCAAGCCACCAGGGAGGGCAGGACCTGCCAACAGGGCTGTCCTGCTGTTGGGATGCTGCAGTGCTGGGGGTGAGGTGTGAGGGATGGGAGCCCACAGCCCAGGGGTCAGGGCAGGGTGGGGATCTGTCTTCCTGAAGCTCCCCAGCTTTTTTTGGCACATCTGCATGGACCTGAGACACATGTGGGTCTGTGGGCAGGGTTTGCCCGTCCCTCACAGAGCTCCCCTGCACTTGGTTTTGGTGACAGAGAGAACCCTGGCTGCTTCCTGCCCCCCAAAACCTGTACCCCAAAACCTCTCAAGCCTCTCTGGCCCACTGGGCTTACTGGAAGCAACTCCCCTGGGCACCAGTGGGGATGGGATGGTGCCAGCCCCATCACTGTGGTGAGTTTTGGCTGTGCTCAGCAAGGCTGTGGGGCTGGGAAGAGACTGACTCGGACTCCCTGAGGGCTGTGGGGTGCCTCACTGCCCCCTCCCAAAGCTGAGCTGGTCTTTCCCCCGCCAAGCCCTGGCCAAGCAGCCTTCCTCCCCTTTCTCTTCTTCCTCCTATTTCCCTCCTGCCAGCGAGGCCAAGCAAAACGCGGTGCTGACCAAAAATAACAACCGCCGGCAGATCCAGACAATGGATAAACCCCCGGTGAGGGCGAGGGCGACCCGAATCCTCCCAGAGGAAGACGGGATTATTCGCCGTCCTCTTAGACATCTGTCAGTAGCTGCCGTCTGCGGACCCGCTTTCCGACGGGGCCATCGCCTTCCTGCTGGGAAAAGTGGTTCTTCCAAAGCGGTTGCCTTCAGGATCAGGGGTTGTGGGCACTTGGGATCTCATCGCTGAGCACCATAAGGTTCCCACCACCCATTAATGGCCAAACTCGAATGCACTGAGCTGGCCCCGGCACTCTCAAGTGGTGACAGTGACACAGGTGCTGGCACGGGTGCACCGGCCCGTCCCAGTGCCAGCTTTCCTGGGATCTGGAGCAGCCTCTTGGTTTGTGCTCTGCCACCATGGATCTGCCTGGTGGGATGTGGAGGGATGAGGTTTTGAGAGAGCTGGGAGCACAAGGGGACCTCTCCCTGCTGGAGCTGTTCTTGGAGATGGCACTGATGGATTTGGGCACTGCTGGAGGTGGCACTGGTGGTGGCACTGATGGATTTGGGCACTGCTGGAGGTGGCACTTGGTGGTGGCACTAATGGATTTAGGCACAACTGGAGGTGACACTTGGAGGTGGCACATATAGATTGGAACACCACTGAAGGTGGCACTGATGGCTTTGAGGCTCTTTACCATCCAGTATTCCCATGCTACCGTGCCTACAACTTTTTCCCTTATTTTTAATTAACTTCCCTTCACTCAGCCCATGCCGATGGGTCTCTCCATGACCTGGTTGTCGGTCAGACCCCAAGTAACTGACACTGTAATCGCTCCATCTGTTAACAGAGCGATTCACACGTCTTAGCTCGGCCTGGGCAGGCCATGTGTGGGTCTCCCTGGGGCAAAGCCATCCTCAGCCCCCCAGCTCTTTGGGGGTCCTGCTGGGATGCTCGTTGTTGTTGGCATCCGCCACCGGGCAGTGCCTGCCCCTGCCCACCTGTCCCCGATGCCCTGGGGTCATTCTGCCTGGTCCCCTGAACCTCACAGCCCTAAATCACCTTGGGGACCTCACTTGGTGGACAGAGCACAGGGAACTAGTTGGACCAAAGAGCTGGAGTCCCTCCAGGAAGGTCTGGGGGGGATTTGCAGAGGACAGGAGGAGTTCTGCTGGGCTGGGATTGATGGCGCATCTCCGGGGCGATGCCAAGCTGGGGGGAGTGGGCGAGCGGCAGAGCCGTGCCACGGCGCGTGAATGTCAGATGCTGCTTGGCTGCGAGCTGGGCTCGTGCGAGAGCAGATCTGTTCAATCCCATTTGGAGAGGGGGGAGAGGCAGGGGGGGCTCTTCCCCAGGCTCAATCTGGTAGGTTTTAGTTACAGTCGTTTTAGGATTTGGGCAGCGAATTGGTGCAGCTTTGGCACAGGGGGGGATGGATGAGCACCGAGGCTGCCAAGCCTCCCTCATCCCCCGGAATTGGGGAAGGGGGGGACCACGCAGGTGGGTGCAGCCCCTGGGCTGAGCAGCGTGGTCGTCACCTGGCTCTCTGGGCAGCAGCTGGGAGAGCGGAGGAGGGGAGGAGGTGCCTGGCGTTGTCCGCAGGGCACCCGCAGCCCTGCAATGCTCGGGTGGACGCTTCAAATCGTGTTATCTCCATAACCGCCCAGCTCTGGCCGCTCCGAGTGGCAGCGGAGATAAGTGGATTTCCAGGGAGCGCCTGGTCGTCTGACATTTAAGACTCCTTAATCCGTAACCACCACCCCGCGGAGGCAGGACGCAGCCACGTTTCCCAGCTGGGGCAGCCCCGGGCGTAGGTCGGTCCCTGCGGTGGTGGTTCCAGCTGTGCCAGGGCCACAGGGTGAGGTTCAAGGATGTGCACGGAGGCAGTGGTATCCCTGGGCACCTCCTTGTCCTCTCCATGATGATAACCTCCTTGGAAGTCCAGGGCACATTGGTGGCAGGCTCTGGGGTGTTGCCTGAGTCAAGGCATCAGGGTGTGGCTGTGCTGGCAGATTGGGAAGCCTGCAGCATCCATGGGGCTACATGGAAAAACCCACCCACCAGTGGGGAGAAAATATGCCCTTGCTGGATCCCTGGCGTAGGGAGCCCACCTGGGGAGGTGGCGTCACCTCCTGCCTGCTCAGCAGGATGTGGCATGGCCTCACCACGCTGTCCCTGAGGATGTGCCTGGCAGGACACATCCTGGCCTGCCCTGTGTGTGTGTCCAGAGTTGCTCCTGGGGGGCATCACCGGGGCCGATTGGCTGCCTGCAAAGAGGAGACGGGTGAAAGCCACTCTGTGCACCATGATGATTCGCCATCTGCTTCCAGGGCAAACTCCAGATGCTGGATTTAATCTTCCATAGCCTTTTTAATTCAGGAGTTGGCTTCTTAACATCCCTCAGTGCCACCTCGGCAGCAGAGATGAGCAGAGTGTCTGCCACGACTGGCCCTTCGAAGGATGTTCTGGAGCATGAGAGATGAACTATGTCCGTGTGAGTTGCCCATCTGGCGACCTGTCATACGTCGACCCGTCATGCCTCTGGCTCTTTAACCTGCCCAGGGTGAGCCTGAGCATTCACAGCACTGCCCAAACCTCCCCCGAGGCCTGGGTGTCCTCTCTTGATGTCTGGAGAAAAGGTCGTGGGTGACAGTAACTTCCATGGTACATCCAGGAGTGGATCTTCTGGCTGGACCAGTTTTGGGGTATATGAATGCAAGGAGCAGAGCTTGGGGGCTGTTGGGTTGACAGAGGTGATGGCTTGCAAATAACAGGCTTGTCTTTGCCTCAGGCACCTGGTTATCAGGCACCATGGATGGGTGTCCTGTAGGGATAATCAGCCTTGGGAGATCATGGATTGATTTCTCTCTTGGTTCACCTGCTGCTGGACATCTGGCTGGTGAGGCTGTGATGAGACATCACCGCCTGTTTCAGCTGACCTGTGTCACCTGGTGGAGGGAACAGCAGGTTCTACTGTGCTGTGGAAATGGGCACCTGGTAGCTGAGTCAGCTGTTGCGGTGCTGGGGTCGGAGCTGCTGTGAACCTTGTTCTGGTGGGGCTTGTTCTCCTGAGCCTTTGACCTGGCTTGCTGCTGGACCCTCTGACTTATGACAATGCTACAGGGCCGTGGTCCTGTTCTACCCACTGGGTGCCTCATCCCAGGGTGTGTTTCAGACACCGGAATGCCTCCAGGGTGTCTTGTCTCCCCACACATCACTCCCACCACCCATGATCCCGTGCTCCGGGACATCTCAAGGTCCTGTCCACTGTTAGCCAGGGCAGCTGAGGAGCACAAGGACCACCTCCAGGCCCTCTATGGAGCTGCAAGGGGAAGGTGCCTCCGACTGCAGCCTCCCTTGACCTACATCTTTCCTGGGATGCCTTTGAGAGGGGCACATGCTGGTGGCGGGTGCCCTACTTTGGTCTGTCCATGGCATGGCTGAGTCCGTCCATCTGTCTGTCCATCCATCACTAGGGAGGGATGGTGGTGGGGAGGAGGTGGGGACCATGCTGGGCGGGCGGCCACGCGGCGAGGGGGAGGAAGTGGGGACAAAAACGTGGCGGAGGGGACAATTGCAGCCTTTCTCTGGGCTGAAAAGACGCCGGGGTCCCTTCCGGCCTCATCCTCCGTCTGCCGCGGGCGGACAAAGCCACCGCCCCCAGTGCCCACCCAGCGCCCAGGGATTAGAAAAAAAGCGAATTTTGATTTTCTCCTTTTGTTTCCGGAGCCCGGGAGCAGCTCGGCTTCAGCTTTGCTGCTTTCTTCTCCCTTTATGCCGTGTCTGTGCACGGCTGACCAACCAGCGGCTTTTCTGGGAGGAGGGTGATTTATTTAAAATTAAAGGAAAGCAGAAGTTCTTTCTTGAAGATGAGACTTTTTAGGTCGGCGGGAGCTGATGGCTTTCCAGCCATGCAGTGAAAACACAGGGGAGCCAGCTGGAATTTGCAGCTTGTCATTTTTTAGGAGAAGCAAAGCTCCTCTCCTGCTCCCCTCTGACAGTAAATGGTGCCTGCAACTGGGGGGACTCTCACTCCATCGGCTGGCAGGGGTTTCTCTGGACCACCAGAGATGATCCTTTTGCAACCTTTATTTATTTTGGCATTGTCAGGACTATTGCAGAGCGGTCCCCTGTGTGCTGGGGTGCAGGGAGCCCTGGGGCAGAGGGAAGGGGATGAGGGGTGGTGTGGTGCTGAGAGCTGGGGGAAGACTCAGGCAGAGGAGTATCCCGTTTTTTCTCCCCCAGGGCCAAGGGAGAGCACAGCTGCCTTGCCCCATCTGAGCATTCCAGGCTGGTGGGAGGCAGGTCTTTGGGGTGACCCATGGACACCACAGAATCACAGGATGGTTTGGGTTTGAAGGGTCCTTAAAGATCATCTCGTTCTACCCCCAGCCATGGGCAGGGACATGTTCCACTAGACCAGGTTACTCCAAAGCCTGGAGTAACTGGGTAACCCTCCAACCTGGCCTTGAACATTTCCAGGGATGGGGCAGCCACAGCTTCTCAGGGCAACATGTTCCACGGGTGCTGTCCCTCACCCTGGGACCCCCTGGCTTTCGGACCCTGGACCTGGCAGGGGGTTGGTTGCAGGGGAGGAACAGTGTCCTGCAAAGGGTTGGGAACCCGTGGGTGTGGGCTGGGGCCTCCCGACCTTGGTGGTGTCCCCTTGAACCCTGGCGTCCCGCCAGGCTGTTAAGCTGCCCCGTGCAAAGACCCGGGCGAGGGAGCCCATCACGTGCCCCTTAATGCCGTGGCCGGGACTAAGCACCTTCTGACAGGGACCCAGATGACGCTGCCCGGCGCCTTCCCCAAGGGATGGGGGCCGGAAAAGGGGCAGAAACGGGACGGGGGGGGCCCTCCCTGTCTTTACTCGGGTCAATCATAAAGAAGGGATTAAGATCATTAATTCCTCCCCCCGCTGCAATTAACGACGGGGCCGGGCAGCGGCTGGCGAGGAGCAGCGATATCTGCTGTGCTGGGTGGTCCCACGGTGTCAGGGCGGGGGATCCCCCCCTTTAATGCGAACTAGCCGGGCACCCCCCAGCACCCCGGTCTGGGGTCCTTGGCGAGGACAGCGTGGGGACAGACCCGTCCCAGCTGGCACGGCCGCGGTGTCCGGCGCCTGCTGGCGCGGTGGCCCCGGGGGCTGGAGGGCAGCGCCGGGTGGTTGCAGATGGTGGGAGCTGGCGGAGGCAAAGCGGCGGCCGGGACAATGGTGGGATTGTGCGGTGGCGCCGCTGGCACAGCTCGGCACAGCTCGGCACGGCTCGGCGCCGCACCCCGTGCCAACAGCGGGCACTGCCTTGCGCCGCTGGGGCTGAGTGCGGCCACGGCGCCGTGCCCGGTGTCTCGGTGGGTGCGGGGAGCTGCATCGGGTGGGCTGGGGTGGCCCTGCCCCGCAGCCGGGGGTGCTCGGGGGGCTGTGCCAGGCTGTGCAGCCATCGCCCCGGTTGGAGGGGGCTGTGAGGGGGGCTCAGAGCTGCTGGCACCCGATCCGTGTGGCATGGTGGGACCATGGGAGGCTGGCCGGTATGTCTGGCTGCAGGAGAAAATGGGAACTGGTGGAAATGGTGACCACGGCGTGGCTCCAGCTGGTGTCCTCCCCACTTTGGCACATGGACCCCGCTGTGGGGGCTGTGGGGAGACCCGTGCGGGCAGGACCCAGCTCTTTGCCAGGGCGATGCAGAGCGTCTCCAGCAGTGGTGGCTGGAGACCAGCCGTACGTCCCCGGCAGCCCCGCGGCACGGTGGTTCCGATGCCGCAGGGCGAGCGGGCAGGGTGGCAAATCGCGGGCCGGTCTGGCCGGGCGCTTGGCTCCCTGCATGGCGCGGGGCGGGCGGAAGAGGCGCAGGGCCGCAGGAAAGGCGGCCGCGGGCAGGCGTGAGATAACACCACCGGGCCCTTTATCTCACATCCTCCCGTCCGGTGCTTTTCCTGCCGCGCTCCCCGCTCCGGCCCCAGCGGCCGTTGCTGTCGGCACTAAGGTGTGACCCGTCCTAAGGTCTCCAGGGACGGGTCCCCCACCTCCCTGGCAGAGGGGACGGGTGATTCAGCTGCATGGCAGCAGCTCGCCCATCCTCCCAGCACCCCGTTACCCTGTTGGGGTGCACCCCACCTCACCGCTGCCCAGCATCCCCCCGCCTGGCGTGGAGCGGGATGCTGGGGAAGGGCAGCCCGTCCTGCCGCCGCAGCCCTCCCTCCCCACGTGGCCTGGCGAGCTCCCGGCTGGAGCCCAAGCCCTGCATCGATCCGCGCTGCATCTTAAATCCCGCAGCAGCTGAAGCAAGCGGTTTTCAGCGCCAGGGCGGGGGGGTTTCTCCGTGGGCGAGCCGGCTCTGGCACCGGAGTGAGACACCGGGGCTGCTTCCGCAGCCGGTACCACGGTAGTTGGCACAAGGACCTTGCCCTCATCAGCGTTTTAACGGCGATGCCCAAGCTCTGTCCGTGGGAAAGGGTCCTCTTGGGCTATTGTGGGGTTCCTGGGGTTGCACTGCAGAAGGGGATCCAAAGGGTGATGGATGAGCAGGAGTGGGGTATGGGGGTGCAGGGATGCCCCTTGCTCTGCTGCATCACCCCTGCACAGGAGTGAGGGTCTCACCAGAGCTCTCCACGCATGGCCACATCCCTGTCTGGGCTCTGGAGAGGAGGGTGCCGGGATAGCCAGGATGGAGGGATGGGGTGGGCGAGGGGCCTCCTCCCAGTGCCACCCTCCCCCAACTGCCGCCGGGGTGGGGACGTGGGTTCCTGCTCCACTAAGCCCTGCAGCTTTTCTCCTCTAAAGCCTGATTACTTGGCGGTGCCTGTGTTCGTGCGTGCTCGGGAGGGAGGAGGAGGAGGAATTTCACAACAACAAGTGTTTGCAGCCACGCTGGGCCCAGCTGCCCCGGAGTCGCCCCAGGGACAGCAGCATAGCATCCGCTCCAGGAAGGCTCTTGCTGTCACTGCTGAGCCCATGGCTCTGCCGGAGTGGCCGGGCATGTGTGCTGGGCGTGCTGGGGCATGGCAGGAGGTCAGCACTGGGGCTTGGAGGTGGATGCTGTGGTTCCCTGTGGGGTTGAAGGTGGGCACTGCAGATCCTGATGAGGCTTGGAATTAGATGCTGCAACTCCCTGTTTGGTTTGGAGATGGACACTGCAGCCCTTGGTGGGGTTAGGAGGTGGATACCATAGCTGCCCATGGGATTTGGAAGTGGATGTTGCAGCTCTTACAGGGATTTGGAGGTGAACACCATGGCTGCCCATGGGATTTGGAAGTGGATGCTGGACATGGCTCAGAACTGGATGCTGCAGCTCCTTATGGGATTTGGGGTGAACACTGCAGCTGTTGGTGGGGTTTGGAGGAGGATGCTGTGGATCCCCGTGGGACTTGAAGGTGGACACTGCCGCTCTCCATGTGGCTTCCTTCCCCTGCCGTGTGCTGGTTCAGGGCCAATGGTCCAGGAGGAGAAAGAGGAGGAGGAGGAGGATGAGGAGGGGTGCAGCCTAGCCTGAGCTGGGTGAGCAGCACCCCTGGGACTGTGGGAGTTGGGGTGTTGCCTCCATGGCACTTGGCCTGGGGGACAAAGGTGGCTGCGGGGTGGGACCAGGCACCCTTTGCGTGAGCTCCAACTACTGGCCCAGGAGCATCCCGCTGGCGCCTGCGGTCCCATCCGGCGCAGGGCCGCATGCCGCTGGAGCGGAGCGGGAGATGAGCCCCGTGACTTCCCTGGGGCTGCTGTCCCTGGGGGAGGAGAGCCGGGCACAGAGAGTCTTTAAGCATCGGAGTGCCATTGCTACCAGGCCAGGACTTCCCCTGTGACCCCCCACTTCTGTCTGGATGGCGACCCTTTTAGAGAGCAGCGGAACGGATCTCCACCGAGGTCCGTTCCCTGGAGTTCCTTTGTTCGCGGTGCTGAGATTTTCATGGCAGGGGGAGGAAGAGCCGCTTTGAAAAGCCCGTTGGCTCTTGCCAGCGCTAACTCTCTTTTCTTTTCTCCTTCCAGAGCCGCGTGGTGTGTCCCAGAGCCTCAGAGTATGTCTGTGCACTGAGAGCACCCTGAATCCTCCGCAGCCGGCGCGGGAGGAGACGCCCCGTTGATGCGCGGTCCCGTCTGAGTGTCCCCGGTGGCTGGCGGGCCGGTGCTACCAGAAGGGCTTTGGGGGTCTTTCGCTTTGGCCTTGGGGGTGGGTTTTTGGGGTTTTTTTTTTTTTTTTTTGTGTTTTTCGTTTTTTTTTTTTTTTTAAATTTTGGGGTTGGTTTTGTTGTTGTGCTCCGGGCACCATGTCAAATTCGGGCTCCCATCAAGACACTGGGAACAAGCCAGAGACGGAAAAAAATAACCAAGATGACTCTCAACCCCCCGTCAACTCCGAGAGGAGGAACAAAAGTGGAATAATAAGTGAACCTTTGAACAAAAGTCTTAAGAAGTCCCGTCCACTCTCCCACTATTCCACCTTTGGTAGCAGCAGCTCGGTAAGCGAACATTCAGAGAAAGGCAACCCCTTAGCTAATGGCAACGATGCGACTGTGGATAAAAGTCATTCTACCTCAAAGCACAAAAACATCTCTAGTATGCTGAGCAAATTAGACCGGATGTCGGAGCTCTCCTCAGAAGGACAGACCGCCCTCCAACAGTTTGCTCAGTCAACAGAAATGCTCAAAAGAGTGGTACAGGAGCATCTTCCTCTAACAAGCGAGCACGGGACTGGTATCTCTGACATGGAGGCAGTCTCAGCTGCAGAGACAATGAATGGCCCCTCTGATTTTCCTTACCTGGGGGCTTTTCCCATCAACCCAGGCCTTTTCATTATGACCCCTGCCGGCGTGTTTCTGGCAGAGAGCGCGCTCCATATGGCTGGCTTGGCAGAGTATCCCATGCAGAATGAGTTGGCATCTGCCATCAATTCGGGGAAAAAGAAACGGAAAAGATGCGGCATGTGCCCGCCCTGCCGAAGACGGATAAACTGCGAGCAGTGCAGCAGTTGTAGGAATCGCAAAACTGGCCACCAGATTTGCAAATTCCGAAAATGTGAAGAACTCAAAAAGAAGCCTTCTGCAGCACTGGAGGTAACCGGCCCCTCTCAGGCACCCTAACCCCTCCTCGGGCTGCGCTCCTGGGTTTGGATCTTGCCCTAGATAATAAAACACCTGGTACTTCTTACTTTTTTTTATTTTTCCCTTTTCCATTAACAGTTCTCACCCTGAGATGTGTGCTCTGCCCAGTGCCCCCAGTCCCCACCCCCCGCTATGTACCGGGGTTGATTGGTGTGGGGAGGAGGGCTGGGGTCTCTCCCTGGGGTCTCTGGGCATGCTGGACTTCGCTCTCCCCTTTGCAAGCACAGGCAGCAGTGGGGCTCTCCTGAGGTTTTGGGGATGGCATCTCCTGTCCTCAGTGGGTGGCAGCTCCCTGAGCTGGGGAGCAGCATCTAACCCCAGAGGAGGGGGATGACTTTTTGGGGCAGAGCTTGGGGTAATTGGTCATGATGAAACCCGTGGCCACAGTGCAGCCAAAGCCCAGCCCCTCAGCTCACTCTGCTCTGAGCAGGAGCACAGCGGTCCCTGGTTTTGGGAGCAAACTGTAGCAGTGTGTGCTGGGCAGCATCCCCAGTGGTGTGGCTGTGCTGGGTCTCCCTAGGCCAGCATCCCTCTGGGGAGGTCAGGATGAGTCCATAAGGCAGCAGCCAGGTTTCTCATGGCAGCAGTGCTGCAGTCCCCACTGGCAGTGCTCCTGTTCCACCACCTAACAGAGCCAGGAGCATCCCTGCTCCTGCTGGGGACGCCCAGGTGCCCTGATGTGAGCCTTTGGATGGTGCTCAGGCTGTCACTGCCCACCATGGCCTGCTTGTGGATGTCCTTGGCTTTGGAGGACAGCCATTGGGTTGGGGTGTCACCTTGCCAAATGCACTGGGGAGGTGTGACATTCATGTGGGGACTACAGGGAAAGTGTGGTGACTTGGGTTGTGTGGGCCTGAAACTCATTAGGGGCCATGGGCAGCTGCTGGTGGCGTGGCGTGGCGTGGGTGGGGGCTGGGTGCCAGCAGGGCAGGGGTGTCCCATGGACACGCTGCTCTGGCAGAGCCTCCCTCTTCCTGCACGCCCAGGTGTTGTGCTGAAGCCAGCTTTGTTTTTTCCGTGAGCTGCTCCAACTGTCAGCCATGCCAGTGTGCTTCCTCCTTCTGGTGAGCACATCCCCATGGAGAGACAGCAGAGGCTAAAAGGGCACCTGGACATCAGCTGGATCGTGCATCCTGGCACGAGGGCTTTGCCCATCCTCTGGTGGTCGCAATGCAACCAAAGCCCGCCTCTCCCTTAGCCACATTCTACGTTTTTCAATTAGCATCAGCTCTGAATGAATACTGAAGGGGGAAAAAAAATCTATTTGGGCGGTGGGATATGAGGAGAGGGGGACTGTGTCTTTCAAAAACCGCTGTATTGCTAAATTATATTCTTGTTCTAATTTGCTGAGTCAGTGATCTGGAAAAAGGGAGAAAGGGAAAAAAAAAGTTCATTTCTTCCAAAGAGTCCTAAAGCGGGTCAATAGACTCGGAGCTCTCAGCAGCTGGAGGAGTTGCTCCCTTCTCCCAGCGCTGGGTCTGAGGGTGATAAATAGCACCAGGAGCCTGTGGAATGGTCACCCTTGTGATGGGTTTCTCCATCTCATGACTGGCTGGGAAGTTGGGGCCACTGAAATAGGGTTCTGCATCTGGTAGAGTTGGGCCCCACCAGAGATGAATCTCCATCCCCCCAGGGCATGACCGTAGGTGTGTTGAGGCCCAAGAGAGATGCCAGCGTGCTAGTGGGGTGGACATCTGGGCAGGTGTGGGTCACTCCAGGGCACTGCCATCCCCTTTTTATGACAGACCCTCCCCTCTCTCAGACCATCCACTTGTGCCTTGTGTTGACCTTGGTAGGGTTGTACCAGATTGTGGATGGGACAGGGACACCATGACCCTGGCTGATGTCCCAGGTCACCTGGGTCAAAACTGGGTTGTTAGACCTAACCCTATGTCAACCAGCCTTGGTCATACATTGGGCCATGTGTAGGGCAACCACCAGTACCTATGCTGTGCTGGAGACCTGTCTGGAGAGGGCCAGGATGCAGAGTTCCATGGACTGCTGGTCCTGGTGAGGTGCCATCACACCATTGCACTTGATACTGGGACAGAAGGGGCCATTTAATGGCCCTTCACGTGGGCCTGAAATATTCACAAGGCTTTGTGAAGCATCGTCCCTGTCTGTGGTGGGCAGTGCCATTGCCCGGGACAAGGACAGTGACTCTGTCCTGCCACCCCTGTGCATCCAGAGGAATGTCCTTGGAGAGCCCAGACAGGGGCAACAGCTATGATTAAATGTTGATCTAAAATCAAGCAGTAAAAAAAAATAGAATTAAACCTTTATGGCAGCATAAAAAAATGGGCTAAATCCCTCAGCCACCGTTAAGCTTTATCTGTACATCTACAGAGCCCGAAGAACCGGTCGCCGCTGGTGTCCCGCTGTGGTGGGGCTGCCTGGGGCTCTAAGACCGGTGAGATTGGGTGTTGGGAGCAGGCAGCAGCACGTCCCTGCACTGACCAGGCTCCTCTGGGCTCTGCCAGCCCCAGCAACCCCAGCTGATGCCATGGGGGCTGCTGGCCAGCCCTGCACAGGTCACCCTGGGCTTGTCTGCAGAACTGTAGGTCACATGAAGGCCATGAATAGTTGGGATTTGACTCATCAGAGTGGTTCTTTATCCAGAGAAGCTGTGCTGAAGAGCCTTGGTGCCCCAGCTGGTGCTGGTGAGGGTCACTGTCACCCTCACGTCAGCCTCACAGGGAGACTCTCCATGGAGGACAAGGGGTGAGCATTTTAAACTGAAAGAGGATAGATTTAGGTTGGACATAAGGTAGAAATATTTATGATGAGGGCGATGAGGCCTTGGCACAGAGTTCCCAGAGAAGCTGTGGCTGCCCCATCCCTGGAAGTGTCCAAGGCCAGGTAGGACAGGGCTTGGAGGAACCTGGGATAGTGGAAGGTGTCCCTGCCCATGGCAGGGGGGTAGAATGAGGTGATCTTTAAGGTCTCCTCTAAACCATTCTGTGAGTCTGTGATTGTGGGGATGAGGGGGATCTCTCCTGGGCATCCACGTTAGAGCTGGCTGTCCATCTTCCTTGAATAATAAAGGAACAGAGGTATTTATCAGACATCTTCTAGACCCGTGAGGAGCCCCCTCTCCCCTCGTTCTTCTTCCCTGGGATGATGGATCTGGGTAGGTGGCCCTTGCTGGAGAGTCCACCCTGCTCTGCCCTTGCGTGTTCTGCATTCAGTGCCTTGAGTGGGATCCAGTGTGGTCAGAGTGGTGTGCCCCAGGCCTGTGCATCTCTGGGCACAGGCACTTCCCAGATGCCTGATTACGTGTCATAGCCACCTTGGGGAAGGGGTGATGCCTGCAGCTTGTGACTGCCCCAGCTCAATTTGCTCCCCAGCATGGGCTGGGAGCAGGAGCAGCTGAGATCTGTCAGCAGCCTGGTGGGCACCACCAGTTCTTGCTCATTCCAGCCCTTTGCCCCCCTTCCCTTGCCCAAGCCCCATGTTTGGGCTGTGCCTATGGAAGGGAACATCCTCCTGCGAGGATGGGGGTGATGCTGCCCTGGTTTTTCATTGAGGCTTGGTAGGTGTCTTGACCTGAGAGCAGGATCCATTGAGATCTGGCTGCCTCCTGCGTGGAGTGAGGGACTGGAATGTGTCAGGTTTGACTCCTAGGATGCTATGTGAGGTGTCCCAGGCCTGCACACGGGCTCAGTATTGTGCCCCCCCTTGCCCCATGGCAACCAGTCTGCTGGTCCACGCCTGTCACTGCAGCCTGTGGCCTCTTTCCCATTGGTGTCCCTTGCTTGTTTGGAGATGTGGGACCTGAAGGGTCCTCTGAGGTGATCATGTGGTGATCGTGTGTCTGGCTGGCACAGCTTGGCCTTGCTTGGGGGCTGTTGGCATTGACAGACGTTGTGGTCCTTGCATACTCCACCCGTGTTCTCATGAACATTGCGCAGGCTTTCCAACTCACCCAGCTGGGAAATGTCCCTGGTTCTCCTTCCAGAGGACCCCAGTGCTATTGGGACATGGCCCCATACAATCTTTCCTGGAGGTGGCTTCAAAGAGATCTTGTCCGTTGTTGGGCCCTTTGTTGGCTGTGGGGTTGAACCTGGTGGGACTCATCCCTCCTCCCTGTGAGATGCTGAGAGGTACCTGGTGGTGCCCAGGGTTGCTCTGTTGGGGTGAAGGTTGTTCCCTGAGGCTGGGGGTGATGTTCCCCATGTCCTGAGCAGCTCCTGCTCTGGTGTCCCCAGGCCCGTCCAGCTCACCCCCAGTTTCCATCCAAACGCGCTCCTAAACCCATGTGGTGGCTGGGCTCCTGTCCTTTGGATGTCTGTCTGTCCATCCAAAAACTGTGGGGGCTGGCAGTGAGGGGGCTGTGCCAGGCCATGCCGACTGCCCACGGCCCGGCCATTGTGCTCACCGCTGGCCAGAGGGGAAGTTGGGGGCTGTGCCATTGTGCCAGCTGCAGCACAGGGATGTGGGGATGTGGGGATGTGGGGATGTGGGAACAATGGCCGAGCTGCTGTGCTGGTGCCTGGCCAGGGAGGGGGCCTGGCAGCAGGGGAACCCCAGTCTCCCTCCTGCTGGCATCGTGGGTTGGAAGTCTTGGGATGTACAGCTGCATCCAAGGGTGCTGAGCCTGGGCTGGATCCGTCCCCAGGCTGGGGACTGGTGTGCCAGGGTGGGGGCGAGGGGTGGGTGCCCAGCCCTGGTGCTGCACGCCTGTGCCGGACCTGACCTAACGCCTTGTCCCTTCTTCTTCTGTCCCCCTCCCTGTCTCTCTTCCTTTCCAGAAGGTGATGCTTCCTACAGGAGCCGCGTTCAGATGGTTCCAGTAGGAACGGGAATCCCAAAGCTCTGTCATCCAAGTGCAATGTCACTGCTTGCTTGTGTTGTCTCAGGCAAGGGATTTTTGGCTGAAATGAATGGATGCACCTGTGTCTCTTTAGAACCAAAAATATTTTCTCGCAAATCTCATTCCTGTTTTTATAATTTTTTTCTTCTTTTTTTTTCTTTTTTTTTTTTGCGTTCGTTTTAACATCTTCGAGTCCTAGTCAGACATTTAACTGCTTTTCAAATAAAAAACAAAAAAATAATTAAAAGAAAAAAACAATGGATCTGTAAAGTACCAAGACTTAATAGACAGAGTATGGACAATCAGTTTCTTTCTGTGTTTTGGTGTTGATGTTGTTTATGTGTGAAAGATGCAGTACTTGTGTAGGGAATGTAAATTTACAGTAACCTTTTAAAATCTAGTTACTAATAAGCACTACTGTAATTTAGCACAGTTGTTTAATTGCACCCTCATTTATACTTTTTATTTGATTCTTTCCCATCATACAATAGAGTGGATAGTTTCTAGAATGCCTCAACTTCATGTTTATAAATGAGAATATGTTTAAAGCGATGTAGTATCCCTTCTCCTCGCCATTCACCTCTGGAAGTTTAACCCACAAGAGGGTCAGTATAAAAGGTGGAAGAAAACAATTGCTACACAACTGGCGGAACTCAAAAAAAGGAAAAAAAAGAGTAAAAAAAAGGCAAAAAAAAAAGTCGTTGTTAGTTTATTAATATAGGACAAGAAATGCTGCATACAGAAAATCCTCCTAATTGCAACGGTTTACTCCTAGAAGTAATTTTTGTAAACTTACAGAAGTTAAAATCAAAATAAAACAAATATTGCAGGACCTGTGCTGAAGCAGTTACGCAAAGTGATATTTCTCTTCTGTTCACCCCCCGTCTCTCCAGCTCTCTCTCCATCATTAAATTGAAATGCTGTTTGTAATGTTTTAGCGATCCAGGCTGTTTTTGTGAATAAAATGAATGCATGTTTTGTGTCATGATTTCCAGCTTGGTTATTTCTCTCCCACCCCTCTGTCCAGCCCTCCAGGCCCCCCAGCAGCGGTGGTGGCCCACGTGCTGTGGTCCTGCTGGCCGCAGGGGACCTCGCCAGTGCCGATGCCGGAGCGTGGTGGGACGGTGTGATGAGCTGAGCTGGAGTCGTCTCGGCTGCTAAATCCCCATGGTTAATCCTAGCAGTGACTGGGCTGAGCCAGCCTCGGCTCCTCCCGGGGATATTTCCTGGCCTGACCTGCCTGGAGTTTTACCCGGCAGTGCCAACACCATTTGTTTTGGTGACATAATATTAATATACCATGGAGAACCATGGTGAGGCTCGTGTTGTTGGGACAAGTCTGAAATGAGCTCCCAAAGGTGAGTGTGTTCTGGATGGCTTTGCAGCCTGGCCTCATGTTGGTACTGGATCAGCAGGATGGGGTGGAGGGGATGTTGGATGGGCTCAGCCATGGACAAGCCGTCAGGTTGCTGCCAGTGCTTGGAGTGCTGTGCTGGGAATTGTGCCAGGCAGGTGGGCTGAGAACCTCCTACCAGTCCCCTGGAGGTTCTCCAGGTCATCCCAGCCTGGCAAGAGGTAGATCCGGCTGGACCCAGCAGCGCTGCCTCTGCCTTGCCGGGAGGAGGTAGCGAGAGCCTTTGTCCCCGGCTCCAGCCAGCGTTTGGGCCAGCATCTGTTGGCCAGATGTGCACCCGGAGGAGGGGGGTGACAGCAGTGCGTGGGCTCTGTCCCTGCCCGGCAGCGACCCGCTGGGATGGAGCAGAACGTCCTTGGGGAAAGCTGCCCCAAATGCCCTCTCCAGCAGCATTTTCCCCGGCTGCCCCTGCAGCTGGTTTGGAGTCCAGACCCAGGCAGCCCGGTCACACCCATGCCTGAACCCAGGACTGTGTGTGGGAACGACTGCAGCACACGGTGACTGTGATGGAGCTGGGCCAGCGTGGCGAGGGACACAGCTCAAGGCCTGCAGGGACAGACAGACCCTGGTTGTGGCCCGGCAGGGCTCTGGTGCATGGCATGCCTGGCTCTGCTCCAGCCGGGGTGGCACTGGCAAGGGGCTGCTGGGAGCTGGTTCCCAATCCGTGTTGCTCACACAGCCGAAATCACTTAGCAGGAATGTGGTGGGGGGTGTTATGGGAAAAAGGAGCCTGGCTGGTTTCTTTACGACTGTGGCTAAGGGTTGGGGCTGTGTGAAGGCACAGTCCTGGCACCCGGAGGGAGCCAGCCCTTACCCCATGCTGGGAGGGTGTCCTGGGGAGCTGCACACAGAGCCCCCTCCCCAGCCCTGATCCCCTGGGGAGCTGCAAGGGGGGTGCTGCTTCATCCCACCCACAGCTGGGGACTGCTGGGAATGTCACCCTGGTCTGGCTGTGTGGCACAGAGCAGTGCTCGGGGAAATGCCATCACGGCACAGCAAACCCCGCTGTGCCACGCTGGCAGGGCACTGGCAGGGACCATGGGCGTTAGCAGGGGAGATGGGCACTGGCAGGGGAGGAGGGTGACAGCAGGCATGTGGAGCTGCCAGGGAAGACACAGACATCAGCAGGGAACAAAGAGAGCATGGGCTTCCCCACGCAGGAAAACAGGTTTGGGAGAAAAGAATCAGATGTGGGATTCAAACCCTGCCTGTGAGTGGGATGGGGTGGTGGGGAGGTGGGATATGGGGTGCTGGGTGCCCTCCATCCCACTTCCAGCTCAGCCCTGTGCTGGGCTGCATCCCTACCTGCCAGGTGTGTGTGTGTGGGAGGATGGCTCTGTGCTGGCCTGGAGCCTTGCCTAACGAGCAGGACCTCAGGCATCCCCCGAGGGTGAACCCATCCCCTCCTCCACGTTCACCCTCTGCCAGGCACAGCCCCTGTGCTGGGCTGTCCCCACAGCTGCTGCTGGGGAAGTGGCATCCAGGGCTGCTGTCCCCAGGGTGCCCACTGGCAGCCAGGTGACACAGGGCGCATGGGATGATGATAACGAGCTCGGCACGGCGCTGAGGGACAACCCTGGGCGCTACCACAAGGACTGGCCTCGAGTCTCTCTTAATTAACATCCTCATTAAACAGAATTAGCAGAAGGGCAACCAAACCTGCCTGTGGCCCTAGGGTGTGCTGTCAGAGGGGGCACAGCCATGTCCCCATCCCCGCTTGGCCTTGGTGGCGTGGGAAGGTGCCAGCAATCGATGCCAGGTGAGGCCAGACCCTGGTGCGGGGCTGGTCCAGTGGCGATGCCAGCGGTGTTTTCCATGTACAGTGGCCTGGCTTGGAGAGGATGGGCTCTGGGGTGAGCTGCAGCAGGAGATGGAAGCTCCACAGCGGTGCCACAGACACATCCCGTCCTGTCGCAGGGACACCCCAGTGCATTGCGGGGTGCCGGGCTCAGCTGCAGGGTGTCACTGTTCCGTGTCCCCTGTGCTGGCTCCCAGCCCGGCACGGTGGGCTGGTGGCCGCTCTGTCCCGCCGTCCCCCGGGCTGCAATTAGCAGGCTGACCCTGGGCTGACCTGCCCCCCCGGCGTGGGGATGGGGCAGGATGCAGGAAGCGCCGAACAAAATGTGCTTCAGCTGAGCCGGATGGCGGGTTCGCCGCGAGCGCCGCCGGCCAGGCGTGACCTCCCGGCCGGCAGCCTGCTCCCACTGCCAGGCTGGCCGGACAGTGAGGGGACGGAGGCTTGGCAGGGGCGGCTGCGAGAACCTTGGTCGTGGGGTGGGAACCTCCATGAACACCGAATCCTGGTTGCTGGGAGGGGACCCAGTTCACACCCACCACTCCAAGGGGAGGTTGGCATGGTGGGATCTGCTCAGGTTTCCTTGGTAGGGACACATCACAGCCCAGGAGGCTGTGGGGACAAGCCAGCCCTGGTGCCAGATGTTAGAGCCATCCAGCATCTCTGGCATGGCTGGGCCATTGGTGGGTGCTCCCCAGCGTGTCCTGGGCTGAGCTGACACCAGCTTGGTTGGGGTTTTGGCAGCCCCACAGCAGCCAGATGCAGGTCTCCTGGGGGACCCCAGGGGTGGGCAGCTGTGGGGGATGCTCACTGTCACACACCTGGCTTGGCTCAGGCTGGAGCCTGGGGCTGCTGGGACAGCTCGGTTGGGACCATTAATCCAGATAAGTCTCTCAAGTTCTGTTCTCTGCAGCTGGCCAGGTGACCTTCCCTATGTCACCATGGCAGCTTTCCAGGCCGATTTCCAGCCTTGGCTGAAGTTCTTCCAAAGGGTTATGGAGTTTTCAAATTAAGGCTAAGGATGCCTCGTCTCTTTGCACATTCTCCACTGGGAATGAGCTCTGTGTTGGCTTCATCCCCACAAACTTCCCATGCCGAAGTGTGGAACAGGGGAGGAGGGTCCCACAAGGTCTGTGGGATGCTGTGTTGTCTCTGCACAAGAGCAAGAGTGAAAAGGGCTTTCCTCAGGGAAGAGGAACCATGGGAGTTCCATTATCCATGATAAAGGCTTGACATCCACATCACTTCACCTCTGGGAATTCCAGAATTCATGACCTACCACCACACGCTGAGATCTCCCCATGCCTGAGCTGGGGCAGGACGATGTTTACCCAGCGGCATCCTTGGAAAGGACTCCGTAGGTGGAAGCTGACACCCATTCCTGCATCCCGCCAGCCCACCCTGAGATGAGCTGTGTCCCCAGCAAGGCAAAGCTGCGGCTCCAGCTGGCCGAGGGCCCTGGCTGGCCGCCCTGCTGCGGCTCTGCAGGAGGCTGGGGATGTCGCTGCAGCCATCACAGGGTGGCTTCTGCACAGAAACTGCCTGAGGTCCTCCTGCCCTGGGGACCAGAGCACTACCAGACCTGGCATCCTGCCTGCAGCTCCACAGTGCTGCCTCCGTGGAGAAGCTGTCTTGGTTTGGGGTCTCAGGTTGCACCCCACAGAGTGGATGACTGCTTGGGGTGTGCGGGCTGTGCTTGCATGAAGGAGGACATCTCTTCCATGCCCAGCTCCTTCAGCCCCAGCAGAGAATGCAACACCCAGCACCCCACGGCTGCGGGCAGCAAGGACCATTTAGCCCAGTGGAGCCCTGGTATTCCTCTTTTTGATCACGATCGATGCCTGATTATTCCTGATGAGCCCGTTGGTGCTCCCCGATCCGCGCTGCTCTCCCAGCCAGCGTCTGCTCACTGCAAAGCCCACGCCAAGCCACGGCAACTCCCGCTTAATCGGGGGCTGGCTGCTGTGCCAAGGCCGGTTTCAGCACTGCGTCAAGATGTTTTAAGGCCAGAGCAGTCAGGATTTGTGAGAAATAGGTCGGCCTGTGACAGCAGAAGGAGGCTACTCAGTGCAAGGCGTGGTGTTATCGGGTAGGGGAGGCAGCGGCTGGCGCGGCGTGAGCCTTCAGCCCTTGGGTGACGGTGGGTGGACGACAGCGGCTGAGCAGGGGCTTAGCAGAGGTGACAGGTACCACCAGCCCGAGCTGGGGGTTTGCAGCCTGCAGCCTGCCTTGCTTTTGGCCAGCCACTGGTGCTGACAGCCCTGGTGAAGCATTGGACTGAGGAGTTGTGTCTCCCCCCACC
This sequence comes from Falcunculus frontatus, assembly GCA_013398115.1. Lineage (NCBI taxonomy): Eukaryota > Metazoa > Chordata > Aves > Passeriformes > Falcunculus > Falcunculus frontatus. The sequence goes on from VZRV01004149.1 coordinate 38,992, forward strand.
AAAATGCTGCGAGTGGATGTAGTGCTGGTGGAGGGGTCCAGATGGTACCACGGGTAGGGGGGACACAGGACCAGGCTGCCCTGTCCTTGTCCCCTCAGCCAGTCCTGCAGCCCCCTTGCACCTCTGATCCAGGGCTGGAGCGTGAGGTGCCCATTGGGAAGGAAGGTTGCCTTGCCCTGTCCTGCCTTGCCTCTGAGCCCCTTGGGCTGACTTCTCCTGCAGCCCCTCTCCCTGAGCCCAAGCAAGCCTGGGGCAGGCCTACCAGGGATGGAGGAGCTGCTGGTCTGTGTCTTGTTGGCAAACCCATGAGCCAACGAGTGATTAGAGCAGGTTATACTAAACCCAGGAAGGGTGCAGGAACAGGGCAACCATGGATGAGACCTCCCAAACCATTAAGATGGTCCATCTGGTCCCACCTGCTTTCTGGCTTTGCCGGTTCTCCTGCTTCTGGTAGAAGAGGAATGGTGACCAGGGTGTTCCACAAGGCCACCTCCTGCCATGAGGATTCCCTGTGGACAAGAAGATGACAGCAGGACAACCTTCCCCTCTCATCCCTGCGTGTGCCAGATCACAGCAACATTTTCCCGTGGCAGAGCCCTGGGCGACGCTGGGTTTCTCCGTGTCCTCACCTGCCCTTGTCACTGAGGTGTCACCCTCTTGTCTTGGGGGGTTTGGGAGTGGGCAGGGGGGTGATGCCAGTGCCCACCTGCCTTCTGTCTTTGCAGGCTGGGACTGCAGCAGAGTCAGCCAAGCCCACCCCCGGGAGCCAAGGGCCGACGCCTCCGTCGGTACATCCCGCTTGACCTTTACAGTCATTAATTTCTGCATTTTACCTCACATGCTGGCCCTGTGCTTTCTAAAGCTCCATCTGCTGTGGGCAGCGATACCTCCAGCAGTGGCACAGCCATGACCCTCCCCACCTCCAGCAGAGTTCATTTTCCAGCTCTGGGAGTGCTCTAGGCAGGAGATTGATGCCCGTGAAGACCTTGCAGGTCCTGCACCTCTCTCTGGCAGAGCTGGACCCCAGCAGTGAGCAGGAGTGCTTGGCACAGCTCAGCACCTCTCAGCTGTGCCCTGTCACCCTCTGGGGGCTCGTGTGCTGGTGGCATCACTGCCACTGGCATCTTTCCACCTTGCCATCGTGGACACAGGTCTCATACTGCCAGGTGACCTGGGCACCAGCCAGGTGGGAGAGGTTCCCCCAGCAAGATTCTGACTCCCTGAGCAAGAAACGCCCTTCTCCTCGCTCCAGGCTTTTTCTGGTGCTTTTAACCTGAAGCAGCTGGGGTGAAACCAGCCTGGGGCAGATCCCACTTGTGTGCTCCCCACTCCCTGCAGTGAGGGACAGGGTGCAGGCCCTGGGCTCGCACTGAGCCCCAGCTCCTGCCTCTCTGCTGGGCCAGGGGGACTCCCACCAGCAGCATGGTTCGCTGCCTTGCTGTGAGTCCTGACATTTCTCCACCGAGACAGCCGCAGGGGGAGGTATAAATTGGCTTTGCTGCCAGTGTTTGTGTGTGATGGGGGCTCCCTGCCCCCCCAGCTCCAGCCCACGGCGTGCCTGAGCTGGCTGGTGGCCCCGTCACCTCTGCTGGAGCAGGGTTTGGCCGTGGTGCCTTCCAGAAGAAGCAGGAGCGTGGCAGGGGGTGATGCTGCAGGGCAGCCGAGGAGGCAGAGCCACTCCTGGGGGTTTGGGGCCGATCTGGGGGAAGGGGCCAGGGCAGGGCAAGACATGAGGGGATGGGGAGTGCACAGGGAAAGAGAGAACACTTTTCCTTTAGGCAGAGGAACAAGAGAAAAGGGCAGGAGAAAAGGCAGGAAATGGGGGTGGGAAAAGGACACAGAGGAGATGGGAATCCTTGGAGAAAACACAATCTGTTGGGTGGGGGGAATGGTGGAGGTCTCGGTGCTCCCACATCTTACCAGGCTCCCTGTGAGCTGGGCAATCAGGGACCCACATTTAAGCGCCAAAAGGCAAGACGGGCAGCAGGTCAGAGCTGGGCCTCCAGAGTGAGCAGTGCCAAGGGCTGCGGGATGCCCACAGGCACCTCAGTGACAGGTGCTGGCCTGCTCCCACCCTGGGGACACTCTGCACCCTGGGCCACCTCCCCAGCACAGTGCAGAGCTGCCTCCTCCGTCCCCACACTTCCATTTTCTTACGTCTCCAGACAAAGTGACCGCTTATCCGCTTGGATTTCAAGCTGTGTGCACAGCCCCGCGCTCACCCCTTCGGCTGGACACGGGCAGGAAGAGGAATGCGACCAGGCAGGTTTGTGCAAACACAGGCACTGCGTGGTCCCCCTCGGTCTTTAGTCTGGTAAGCAAAATCAGCATCTAATCCAGATCAAACAGGACTTTAGCTCCTGTCAAAGGACTGATCCCCTATTCTGCCCAGGCTGTGGTATTTAAAGGGACACGGCCAGGTTAAGTATAGCTGGAAACAAAGGGTTTGTGAAAATCATCATAATAAAAATAACAACAACAAAAGCTGGGAAAGATTAGCGGGAAGAGAGACTATAATGAAATATAACTGCCAAAGAAAACTGTGGTTAATGGAGACATCTCCCTAGAGCATTTGAAACCTCAGGTAGTGGAGGAGGAAAGAGATAAGTGAAACCACTCAGAAACCAGCAGCAAAACAAACCAGGCTGTTCCTGGATCAGGGCAAGGTCTCTCTCCTCTCCTCTCCTCTCCTCTCCTCTCCTCTCCTCTCCTCTCCTACCCTCTCCCAGAGTATCTCCATGAAGGAGCTGGATGCAATAATGGGTAATTCACTTATTTGACTTCCAGGCTGCGATGGGAGCACTCCCAGGCTGCTCTGGGTGTTGGGGAGCAGTGCCAGGGGGCACAGCCCCCCGGAGCACCAGGATGCCTCTGCAGACTGGCACAGCCCTGTGCCACAGCCCCAGATAGGATTTAGCCACCTGACTTCTCCTGACCTTAATAACTGGCGCTGACTTAACTGGGAGTCTGGTGGCTAAATCCCGCGTGAGTCTGGAAGTGTAGGAGTCAGTGTCACAAGTAATTTATTCCACGCATCTCTCAGCCTCCTAAACTTGGGGAAGCCAGTTCTTAACACAGATCCCGGTGCTGCCACAGCCCTGGTTGAGCAGATCTACAGCAGCCTTTCTTTCTCCTCTTCCCTCTTTCCCTCACAGCTGCTGGCTTGCCCAGGCTGGAGAGCAAAGCCCCGCTCAGGCCCTTCTCCCAGCCCAGGAATAGGCACTTTCTAGACCCAGCCAAAGCCTCTGCTGCCCACAGAACCTTGGAGCATCCTGCCAGCCATGGACAAGTCCCAGGCCAAACACCTCCAAAGTGGGGCAAGATGCCCCAGAAATGTGACTGGAATAGGTACAGTCCCTGCAAGCAAGGTCTGGCTCACACACGGGCACTGCACATGGATGCTGCACCCTGGAGACCCCAGTCTTGCTCCGTGGATGCTGTCAGTCCAATGCAGCCCTTCTGCCTCATCCCAAACCTCTGCTCTGGTGTGCTGAGGTTGGAAAACCAGAGGCAACTCTTCAGCTGGGCTCTGTAGGGCTGGAGCTTGGTGAGTGTGGGGGCGTAATGCCCATGGAAAGGGGGGGCCAGGCAGTCCTGCTCTGCTGCATATGGTGTGCAGAAGCCTTTTCTGAGGTTTCTGGCCCTTTTCAGAGCCAGAGTGCTGGAGGCAGGTGGGGCCCCACTGAACACAGCACTCAGGCAGGGGTGTCCAGCCCTGGCACCCCCTCACTGCCTGGGGGTGCAGCCCCCGTGCTCTGAGCTGGTGGATTTCTCACATCCACATCCCCGACTCTGCTCTCCATCGTGACCAGACCCAGTGGCCTGGATCTTTCCCAGGCATGACCACATGTGGGTTACTCCCTCTCCTCAGCATCTACTCAGACCCTGCCAGCAGCCTCTGCTGTGCCGTGGGGATGCCAAGGACTGCGGGCTGCGGCACAGGCAGGCAGGAGAGCTCCGTGGGCAAGCAAAGGGATGTGGGCAGGCATCAACAGGAGAGCTGGGGCTGGAGGGAGGGTTTTTCAGCTGGGCTGGCCTCATCCCTGTGGCCTGCAGCTCGGGATGGACCTCCATGGCTGGGGAGTTCAAGCTGGGTTACAGCCACTGCCACAGCCTGAACATCACATTCATATTCTAGTCACAGTTTTTGGGCATCTTTTCTTTTCTTGGCAGTGTCAGAGCTCCAGGACAGCAGGGAAAAGAGGGAAATGGACCTCACTTGCCATGTCTCTGCTGCTCCAGCTGTCTCAGAGGAGTTTGCTGGTTGTCCTGAGTCATGTCTGAGCCGAGCAGAGCTGAGCTGACACCCAGCACAACCTGGGCTGGTGCATTTGCTGCCCGGGAGCCTTTCTGTTCCTCCCACAGTCAGGTCACAGCCTGTCCTGTCTCAGAGAGGCAAGTGCTGTGGGCACAGGCAGGGGTGGATGTGCCTCTGCTGCCCAGCACAGACGTTTTTCAGCCCAGCAGCAGCTGCAGGAAGCTGGGCACCTGCCCTGGGGCTTCCCCTCTGCAGCCCTCCTGAAGGGCAGGCACAGGGCTGGCACCTTGCCCGGTGCCCAGGTGCTCCTGGGCGGGTGCTGCCCAAGGCATGTGGGACAGTTTGGGAATATGGCTCAGAAAACATGGCCATGGTGGGACATGAGCACTCTTGAGCTTGTCAGCCTTGTCCTGTTCCTCCTTCAGGGTCCTGTGGATTTGTTTGGTCCCGGTGAGCCACTGCTTGCTTTCACTGGATGTCCCCTGCCTCCTTCTCCACCTGCCTCCGGAGCTCTGCTGGGAAATGAAACCCTTCTGATGGTGTGAGGTCCTGGAGGAAGCTGTTCCCTCTGCAGCGTCCGTGGCATCATCACCTCTCTTTGCCCCGGGGTGGGATCCAGGAGGCTGAACCCACATGGGCGAGGTGTGAGGCAGGTGAGTTCACACCAGAATTTGAACCATCCTGCAGGTGCGGCTTTCAAACCCGGCAGAGAGAAAAATTAGGGCAAAAAAAAGCCAGAAAGAAGAGAGAACATAAACCTGCCACCTCCACCTTGCAAAGTCCTTGAGTCACATCATCAGGGATGGGAGCATCTCATCCCTATGGGCCTGGCTGTGCCCTTTCCCTGGGCATCAGCTGCTGGGCACAGTGATGCTCCACCATGTCCATCCTCTTGGCTGCCCTCTGCTCCCTGGAAGATCCCGGTTTTTCAGAGGCTGAGCAAATTCTGTGGCATTGCCAGGCTGCAAACTACTCTGCAAACAACCATTCCCAGAGGCTGATAATTCCCCCAAATGCATTTGCAGCTCCTTGGGAAATGGAGCAAGGCCCAGCACAGCCTTGCTGGAATCTCATTCCTGATTCCAGGCGAGGCAGTGGGAAAGCTTCATGGTCCTGCTTGGTGGGCAAAGCTCTCTTCTCAGAAATGAGTTTTCGCTTAAATTTTGGAGAGAAAAATGTAGTCTGACTCAGCCACAAAGCACGGAAAATTTCAAGCAGGCAGCTGATGTGTGGCAAAAAGTATCCTTGGGCTGGGAGAATGAGTGGGGTTGTATTGTTTGGGCTGTTAAATCAAAAACCCAGGGGAAAGAAGCAACTTTGGGTCAACCCAAAATGAACTGTTCTAGATATTCTTTCTGAAACAAAAAAGTGTTGCTTTGAACAGCAGGAGGCCCTTGGTTTTATCCACTACTGATATAAATGACTTTTCTAGATGGCAAGTGAAAAGTTGCAAAGTTCCTCTAATGCCAGAGAAATAAAAAATAAACACTTTGCTTATCCCAAGGTAACAGATGCTCCTTGTCCTTTCAGATGGAGTCCAAATTCAGAAAGCATAGAATAAGAGAATCATGGAATATCCTGACTTGGAAGGGATCCATAAGAATCATCAAATCCAACTCCTGGCCCTGCACTGGACACCCCAACAATCCCATCGTTTGTCTGAGAGCATTGACCAAGCACATCTTGAACTCTGGCAGCCTTGGGGCCATGGCCACTTCCCTGGGGAGCCTGTTCAGTGCCCAACCACCCTCTGGGTGAAGAACCTTTTCCAAAATTCCAGCCTGACCTTCCCCTGACACAGCTCCAGCTATTCCCCAGGTCCTACTGCTGGTCACCAGAGAGAGATAATTAGACCCTTTCTGAAATCAGAGATTTTGGTGATGAACTATGAGTGTGAACAATTCCAGCCTGCTTGGGAAGTTGTGGATGGATCTGTGTTGGGATCTGCCCTTCCTACATCATCACCCAGGGGATGTAGAGTGCTGAGCAAACTTTGTTGTGTGTGCTGCTACGGTCCTGCTGGGCTGTGCAGCATGGCCACCAGGATGGGGGCTCAACCTGCTTACATCAGGTAGTTCTCTCTCCTGGCTTTGCCCACGGATCCAGCTCTGGAGCTGGGAAACGGAGGCAGGGTGGGTGGGATGTGCAGCACTGGCTGTGCCTCTGGCAGAGGTGGTGAGACCCTCACTGGGAAAATGTCAGAGTATTCAGTTTGTGATTTTCCTGCTCATGCTACCTGGAACGTATCTCTCCACCATGACAAAGGTCTCAGCAGAGACACCTCCTGCCCCTGCATGCCCTGCGCTTCTGCTCCTTGCTGAGGCGGCCTGCAAGAAGGCAAGGAACTGGAGCCAGTCACCCCCTCAGGAGGCTACAAACATCCCCACTCCTCCTGGAGCAGGCTTTCCAGCCCAAATTCTGTGCCTGTTTTGAGAGGGTGTGGTTCTGGGCTCCCATGGAGCTCTCATCCAGGCAGGATCTGGCTCACTGGGGGAAAAATCCTGCTCTCCACCTCCCTGTCCTCCTGGCTCAGCCTCACAGCTTGCCAGTGGGGTTTGGCCAGGGAGACACATTAGTCCTTTTAGATGCCTCCTCTCTCCTTTCCTTAGGCAGGACTGAAGCACCAGAGCCTCTCGGGGTGTCCTCCAGGTTGGGACAACCTCTCACCCCATCCCCTCCTCGGGGGAGCTCCTGTAGCTGCCCTGCTTTGTGCTCTGCTTCCTCGGCACCGGTTATGCAAGAGGCTTTGGAAGCAAGACAAAATTACAGCGGGAAGAAATCATCGCACGGCTCTGGTGGGAAAAGATATTATCCTGCGTTGCCAGCGAGACTGGCCGTCGGCAGGTAGGGCCCGGAGGAGCGCTGCGTGGCAGGATGATCGCTGATAAGATGCCGGGTCCTGCTCCGATGGCCTCGGGAGAGGGAAGCGCTGTGCTGTGAAGCTATGGAAACGGCCAGGCTGGGTGCGGAGCGGTAATTGGGCCACTCGCATCACCGCAGGTACGGCGGCTCTTTGTGTGCACCACGCCGGAAAGAGCGCGGCTGCGGGAACGGCCATGGAAAAGTTGCTCCATTGGAAGCGCCGGCTCTGCCGGCAGCTGCCCCCGGCCGCCCCCCCCTCCCCGGCCCCCCGCTCTGCCTTTGAGTCACCTCGGCGGCGTGACGGCTGCATCCGCCCCGCGCGAAGGTCACGCTTAAAAGCATTGGACATGGCTGGGCGCGGAGGTGGGAGAGGCGCTGCACAAGTCGCATCGCGTTTGAAGGAGTTGCGGCCAGGGCAAACCTCCCCAACGTGCCCTTCGAGGAAGGGGGCTCCCACCGCCTTTCATTATTTGCCAAGAAACGTAAGCCCAGAGGTCCGTGAAATTGTCAGGATGTGTGAAATCAGGCACCGCCGGGCAGCTCTCCTGCACGACCATTTTAAATATTTAACACGTTGATTATACAACATTTGTATTGAAACGCTGGTGTGGGCCCAGACCCGGGGTTTGGGGAGGGGCGGAGAGGGGGGGAATTTGGGATTTGGCCACCCTGCCCTGGGCTCCTGGCAGCCGCCGCAGCGCCGGCGGGAGGGGGCGGCGGGGGGGCAGTGGGGAGGCTGTGCGGGAGGCACTCAGGCGGCGAGGCGCTCCTGCTCGGGAGCCTCCGAGTGACAAACGCGCTCAGGAGCAGGAATTCATTCCTGTAAATATGTTTGCATTATTTATTTTAAGCATTTTTATAAATCATAATAGGAGAGACATCTGCTGTTAAAACTGCAAACTGCATTCATGCCTAGGGCAAGGCGGGAAGAGGCTTTTCCCCGGGAAAGCTTGGGAAAGTTTGGGGAGCACCGCAGATTTTGGGGGTGGGGACAGGGGGAAAATGAGCAGGGGCATTCTCTCGGTGGGAGTTAAATATACCCATTCCTTCCCGGGGGCTTTATTTAAGTCCTTCCCGCCTCCTCCACCCTTCTGGCTTTTGACACCTTTTTTATATGGGCTTTATCATGAGGATGGCATCTCCCTCTCGCCTTCCTGATGGCCAGAGAAGCTGGGAATAAAGCACCCCACTCCTCTGCAGAGACGGGCGGGCACATGTGGCTCTCAGTGGGTCTTGTTTCCCTTGAGTGCAGCGGGGAGGTCCGGAGAGGGATCCAGCACCTCTCAGTGATGGCACAGCACAAAAAAAAAATTCCCTCTCCCCAACCAGGTGGCATCTGCAGGTCCCTGGAGCTGAGAGCTTCTGGAGACGGCGGTGGCTGGCTCTGGGTGAGGGGAGGAAGCTCCGGGTGACTCTGACTCACCGCTCCGCAAGATTAATTGCCGGGCGTTGCAGGAGGTTTATCACTGCCACCCGCGCTCGCCGCGGCGCGCCGCGGCTGCGGCTCGTTCTGCCCGGGGAACCGGGGCGAGGAGGGGCCTGCTGGCACCCGGGCTGTGTCGGTGGAGCCGGCGTGTCCCTGCGAAGGGGAGGCGATGGTGGATATCTCCCCTCAGCAGCCCCAAGCGTCAGCTCAGGCGCCCCAGGGTGCAGGAGGTCCTAGGTCTGCTTCCTGAACGGGTCACGCTGTCCTCTGCCTCAGTTCCCTGCCCCTCAGGGCAGCTGCATTTGAGTTGTGCTCTCGCTGCCACGCTCGGCTCCTGTTTTGGAGCCGTTCTACCTTGAGGAGAGGCCATGGGAAAAGGGTGGCAAATCCACTCATTCTCCAGGGCCCATCCAGACTTCCCCTCCATCCTGATGTCCTCAGCCATCCTGTCCCACAGCACTGACAAGCTCAGCAACTGTGATGAACAAAATCTTTTGCATAATCAATAATTAATGTCTGGGGTTTCCAAGCAGCTAATTAATCTCCTGGCGGATCGTGAAAAAAATATTTAGGATAAATGTAGATGTTCTCAAGCCAGGTGAGCAGAGGTTCACGCTCAGCCCAGGCTCTTCTGTTAACCCACATCCATCCCTGGAGAGCTTCTTGCTCTGAGTGATGCTGTTCATTGCCAGAGAGTGGACAATATTGATCATAAATATTTGCCTAATGAGATCATATCTGCTTTCCAGCATATGCAGTGAGTGACCTCAAAAGGCCTGGTGTCCTTTGGGTGAGCTCCCAACGAGCTTAATTGTCTATCTGAGTCTTGCAGCTCTGGAGGTGACCTGCACTGGGCTGTGTGGAGGGGTCAGGTCAGTCCCAGCAACGCTGGGAGTACTGGAGGCAGGGAACAGACCTTTGCTGGGGTATATCAGAGCCTCCCACCCCAGTGCTCCCACCCAAAAGCTGGGAATACAGCACATAAACAATCCAGGTTCCAGCCTTAGGCAAAGATTTGGGAGGATTACTCTGGTCACTGGTTGCAGATCTGAGGAATATCACAGGCTCCATCCAGCCCATCCCCAACAAATTCCGGCTTGGGAAACCTCTGCTACGTTCTCTAGAAGCTTCAGCAGCAGTTTTACTCAGGCATGGCAGCCCTGGGCAAAGGCGTTGACCCAATTTCAGGCAACTTGAAGGGTTGAAAAGTCCTGGAAGCAGCAAGTTCTCTCTGTGACTTTCGGGGAGCCTGCGTGGCTCTCCCCTGCTGGATACCTGTGAGATCTGGTAGATCAATCCCACGGCAGATCTGCAGCTGTGGCTCCTCGCTGGTGACCAGGTACAGAGCTCTGCAGTCTCCCATCAGGTCCCTGATGAACGTGCCTGGGCATTGCTCAGGTCCAGCCCTGCTGCAGTCCATTTCTGTGTGAGCAGGCTATGAATTCGTTCTCCTCAGCTCTGGCTCTTCAGCTTGTCCCAGAATAGCCAAGTCAGTGACTCGTGGCTCATTTTGAACGATTGCCAAGCAGCTGCAGCTGTCCTTGACTTTATCTCTGCTCCAGTGTGGCTTTGCCCAGCTCCACAAGTTCACACTAGGAGACTCCACTCCCCCTTCCCAGAATAGAAGACATCCAGGGCCCAGTGTCAGCAAGTTTAGCAGCTGTGGGAAGTGTTATCCTTTGAGCAATCAGTAATTAGTCTGGTTGAAAGGCCAGAGTCCTTGTGGCTAATGAGTAGCTCAAGATGAGACCTACAATCTCCTGACCCTCTTTAAGTCTTGCTGGTGGCTTCCAAAGGCCTCCTGGATTGCTCTCACCTTTATGCCAGCTCCCAATGGCCTCCTGTCATGGAAGCTGGTCCTCTCCAGCAGACCCAAAGCTCATGGTCACTCCTGCCTGGTCACCTCTGGTTACGTCCTGTTCCTCCTCACACCACCTGCCCTCCACACTGCTCTCAGCCACCTGTTTCCATCACACCTCCTACGCCCCTGCTCACTTCCAGTCTCCAGCCTACCTGTCCACAGCTGCCACATCTGGAACTGCTGTCTCTGTGACCAGGGCTGGCCTCGGTCAGTGCTGGCTGAGGAGACATTGTAGGGACACTATGGGAGGCAAATGGTTGATGATGGTTGATGTTGGTGATACTCAGATCTGCCTCTGATGGATGGAGCTAACTCCTGTGCCTCCAACCCCTCTTAATCTTGCCGTCAACCTGGAAAAAGATATAGCTCGCCTTCTGGAGAGCTCACCTTGGCGATATGAGCACTGATTTCTGGGTTTGGCTCGTGATGAGGGACTGTGAAATCAGCACAGGGCAGAAGATTCAGCCAGGACAAGAGGATCAGGCAGCAATTGCTTCTCTGTGCAGATACTTCATTTGTTCAGCCACCGGTTCCTCAGGAGAAGCAGGGAAAATGAAGGCACGGTGGGATTAACGGATTTACCTGAGACCTCTGGAGCCTCCTTTTCCCTTGTTTTACCTGTTAAGTATCTCTGCTTCCCTGCCTTGCAGACAGTGGCTTCTTTTCCTTCAGAGGTGTTCCAGGCTGGGAATATTCACAGCCCTGTGTTATCTGGTGTCAGCAAAGACATGGGAACATCTTGAACTGCAGTCAGCTGATTTATTGTTCCTGATTCTTAGAGCAGCCCGGAGTACGATGGGATGGGATGGGATCTTCTCACTGGCCTTCACTTTTAGTGGGATTGGAGTGAAGAGGGTCACACGAGTTTGAGGTAGCTCTCTTTCTTTTTTGTAATCTTAATTTTTCTTTTTTTCCCTCCTTTATTTTTTTGTAAGTTTTTTTTTCTTTTCTTTCTGAAGGTAGTTCCCACCCTTTCCAGGATGACGAGAACAGCAGTGGGAGATTTATCCTTGAGAAGGGAAGGATTCAGGGGGATCTAAAGCAGCCGTGCAGTACCTATGAGGAGGTGTTCGAGAAGACAGCCAGACTCTTCAGAGCAGTACATGGTGAGAGGAAGAGAGACAACAGGTATAAGGGAAGTGAAGAGAAGCTCAGACTGGTGATAAAGACACACTTTTTTCCATGAAGGCAGCCAAGAATCAGCAGCTTGCCCAGGAAAGCTGTACTGTCTCCATCTTCTGAGGTTTTCAAGCCCCACTAGACAATGAGGTCTTGCAGCTGACCTGGCTTTGAGCAGAAGGTTGAACTAGAGATCTCCTGAGGTCCCCTCTGACCTGGAAAATTCTGCCACTCTGTGTTGAGGTCAACTTGGACGGGCTCATAGGAAGGATGACACTCCAGGACTGCTCCTCACACAATGAACTCCAAAGCAGTTTTTGGGTTCCCGAAGGCTGGAAGTAGCTGGCTGAACCATGTCTGAGGCCATGGATCACCATGCACTGGCTTCACAGAATCATATAATAAAATCCTAGAATGGTTTGGGTGGGAAGGGACCTTAAAGCTCTTCTCATTCCAACCCCCTGCCACGGGCAGGGACATCCTCCACTAAACCAGGCTGCTCAGAGCTCCCCCTCTTCTGCACGAGGACATCGGATTCATTAGAGCCCACACCCCATCCATGGCATCTCCTGGGCACGTGTCCCATCCCAGGATTGTCCCAGGTATCAGAGTGAAGCAGAAGGAGAATCACAAGGTCTGGCAGCCGCCCAGCTGTGCCTGAGCCAAAGGGACCCAGCAGGATGCCCAGAGATGCACTCCTGCCATCCCCTGCTGTGCTGCAGGCCAGTCTGGAGCGCTCAGGGCCTCGGGGGACCAGAGGGAGGCTGCAGTGGTTGAGTCAGTGCCTCTGAGCTCAGACTCGTAAAAAGCCTGCGGACCACGGTGGCTGGGAAGGCTGTGCTGATGTGCAGCACTGCCACGGTTCCTCCCTCCGTGTTTTCTGTGACCTCTTTGCAAGGCAGCTTTTGGCGCTGAGGTTCACATCCTCTCCAGATCTGCTGGCTATGGCAAAACGAAATTGGCTCTGCACAAGCTCCCCAGCTCCACAGGCACTTCCCTGCAGAGGAGACGGAGAGGGCTAAAATTGCGGAGTGCTGGTTGTTCCTGTCAGCAAGGCAAACCTCACCTGGGGGATGCTCAGGGTTCCTTCAGCTTGTGCAGCTCCCCGCTCCCAGCTCAGATCCCCCCTTCCTGCTCAGCTCCCCCCTCCCGGCTCAGCTCCCCTTTGGGATGCACACTGCTTTGAGTGGGGAGTGCCAGTTCTTTAGCAACTCGACGTCCAGAAAAACCTGCAGTCACAAAACTAAATATAGCCCAAGAGAGTCCGTGAATATGGTGACGCAGTCTGGAAGTGGTTCCTGGCTGTTCTCCAGCAGCTGGGAGCAAGGCACGAGGCTTTGGCTTTTTAGGGGCAGTGGTGTGCAGGGAGGTGGGGGCCAGGGCTTGGTGGCATGGTGGGCTCAAGGGAGGACTTCATCCTCCTGTGGCCCTGAGCACAGGCTGGTGGGATGAGGCAGCAGACATGATGCCACTCGTGGTGTTTTGGGGCTGGGAAGGGGTTTCAGTGGTACATAGACCTGGTCCAGGACTCACTCAGCTGAAACTCCCTGGTAGATGGGACTTGGAGAAGTCCTGATGAGGAGACTTGTGACATTTCCCACTGTGTAGCTCGGGACCTCCTTTAGTCCTTAAACAACAGTGTTGGCACTCCTGGGAGAGTCACAGGCAAGGCTCTGGTCTCACCCCCTGGTTTCCTCCAGCCTGAGGACTGTAGGGTCTCCTGGGCTGCGACACCTCATCAGAAGGGATGCACAAACCATCACCACCACTCGTGGCTCCATCAGGGCCCAACCAGGAGGAGCAGAGCACAGCGAGGAGCCAGGTAACCTCAGCCCCTCACCCTACACATTTCTGGGAGGCAGCTGGCAGACCTCAGGCTGGACACCACGCTCAGCCAGGGTCTCCCTCCTGCACAGGGAGGCAAAGCTGGCTCTGGCTGGGAGCTGGGATGGAGTCACTGGGGACTGACACCTTGCTGGGTGCTACACTGGTGCTGAAACATGGTGGGGATCAGGCTTGGCCACCTCTGCCTCACTGGCAGCTGCTGGGAACAGCCCCAGGTGTCCTTCCTCTTACCCCTGTGTCAATAAGAGCTCTCCAAAGAAGAAACAAGGTGCAGGGAGGGACATCTCCAATCTGGCCTCCAAACTGGCCTTCAGGACCTCCCTGCCTCAGGGACCGGGCCCCATGCTGGAGGGGATCTCTGTGCCTGTAGCTCTGGAATGGCTTTTCTTCCTTGCTCAGCCAGATGCCCCCTGAGCCCAGGAAGCTCCCCGGGCTGGGCACAGCATGTGGGATGGGGTGGTCTGCTGGCCAGTGGGAACTGCAGCCAGGATGTGCTATGGCCTTGCTCATGATCCAGAGCCACATTCAGTGCCTAGATGCAAAGTGGGAACCTCAGGAACCATTACCAGGAGGAACTGTAGGTTGATTTGACAGGATTTTGCCCACCCAGCCTTTTGGGGTGTGCCTGAGGATGCTCACCCTGGTCAGACCCTCAGTGTGCACCCCAAAGAGGGAAATCTGCCCTTGACCCTTGCTGCAGCCTGTCCTTGTGGAGAGGATCCTGCAGAGAGTCAGGTCCTGTGCTGAGGGAAAGGCAGGAGAGTGGCAGAGCTGGCCCTCACATCCAGAGTGTGCTGGGAGCTGCAGTCATCCCCCCATCACATCTGGGTGCACAACCTTGTCTACAGTTGCTTTTCCTTGGACAGTCTTTGCCACGATAACAGCTTGATTTTAACTCTGGGACCTACTGATGGGAACCAGAAGCAGCTTCTGATCTGCCCCACTATTTCTCTGAATGACACTCATGCCCAAAAATCCTGGACAGGGCTGGGGAGGGCAGCAGGAAACATGTCCTGGGTGGTTCATTGTGTGGACAACCCTGGAAAGCAAGGCACGAGGCTGGGTCTAATGCACCCCATTGAGCTTGCCACATCCCATTCCCTGACTGCAGAAACAGCCATGGTCCTCCTCACTGATGTTGGGATGTTTATGGTCAACATTATGGGAAAAAGCATGGGAGAGGTAGGTGACCTGCACCCTGCTGTGGTGACAGAACTGCTCACCCTGTCCCAAACTCTGTCCCAGCTGCCCCCCCTGCTCTGCTGGATTCGGGTTTACCCTTTCCCTGCCCATGCTGAGATGCAGAGCCAGCCTCCTGTACATCAAAATATTAATCCGTAGGTTTCAGAGAGCTGAAGGAGCAGAGAGAGCCACAGCGGGAGCGCTCTGAAGCAGACGGCGCTGCTGCACGGAAATCTATGCCCAAATGCTCCATATCATATCATACAGCATATGTCTAGAGACAGGCCAACAAATTCAGACCTGAAAATGTGTATAATTGCCAGGCAGGACTTTGAGACTGAAAGAGATTCAAAGAAAACACAATTTATGTGTTGAGAGCAGCATGGTGGCTCTCTGGGAGTTCAGTTTAGTGGGACAGACCCTCCTCTTGCACGTTACTTTAGTCCTAAGCAGAGCCTGAAGGTCAAAGCTGGCTCACTCACTTGTACCACTTCAGTATTTGCTGGTTTGGCTCAAAACCAGAGCTTGCTGGTCTTAGCACAATACACAATATCACAGAATCATGGAATATCCTGAGCTGGAAGGGACCCATAAAGTACTATCGAGTCCATCTCCCGGCCCTGCACAGGGCAGCCCCACGAATCACACCACGATTCTCATATATTTCCATCTATTTTTCCATATAGCTCTTTTTGCCTTTTCCTACTCTCTCTGCTGCTTAGTTTTCCCAATCACTGCCCAGAAACTGCCCTGGAACAGTGGAAAATGCTGTTGCCATCAGATTTTACTGTGATCAATGGCACGTGGCCTGGAGCTTAAAGGGAGTCCCCCCAGTCATAGAGACTGATTCCCTGGAGAGCCAGCACTCTGCCTGCCCCTGTTGCCAGCACAGGTCCTCAGGCAGCAATGCCACCACCCTCTGCTGCCACACACCCCTGTCCCCATGGTGGGAACCACCTTGAGGGCAGCCAAGCCTGCGAGCAGCTTGGGGGTGGCATTTGGTGGCCTGAATGGCTTGTATGGGCTTCAGAAGTGACCTGAATCCTGGTGTGAGCTGTGCAGGGGGTTCTGGGCGGGTGCTGTCCCTCTGGTAACACCGGTGCCCTCACAGGGCTCCTGCCTGCTCCTGGGCTTGCACCAGCAGAGTGATGCCCCAGGCTGGGAGTCACATCCATCTGCAGGCAGGTCAGTCCCAGTGGGAGTGGGAAACCTCATCCCAGCTCCCCTCCACACCTCCCACCCTCTTTCCTCTGTGGGATCTCCTCTCACATCCCACCCTAAGCCCCCTGGCAGTGTCACCATCCCTGCAGCATCACCTCCCCAGTCCCAGTCTCCCATCCCTCACTTCCAGCACAGCGGGGAGCCTTGGGGCTCTCCCTCGCTCTCCTTCTCTTTCAGGAGCCAGGTGAAACCCAGTAGTTTTTAGGATCTGTGTTGGCAGAGAAGAGCGAGCAGATGGTGCCCTAAAATCCCCGCGCCCCGAAGAGTGAGCTAGTGATCATTTGTGAAGCTCTCGAGATCTATTTTTTTCCCAGGCCCTGCTGAGCCTGGCGAGGACTGTAATTACAGCCTGGACTGGCTGGAGAGGGCAATACCCGGATGGGCTCCTCGCCTTTCAGGCTGTAATTGGGCCCTGGCGATACAAAGCACAAAGCTCCTTTCCTTCCTGTTTGCCGGGCTCCCTCCGTGAAACCTTCCCCTGCCTGTGCTGGAAAATATGTAAATACCAGGGCACGGGAGAATTGCTCCCTCGTGCCTGCGTCACGTCTGAAATACCCATTAAAAATATATGTTCCAAAAAGAGCACCTCTGCACCGCGCACAAACTCTCCCGGCAGTGGGGGGCTGTTTGAAGGGAGCGGGAGGGAGTGGATCAAAGGGAGGAGGGACGGCGCGGCTGTCCCAGCTAAATTAGCAGCAGGGATGGGGGTTTTGGAGGCTCCACAGGATCAATAGGACTATCTGGAAATGCCTGGCAGTCACGCAGGAGGCTGGGATTCAGCAGCGGGGTCCGCAGTGCTGTGCTGCGGCTCGGCTGGCTGTGCCAAGCCTGGGGAGGGATGCAGGGAGCCAGGGAAGGGGGATGAGGGGAGGGGGGAAAGGGGCTGCCGGGCCACGGGCTCATGCAGCAATGAGCAGGTTTAATGAAGAGCCTTGAGGACATCCATCTCCCCCAGCACCAGTGGGATGGGGCTCTGGTGGCATCACCTCCCTGCCCCTGTCTGTGAGGTCCTGTCCCAGTTCAGGGTATGGTGTGACTGGTGGGGAGAGCAGGGAGTCCACAGACATCCTCCTGGCTCCTCCTCTGCCTCGTGGCCTTGGGGTCTGGGAAGATAATTACATATAAATTTTGTTGCAAAATCTCCCCTTCATCGAGGCAGGGGACAATAATTTTTCCCAGAGACCCCATGTGATGAAGGAGCACAACCTGGCTTTTCTGGGCAACCTGACAGGGCTTGGAGGGTCTGGGAGGTGAAGGCTGGTGATGCCTCTAGTCCTGGTCTCCTCCAGGAACACCCTTGGGGATGTGCCTGGGGCTGGGGGAGCCACGGGGCTCTCAGGCTGGGCACTGGGATCTCTCACAGCTCCAGCCGGTGAGAAAGGGCAACCCACAGAGACATTTTCTTCTTCTTCAAAGGAATTCAGTGTTTGGCTGGAGCGTTCAAAGGAGATTTAAAAAGAGAAGATAAAAAAGAAAGTTAAAAGCTGCCCAGTGAGGGGTGGAAGCGGGAACGTGGGGAGAGATCAGGGGCAGCGCCGGCAGCAAAGCAATGGCAGGACACCGAGAGAAGATGAGGAGAGCCTTCATCCCACGGCTGCCCAGCCAGGGCACTGATTCCCATCCTCCAGCATCTGCATCTGTTGTGGCCATCTGCAAGCTGGGTCCTGGCATTTCCAGAGCCCCGGAGAGCCCTGACTCTGCGGGAGGAGCGGGGCTGGAGGCAGCAGTGCTGGGTGACCGTGGTGGGAGCAGGGAGCCGTGCCTGGGGGAGTGGGACTGGCAGCGTGGGAAGGGTGGGATGAAGCGGGGACGCAGAGCAAGACACCGGGAGGGAAAATGTTAATCAACTGCAGTGCCTCCCTGAAAGGAGCCAAATGTAAATGAGATAATTAAGCTATTATTTAAAGCCGGGAGACGGTGGGGACAGGCCCGGGGTGGCCGGACTGCATTTTAATCAGCTGCCTGGCTGGGGCTGGGGAGCCCGTGCTGGTGGTGCCCCTGCCTCTGCATCCCTGCCTCTGATTCCCTGCTTCTGCATCCCTGCCTTGGCTGCCAGGCTCCTGGGTCATGGAACAGCCCCTCTGTGAGCCACTGCCAACCCCTGTCCCCTGTGCCCAGCCACTGCCATCTCGTGTCCCCAGGTATCACACCAGGTCAGGAGGCAAGGGGTTCAGGTGTGGGGGTATCTACACCTGTGTTACCACCTTTCTGTGGGGTTTTGTTTAGGTGCAGGAGCCCCTCTGGTGCCTCAGTTTACCTGCTCTCGCTGTTTCGGATGCTAAAAGCTTGTAACGAGAATAAGTAGTGCTGGTGATGATAAATCCACCCAAGGAAAAGCAGAATTTAAATGCCCCAGTGGTGTTGGCCAGAGTGGCTTTTGGGAGCCTTTTTAAACTGTCTTTTGTAGAGTTACCAGGTGACCAGAAGAAGTCTAAGTAATTGCCCTGTGGCTCAGTTTCCCCACCTCTGGAAGCAGCGCTGAGGTTTGGCGATGCTCCCAGCACAGTGGGGAGCTCCAAGGTCACTTGTGAACTGCTGGGAGCCAAAAAATGGGGCAGAACAGGATTTTCTTCTTGCATTTCTTTGTTTTGGTCAGGGAGGGAAAAGAAAACTATGTCCAAAGCCATCCACGACAAGGAGAGCGAAATCATTTTTTTCCATGTCATCGGGATCATCCTTGCCAGTGGTGGAAGATCTGGCTCCTGGAAGCAGAGACCTCTGAACAGCAGGGGGAAAATGGATGGTTGCTCACTTCTTTTCTCATATATCAACCAGGATCTAGGTGAAGCACGGTTAGTAGGGGCCAGGTTCAAAGGAAACCCGAGGAGATGTCTGTTCCATGGAGCATCCTTAAGGAAAGCTCCATGCTGCAGGGGGAGCGGGTGTTCCCACTTCACATGGGAGGTGTGAGAGTTCAAAGACACCAGGAAAAGCCCATGGAGAGCTCTTAAGGAGAAAGGCAGCACCTCTCTAGCTCAGAAAATCCAGCTCCATGAATGTTTGGAGATCAGGGGAGCAAGCAAACGTTAGACATGCCAACCACATTTGTAATCTCTTCCCCAGGCACCTGGCACTGGTCTCGATGGGAAAGGGGGACCAGGTTAGATGGATGCCTCCTGCCTCTCTACAACACAGCCCTTATCTTTCAAGAGGCTTTCTTACTGTATGGTTAAATGGTAAATTAAAAGCCTGATCCAGAGTGGCTTTCAAGTGCCTTGTTCTTCTTTAGGTACCTCATTCCTGCAATTTCCATTCCTTCACAGAGCTGGGCCCTTAAATCCTGAAGACACTTCAGAAAACGCTATCCAGCATCCCATCTTAGCAAAGGATTATTCCAGCTAGTCCATGGACCTCTGAGCATCCTGGCAGCAATGGCAGCTGACCCCTGGCCATGTGTGGGCTGGTCCTGTGCCGTGTCCCTCCCGGGGCTGCCAGTGGCGGTGGCAGGGACGCTGTGGAGGGGGTTGGTTTTCCCAAAGCACGCTGCTGGGGAGCATCCACTGACCCACCCGAGAGTGAACCCAGCCTCCCACTGCTTTATTTGCCCAAAGCAGCAGGTTTTTTTTCCCTTTTCTCCACCCAGGCAGCCAGGCTGTAGCTGCCTCCCCTCTCCTGGGCCTGAGGAGGGACTTCAGGTGCAGCTGGACTATAAATGCTCGGCACCAGCACCGCTGCAGTTTTATTTGTACACTCAGCGTGGGCACAGGCAGGTATGGCCTTTGCCAGTTGGGGAATGGGTTTGCACCCTTGTCTCTCCATCTCCCTTCCCCCAGCTCTCAGGTGAGGTGAGTGCCATCAGCTCTGCCACAGGGGTGTGATCACAGAGTGTGTCCAGGCCTCCGATCGATCACCGGGTGTCCCCAGGGCTCAGATCTCAGTGGCCCTGGGCAAGATCACACAGGTTGAGCGTGGCAGCTGTGCTGGAAGTGCTTTATAGCTCCAAAATAATTTGAGGAATGAAGAAAGCAAATTCCCTGTGATTTATCCAACCAATCCCAGATTGATGAGGAGGAGTTTGGGGTCACACATGGCACAGGGGTTTCAATGCCTCGGTCTGAACTGGCCATTGGATGATGTGGAAAGAGAACACAGGAGGTGTTCTTGTGTGGCTCTTGGGGGTTTATTTGCCATAGGAAACAATCTGCGTTTCTGTTTCCTTCTGCCTGGTATTCACAGGCAAGACAAAATTAGCCAAACAACCTTTCTCTGAGCTCTGAGATTTACTGCCCTGTGACTCAACTTCCCCAACTGTGATCTAGGGAGCACAATCCTTTCTTTCCAGTCAGCAGTGTGGGAAGCTTTGTGCACCTCCTCCTTCAGGAAAAGCTCTGTCCAGAGCATCCAGATGGGAAGAAACTCTGCACCTGGGTGTCTTTAATCCCAATTCCAGGACTGAGTGCTTGCAAACTGCTGGTGAGTATGTCATTGGACCATACAGTTGCACGTGCTGGGGACAAGAGGAGATGCTGATGGCACAGCCCCTCTGGAGAGCACAAACACAGCCTGGTGCTTTTGTTCCTTGGGGCCAGCAAGGGCCCAAGCAGTGAACTCATGGATTCACTGAGGTTGGAAAAGCCCTCTAAGATCATCGAGTCCGACCACTCACCCAGCACTGACAAGGCCACCACCAAACCATGTCCCCAGGTGCTGCATCTATGCATTTTTAACACTTTCGGGGATGGTGACTCCCCCATTTCCCAGGGCAGCCTCTTCCTGTGCCTGGCAACCCTTTCAGTGAATCCCAGGGTGTGATGGGATGCTGAAGGACATGTTGCAGATCTCAGGGGAAGCTTGGCAGTGCCTTGGTCTCTCTGCCTGTGCAGGAGCAACCCACGGTGGGCAACCTTCATTTCTAGAGGTCCCCATGCAGATATCTTGGGGTGGCAGAGGTGACTCCTCACCTTATTGTCCCTGTACTGAACAGAGGAGGGAGGTCACCTGTCCTGAAGCTCAACACCAGCCTGGAGAGCTTTTTCACATCATCTCCTCTGGGGTGGAAGTGTGGCTGTGAGGTGGCCAGGGCTGAGTGGGACTCGGTGGCATTGCCAGGCTGGATTCATGCTGGGAGGGGCAAAGCTTGGTGCCACAGCCTGCAGTGCTGGCACAGCTTAACAGGCTCCCAGCAAAGCTACTGGCACAAGTGGTCCCTGGTCTGGGCAGTGTGCTGGGGGGCTGGGGGGGCTTTTACAGCCTGCACAGTGATTCCAGGCAAATCTGTCTCAGGATGAGACAAAATTAAATAAAAAACCGACTCAGTGCCCCAAGCACGTGTGAAGTTGTTTTCTCAAGGGTTTGTCCAAATGCCGAAGTTCCCATTCTCCCAGCAGGAAGAGGAGAGAAAAAAAGCCAGGCACAAAAGCCTTAGGAGCAGTCACTGGCTGGCGTGGGTGGGAAGGGGGCCAGGCTGGGCACCGTGCGGTGGCAGTAATTTTCCACATGCCGTGGATTAGGTGAGACTCTCGGTCAGGAGTGAATTCTGGTTTTTTTCCCCTTCTTCCCCACCTCCAGAGACCGGTGTTGGATGGGAGCCCGGGAGAGGCGAGATAAAGGTCTTCTCTATCAGACAGCTGTTGAAAGATCTCAAATGAAGAGGCAGGCATCGCTCAGGAGCCATTCAAGGCAGCAAATGGGAAGGGTAAACTGCATTACAGGTACTGTTTGTTGCCTTGAGAGGCCTTTGAAGATACATCCTCTCGTGGCTGGGCAGCTCCCCTGACCCCCCTCTGCCAGGCTCTCCAAGGCTCCGTGAGCTGCTGCCCTGGTGGGTTGGCTCTGCAGCTGCCTTGCCAGATAGAGCTGGGAGAGCATCATTTCACATCCATCAAGAGGTAGGAAAGGGGTAATCATCCACTGGGGTGAAGAAACCTCCAATTCTCCCTTCATCCCTCCTGCGGTCCTCAAGTAGGGATGGGGTAACCATCCACGGGGGTGAGGGAACCTCGGACCCTCCCTCCATCCCTCCTGCAGTCCCCAGGGCTGGCGGCTGCCCCGGGGGATGTGCAGCAGAACCCAGCTCATCGCCCAAGCTCACTGCCAGCCAGCCCTGACCCTGTCCCACATCTCAGACTAGACACATCCCGGAGCATGCCCGACTGCCCCCTCCCCAAGCTGCCCCTCCTGCTGTGCCCGGGTGGGACGCGGGTCGGGCCCAGGGCACGCACCGTGGTCCCGGCCATGGTGTTGTTGCCATGCCGCGGTGTGTCACGAATCTAATCAGATCTCACGCTCCAGGGAGCAATTCGCTTCACCATGGGAAAGCGGGAGACGCCTGTGGCTGGGCCTCGCACGTGGCTCCCCGCCCGCGGCGCGGTACCCAGCGGGGCACCGAGGGCATGGCTGGGGGTGCTGGGTGAGCACGTGCTGCACTGGGCTCTGCCCCAAGCCGGGAGGCACTGCTGGGCCACCCCAGTGTGGCCACAGGGAGATGGCTCCCAGGAGGATTCCTTGTCTCCTTCACCCCATCCATCCCCTCACTGGTTCATCCCATCCCATCCCATCCCATCCCATCCCATCCCATCCCATCCCATCCCATCCCATCCCATCCCATCCCATCCCATCCCATCTCCGGGTTTATCCTATTGCATTCCATCCCATCCCCTCTGTTTCATTCCTTGCCATGCCATCTCATTCCATCTTTTCCCTTCTGTTTTATTCTGTCCCATCCCATCCAATCCAACTCCCCATTTTATCCCGGTCCATTTTATCCCTTCTTTAGTCCAGTCTCCTCTCATGCCATGCCATGTATTGCATCCCCTTTGTTTTAGCTCTTACCATGTCATGCCATCCCATCCCTTCGGTTTATTCTGTCCCATCCTTCCCCCTCTGTTTCATCCCTTCTGGTCCCATCCCAGCCAACCCCATTCTCTTTGCTGTCTGATCCTGTTCCGTCTCAATGGTCCTCTCCCATGCCAGCCCATTCCATCATCTCCTGGCCATATCGTGTTTGTCCTGTCCAATCCTATGCTCCCTCCAGCACAGCTCTGTCACCGTCTGCATCTCCCCGTGACCAATCTCGTGCAATCCTCTGGTCCTGACCAGTCCCCCATAGTCAACCGTTTCTTTTCCATCCCAGCCCCGTTCCTGTTGGGTGCACATCCCGCTGTGCCAGCCATGCCAGAGGCAGGAGGTGGAGTGGCAGAGCAGAGCCAGGACACCGTCCCTTGGCTGTCACAGCTCACACCCACTCTCATGTTGGGAATGAAGGCTGCCAGGGGGACAGCCAGGATCCAGATCTCTGCTCTCTTGTGACCAGTGACAGGACCCAAGGGAACAGCTGGAGCTGTGTCTATTGAGGTTTAGGTTGGATACCATGAAAAGGTTCTTCCCCCAGAGGGTGGTGGGGCACTGAACAGGTTCCCCAGGGAATGGTCATGGCTCCCAGAGCTCAAGAAGTCTTTGGGCAATGCTCTCAGGCACAGGGTGGGATTGTTGGGGTTGTCCTGTGCAGGGACAGGGATTGGACTCAATGACCATTGTGGTCCCTTCCAACTCAGGATATTCCCTGTTTCTGTGACCTCAGGGCGAGCCACTCCCAGAGTATCTCTCTGGCATGAATCCCCCCCCAAGTCTTTTTCTCTACAGCCCCTGTCCCACGTCTGCCTCCTCCTTGGGTCATTTTGCTTGTACCCAGCAGAAGTCATGGACAAATGTCAAACAGAGGATGATTTAACCCAAATTAAGTGGCCAGGGTCCTACTCTGAACTGCTTGGAGTACAGTCCCAGCCCTGGAGAAGTTGGGGACCGGGCCCTTGCAGGTGTTGGGCTACTTTTGGGGTTTTTGCAGTTACTGAGGGAAAGGATCCAGACCTGCCCTTGACTCAGCCATTTTATAGCATCTCCTGAGCTCAGTGAAGCTGGCGCTAAACCTCGGTCGCTTTGATCATGACAAATAGGAGCTGGGAAGCCAAATTCAGTGCAAAGTCACTGCCTGCCTGTGGAGCTGCTGCTTTTCCTGGTTTTAGATGTCAATTTGGTTGTGGCTGGTGGCTCTGCCACCCACACTGCTGGGGCCAGGATGGTGCTCTGTGAATCCAGAGGAACCTAAGGGATACTGGTGGGACTGGTCCTGCCTGTGTCTTCACTCGCCTGTCTGGAAGGAGCTGGCCTGAGGGATGCTGAGGGTTGGTATATGGGACTCCCCTTGTGTTGACTGATGGCAGAGCTTGTGCTTTTCACTCACTGATTGTGTCTTCCTGGGCAGGAAGATACACTGGGGTGGGTAATTGTGTGTGGGGGTCACAGAGCTGCTGTCCTGGTTCTGGTGGGTGGAGGTCGGTGCCCAGGTCTCTGTGAGGGCACTGGTGGCCCAGGACACGCAGCTTCTGGCCTGCTCAGTTATGCCTGCCCCTTCAGAAGCTCCGCTGGCTTTGTGGCCGGGTGCAAGGCAGGGGGCACTGTGTGGGGCTGGGAGCCCCGCTGAAGAATGGCCCAGGTATGTGGTTTCCAGCCCCTGGGCTGAAGGAGCCGTACCCAAATGCATGGAGCTCTCCAGGCACCAGCGTGAGGTCTGTGGGTCTTCTGGAAAGACGGACAAGCTGGGATGTCTGACTGGGGGGCGCTGGCAATTCCGGGACCGTATGAACCCTGTTCCCACCGCGCCAGCACAGCCGCATCCCCAAAGAGCCACCCTCAGAGGGACAGCAGAACCCCGAGCCCCGCGGGGCTGCAGCGCGGGGCGAGCATCCGGCACAGGCGGGGAGTGTCTGGAGCAGGCGGTGGGATGCGGGCGGGGGGAGGCAGCCATCCGCTCCCCGCTCCCACTGTGCCTCGCTCTACTTGCCGCGGTCCCCAAGCTCCCTTCCCTTCCCCTCCGCTGCCTTTTATGCAGCTCGCCCAAGGCTCCAGGGCCTGGGGATCTTTCCAGGCTTCCCCAGCTGGGGTTTGGCAGCTCTAATTTTAGGCACTTCGCAGTTTTGCTTTCTCGCTGCTCGGTTGAGGAAAAGCGCTTGTGCAGGGAGGCGAGCCTGGCCCTTCCCCACCACTGCTGGCTTTTTCTTTGTCTCTCTCCCCGGCTCGCTCCCGCCCGGTGCCTGCTGCTCCGAGATGCCGGTGGACATTAATAAGCCCCTTTTAAAAGCTGGAGCTCTTGCAGGGGTGCAAAGTGGGGATGCACGTTGAGCCAGGGCCCCTCCAGACCTGCTGCTGCCCCATGGTGATGGTCTCCAGACCGTGGTGTGACACCCCAGTCCCCCACAAACTCACTGGGAAGGGCTCTGGTCCAGGCTGAGGGGCTGCAGGCTTGGAAGAGATCCCAGCCAAGGACATCAGGCTGGCCACAGTCACCCAGCACCTTTCAGTCCTAATGAATCTCTGGGAAGAAGCTGGGGAATGCTTTGATCCAGGAAACCCCAAAACTAAACATGGATCAAAAAAAGTGATCAGATCAATCCACACACAGAAAACCCAGCAAGAGCTAATCCAGCCCTCAGGTCCCTGTTGGCAGCCTGTTAGAGCTGCTGCAGGATATGACCCTGGACCTGGTCAGCCTGGGGCTGAGGCAGGACAGCTGGTGAGTTCTAATTCCAAATCCAAGCTAAGGGCAGCCCTGTGGGACACGGGATTTTGCCCAAAGTCCTTGTTATGCAATTTGGACACAAAAGTGGAACATCCCCCTCCTCTCATCCTCAGGGATAGTATCTTCTGGGGAAGACAAGGAGAATTTTTTCCCAAGGAAGCGAAAAATCAGGTGAGGAGGTGGCAGCAGCTGGGAGAGCAGGATGGGCTTACCGGGATGGATCCTTCCCACACAGGGGACGCACTTGGATTTTGTCCATTGTGCCCAATGAGCTTTCGTCCTCTGAAGGGGAATGACTGGGGTTGGAGCTATCTAACTGGATTGTGAGCTGCCTAGTCCTGAAAGGGCTCTGCATCCCATTATCCATAAACCTGTTCATGGCACACGGCTAATTCAGGCAATTTCCGACACGTTTATGCTGCCGACATAATAACCAACCCGTCGGCCTCAGCCGGGCTGGAGCCCCGTGCCATGGACAGCAATCTGCAAATCAGGCTCTGAACGCGGTCCCTGCAGCCGCGGTGTGGCCGGGACGGGCGGCAGGACCCGCGGAGGGCACGGGGTGCCTGTGTGCCCTCCCCGCTTTCGGAGCCTCTCCGCTGCCCGCGGGAGGTGGGCTGGCAGGGTCCCCAAGGAAGCACTGCCCTGCAGGTGATAGGAAGCTTAACTCCCCCCTCCCACTCTGGCACCCCTCTTGTCACAGGTCTGCAGGACCCAAATCCAGCGTTATCAGAGGGCCGCAGCGTCAGAGAGGGGCCCAGCTGGCTCCTCTCGCCCTCTCCGCTCCCCATCGCTCACGTGGAGCGGTGGGTGGACGTGGCTCTGGCTCTGCTTCGCTGCCAGATTATTTCTGGGCACCGCCACAGACGGACGCGGCAGGGAGTGCGCGGCTGCGAGCCGTGCCGGGGGTGCCGCGGGGGGCACGGCCGTGCCGGCAGCTGCGGGCCGGGACCTTTCCCGCTGTGCCCTCCCGGCATCCTGTCCCCACGGGCGGCCGCGATGCTGCCCGGTGCCGTGGGTTGGCTGCCCGCTGACACCGCCGTCCTCCCCCTCCTCGCCGCCGGCTGTGAGCGCGGTGCGTCATCCGCCGCTCCGCTAATTCGGGGGCAACTATTTTGCGCCTGCGACGGATCACGCCATGCGCCGCGCCAGGGCCCCCGCGCTCCCCGGCCCAGATGCCCCCCTCCCACCTGGCCCGCTTCCCCCTGCCTCCTGTATCCAAGGAGAGGGATCAGCGGCGGGCGGGGGAAAGCGGGGCTCTGACGCAGGGCTCGCACCGCCGCTAATCACCCCGCGCCAGGAGCGGCTCCAGGCCCCCCTCGCCTCCGCCGTCACGGCCGCGCTGACCCCGTGCACGCAGGGTCAGGGACCCGGGGCTGATTCGGGGCTGAGCGCGGCTGTCACGTTCCCTCGGCAGACACGGTGCAGCTGCCGCTCGCCGGGAGCCGCGGGAGCTGCTCCGGGGTGGCCGCGTTCCCCGGGGGTGAAGCTGCTCCGCAGACACCCCAGTGCCGGTGGGCTCCTCGGGGGATGGCAGCCAGGCACAGCACGGGGGCTTGTCCCAGGGGAAAGGGGGTGAAGGGCTGTGCCTGCTCCAGGGTCTCCTCTCCGTGTCCCACACAAGGGCTGGGGAGCATCTGTCGGGATGAAGCACGCACCCGGCAGGATGGAGAGGGATCGCCGTGCTCAGCTGAGCTGCGTGCACGGGAGGGGCGAGGTGGGCTCCCACCCAGCGCTGGCTCCACGGCGGATCTGTGGGATGCCCAGGCTGGATGCACGGATGGGGTCCCGTGCCCTTTGGAGAAGATGCCTGTGTGGGAGTTTGCCTCGGGGTGAGCTGTTCAAGCAGAGCTTTTCCTCCTCGAAACCCCCACGCTCTGCACTCCAGACACGGCTGGCGAGCTGTTGGTGCCGGCAGAGCTGGCGCAAGGGCAGTGGTGGTGGGGGCATTGTCCCCAGGTGGGCACAGAGCTGTGTGTCCCCGGGCTTTGCGTGCGAGAATGTGCTGGGCGCTGGAGCTCGCAGTCACACACACGCGGTGCTGCAATGAATCCCACCAGCACGCCTGGAAGCTGGGGCTGATTTTCATAAACCTTCCCGGACTCAGACTGGATCTGGAGTCGTCCTGCATGGATGGACATGGGAAAGCCAGCTCGTGTGGACAGGCATGCTTTGTGAGGTTATGTATCCCCATCCTTACTTCCAGGTGGGGGCAGGATCGCAGGAGACAGAAAGGAAGGAAAAGGCTTGGAGGCATTCATACTCCTGGTGGGACGTCAAGAAACATCCCTAAAGCACCCACAGTCCCTGAGGATTCTGGTGGGGGGACGCACATCCCCCTCCTCCAGCACACCGGGGATGCAGCACCTTCTCCACAGTGTAAAATGGAGCAGGATGCGGAGGGAAGAAGGGCTTTGAACAGTCAATTTCCATCGCTGAAAGCTGACAAGTTTAAAACAGCTAATGTGCCCCGCAAGATGAGGCCTTGGGAGATTTACAGCTCTCCTCGGCTGACTGCTCCCATACGGTGTGTATGTCAGCCAGGGAGCCTTTTAAAGAACCAAGATAAAGCTGCAGCGGGGCCGCATTGCCCACCAAATGGATGGCAGAGAGAGAGGAAAGGAAGGAGAGAGGTTGCTGTGTGTGTTTTTTTCCCATCAGGCAGATGCTGAGCTCATGTTCCCTCCTGCAGCCACCACCATGGAGTTACTCCAGGTCAAGGTCATAGCAGACCTCTTGGAGCAAAGTTTTCCTAAGCTGGTGCAGGAGGAGGTTTGTAAAATTCAGTAGGACCCATCAGGAGCCCACTGGGGTGGGTGTCAGCAGACGTGGAGGTGGCACTGTCTCCCAGGGATCGATGTATGGTGCCCATGGAGTGAGGAAGCTCTGGGGATGGGCAAGACCCAGCCTGAGCCCTCTGCTGCAGGCTGGAGGCTGGCGCTGGACTGGGTGGGCTGGTGGGGAGCAGCCTCCTGGGTGGGTCAAGTGAGAGTGTTGGGTCTCAGCAGGACCCCAGCTCCCTTGGACGGCTCACACAGAATTCAGGAGCTGCTGCTAAGTCCCTGAGTGCTGCTGCCTATCAGCCTTCTGCGCCACATCAAAGCCAAGCTGGGATGTCAGGTGCTCCCCAGGGCAGCTGGATCCTCGCTCTGACCTGTCTCTCTGAGTCCTCTGCTGCAGCCAGCAGCCCTGTGTGCATGAGCAGACCCATGACCAGCATCGAGTTTTGTGGGGTGTCAGCTGGCCAGGACTGCGGCCAGGGCACCTCAGGCACATGGGGTGTCATGGGACCTGCTGCCCATCCCCAGCATCCTTGTGGTGTCTGCAGCGTGGGAGCCGTGTCCGCTGCCACCCTCTGCCTGCTCTGCCTGGCAGAGACATCAGCACAGGATGTCAGGAGGCAATTCACCTTCCCCAAGGTCACCAGGAGCACAGGGCTGGAGGCACCGTGTCCTGAGAGCACCTCTGCCTCCCACAGAGGCATGGCACTGGCTGGGATGGAGTTGCTGGCAGGGGATGGCAGTGCTCCCCATTTCGCAGACTGGGCAAGCTGCTGCTCTGGGACCCCCATGTCTGCTGGATTAACAGTACTTCCATCAGTCCTTCTGCTCTCCAGAGCCCAGCTCGGGCTCTCCTGTGTGGAGCAAAGCTGCAGCCACCTCAGCAGTCTGCTACCGCACCTGAGGATGGTGAAGCTCAAGACAGGCAGGGCCAGAGATCCTCAATCCACTAAATCCAGACCAAACCATCCAGGTAGACCTTTTTTGCCTCCATTTGCTGCTCTGTCAGCCAGAAGGTCAGTCCTGCTGAGAGGACTGGGAACGGGGGAGCTGGCAGGCTTGTCTTTGCATGATGTTTCCTGCAGACACCTCTGAGCTGTGGGTACCCAGGATTGCTGCTGGGGCTGGAGGTTTCGGTAAGGAGACCTTCCCAAAGCCTGAGGGTGATTCCTCTGTGTTCCAGACCCCTCAAAGCAGAGCTCACTTCCCTGCCTTGGCTGGACGGTCGACAAAGATCCAGTGTGACCTGGCCCTGTCAGGGCTGGAAAAGCTCTGCAGGCTGGTTTTGGGCTCAGTGGCAGCAGCAGGGGCTGCCAGCTGTGATACTCAGGTGCTGGAGTGGCAGAGCAGCTGTGGCTGCCCTGGGATGGGAGAAGCCAGCCGGGCTGGGGGAAGCACCGCTCTATGATGCCCGTCAGCCTTCTCATCCCACCGAGGGGAAACAAGACAGGTCAAAGAGTCACTTGCAGGATGTTCAGCAGTGGGGCATCTGAAAATGCTCTCCATCGTTTCTGCCTGTCCTGCTGCCCAGCTTTGCTCCCCCAGAGGCCAGGTGACCCCCAGCTCCTCTGGACTGGGAGGAATTTTCCATCCCAGCACCTAGCTGATGCTGCTCCTGGCAGTGGGGCTGGGATGTGAGGGCTGGTGGCAGCACCCTGCACCCTCAGTGCCGTGGTACTGCCGGGCCTCAATGCACCAGGAGCTGGAGAAGCAGCCCCACCCTGGCACCAGCACCTGGCACATCTCTGGCTCCTGCAGTTCCTGATGCAGAGGAGCAGCATGAGTTGGGTCCCCTGGGGAGGACAAAGCTACTCGGTCCCCTCTGTTCCTCTCCCTCATAGCACCAGCCGCAGTGGTGGACCCTGAACAACACCAAGGCCAATTGCCAGCCCTGACACTGGGGAGAGGAAATATCATCACTGTCCTGAGATGTTTGAGTATGTCTCCCCTGACCCCCCTGCCCTCCTGGGAGCAAAGAGCCCTTTACCCACCTGGGGGAAGAAGTAGCTGCTCTCTGGTCCTGGTTGACCCCGGTGCTGGAGCTGGCAGCAGAGCCAGTGCGGTGCTGGGGATGGGGACTGCTCTGAGACACCCTGCAGAGCGTTTGGGGACACACATCTCACCCCTGCCTGGCCCAGGGAGCGGTCCCATGGCTCCAATCAGGGCACTGCCCCATTCCACATGGGTGCCTGCTCTCCTCAGAGGTGCCCAGGCACGGTCTGGCTCCGGGGGCTGTGGGAGGAAGCATCCCCTTATCTCCTCTCCCTTTGTGCAAACACACGAGCCCTCCTGGAGCCGCCGTGTGATGCCGCCAGCCGGAAAGCCGCAAAGGCGGGGAGGTTGCCCAGCTTCTGTCTCCTTCCCAGCAGGTGTGGCTGGCCCTGCCAGGCAGATGGCTCCGCGCCTGGCAGAGACGAGCGCCGGCGCCAGGAGCAGCTGGCTCCATCCGTACCCGGGCCAAGAGCGGAGATGCTGAGCAGCGCGGGGAGCTCACGGGAGGCAAACGAGGCAGTGACCTCCCCTGCCAGGCTCAGGTTGTGCCGGGCACCTCTGGGCTCTGCACTCACATGGGGTGTGCTGCCAGCTCCTGCACCCCATGGGGACCCAGGGAGAGGTGTTGGCAGGGATCAGCAGTGCCCTGGAGGGGATGGGTGCCTCTTGGGGACAGCCCCAAAGCCCAGGGCCGATGCAGGAACCTCCAGGACACCTCTGCTCCAGTGAGATCTGCCAGTCTGGCAGCGGGGCCTCTCCTGCACCCTGAAGCAGCTGGGGCTTGGAGCTGAAGAACCCCAGGGTGGCCCCTGCTCTGGGCCATCAGCCCCCATCCCAGGTTTGCTTCTTGCTGCCTGGGCTAATGATCTGCTGGGCAATCAACAGACCAGTTGGAAACCCTGTTAGAGCCTGGCCAGGCACTACCTTGTTATTCCTATCCAGCCAAGTGGGGGAAACAGCCCTTTTTCATCCACTGACAGTCACTGTGCTGTTGTGCAGCTCCTGGCACAGCAGGACAGGCTGAACCAACCCTCAAAAATCAGAATGGAGACAAGAAAATGCTGCTCCCCCCTCCAGGCTGTTCTCTACTGCAGAACGGGAGCAGCCCATGGTTTTTTTCATGGTGGCAGCAATAAGGGGACTGCAGAGGCTCTTGTGCTGTGCTGGCCAGCCATGCCCATGAGGGATCAGCACAGCGGCCTCACGCTGCACAGTGCAGTCTCATTTTCTGTGCAGTTATTAATTCCTCTGTTTGCCTGGCTCTGAGTGGAGGCAGAGAGCAAAAGCAAATGAACCCCACCAGGACTGATGGCCCCGGAGCTCCATGCAGGTCCTGAGCCTGGCATTAAGGGCTGGGAGAGGCTGTTCCTGGGACCTAACTTCCCAAGGGGCAGAGGAGAGATGGAGGGGGGATGGTCCATGGGAGCAAAGCCTCTGGGCAGGCTGCTCCCATCATCCAGGCTCCTCCATCCTCATCTTGCAGCCGGTGCTGGAAGTGGAAGTTTTGAAGTCATGCACGGAGCTGTTTGCTTGGTATTTCCTGCCCCCGAGAACAGGAAGCAGCAGTGAAGCCCAGGAGGGAGCTGCTCTTGGGAGAATTCCAGCCTGACACATTTTGATCCCTGCCTACAGGAAAGGGGGAAAGCTCCATGCTCATTCCCTCATCCCTGTGCCCAGTGCTGGGAGCTGATGGGCCCGGGTTGAGGCCAGCTTGGATGTGGGGATGTGGATTGCACAGAAACGTGGCAGTTTGAATGATTTTCCATTTCCCTCTCCTTTGTACCACTCTGACCTGGACCTTGTTTGCTCAGGCTCTAGGACAAGCACAGAGACGCTGGCTCGTGAGCTGTAGTGTGAGAAATGTCTGCAGTGATGGATGCGTGTCCTCCCAGCTGTCCCACGCCTGTCCTGCTCTCCAGGGACTGTCCTCTTGGCCCCATCAGCTGCAGGTCCACTCTTATCTCCCCTCCCCTGCCAGATCTGGAGCAGCATCTCATCACCCTCCCCAAACCCCTCCTGTGTCTGAGGACCAGGTCCATGCTGGGAGCCACCAGCGCTGCACAGAGGCTCCCTCAGCCCACCAGGGCTTGAGTGCAAAGGCTGAGGTTGTCCCCTGCCCTGTGTCACCTGGATCAGTGAGGTCTCTGCCACAGGACCGTGTTCCCCTCCACGGTGCTGCTGGTCGTGGCCAGGGGAAGGGCAGGTTGGGCTGGTGCCTGGTGACAGGCGAGGGCTCTGTCGCGGCAGGAGTTACTCCCATCGGGGCTGCCAGCGTCTGTTGCTGGCAGATCATGGCAGCAGTCTCCGAGGAACGTGAACAGCACATTATTAACAATCTTTTAAAGAGCTGCCAGTGTGTCCCGGGTCCCTGTTTATTTCTGCATATGGCCTGTCCCCTGCTGAATGCAGCATTCAGAGGAGGTGTCATCTCAGCTTGAGGGGGTCTATTACTTACCCCAATCAAACTCCTGCAGTAGGTGATTCCTCCTCTGGCCAAGGACAAAATCCCACAGAAGGAGGGAGTTTGTCCTCCCGTTAAATCATCCCTGCTTTTGTTTTCTTCCTCCTGCGGGATGCATTTTTGCAGAGTGGATGTTGGATCAAGGGTGTCTAAGCTGGAACACACTGGTCTCTGGATCTGCTCCCAAATCATGATCTGTATGGATGCTGGGGCTGCTTCTGTGGCACTGCCCTGGCCACGCCCTGCCATGGAGAAATCTGGGGATGCACTGGCTGGAGAGGACATGGCTGGGGAGCAGGGACATGCCCAGAGAGGTGCTATTCAGGGCCAAGGTGGCTGGCACAGAGAGGGCAGGTGAAGCTAGAGAAGCCTAGAGAAGAGGAGACTGAGGTCAGACCTCGCTGGAGGCTGCAGCTCCTCCCGAGGGGCAGCTCTGATCTCTGCTCCCTGGGACCAGGGACAGCACCTGAGGGAACTGTCTGGAGCTGTGCCAGGGGGATTTAGGTTGGATGTCAGGAAAAGGTTCTTCCCCCAGAGGGTGGTGGGACACTGACCAGGCTCCCCAGGGAATGATCACGGCCCCAAGGCTGCCAGAGCTCCAGGAGTGTTTGGACAATGCTTCCAGGCACAGGGTGGGATTGTTGGGGTGTCTCTGCAGGGCCAGGAGTTGGACTGGATGATCCCGATGGGTCCCTTCCAGCTCAGGATATTCCAAGATTCTAAGCTTCAGCTCAGCTCCACCCCAGTGGCTGTGGCCACCTGCAAGGGCACTCCAGGCCCTGCCTGAAGGATGTTGAGCTCGCTGTGCAAGAAGCAGGGATTCCATTCTGTGGTCACAGAGGCACCAGCTGGGACTCCGATCAAGAGCTCATGGTCTCCTGGCCTTTCTCACTTTGCAATGTCAACACCAGCCATGGGACAGAGCAGCACAGAGCAGCCCTGCCTCAGCAAGAGGAGTTTGCAGGGGTGTGTTTGGCCAGATCCTCCAAGACTGGCTCGTGTGGGCACTCGATGTGTTTCAGAAGTGCTGCAGTCCCCACCCCAGAGGTGCTCCCTTGCACGGGTGCTGCCGACAGGACACAAGGTTATTTCTTTGGGCAGACATGAACCCCTCTTTGGGGCTGTTCAGCTGCCTGGTGCTGCCCTGTGTCTGAACACAGCCAGGTGTGACAGACCAGGCTGGGATGTTGGGGGAGCCAGCACCTGGGACACCTCTTCAGAGGATGCCTGTGTGGATTTTCACAGGACCCTGAATCCTTCTGCTTCTGCTGCTCCTCCAGGATCTCTGCCCAGGAGTTTTCCTGCTTTCCCGTCATTCCTACAGGAACCCATGGCCAAGCAGCTGAAAATCCCAGACCATCCAGCTCGGGATCCACCTGGAAAAACACGTCCCAGCTGAAGGACAGACCAACACCAAAGCAATAAGGAGTCCTTGGCTGCTCTGGGCAGCATCGAACAGTGCCTGGCACAGACCCACAGCAGTGGCAGTGGAGGCAGCAGCACACACTAACCCTGATCAATCCATGGGAAGGGGGCTCAGGACTGTCCCTGATTTTTTTGGAAGTGGCAGATCTGGGTCTGGATTCTGGGCACCTGCACAGGACAAGACCTCGGGCTGTGCCAGCAGCGGCAGACTCTGGGGTCACCCTTAGGGGGTGTGAGCAGAGGGTTCGCTGCAGGGCAGTGCCAGCCCCTCAGGAGCGAGCAGGGGGTGCGGACCCGCCGGGACCAGCAGCCGGAGCCTTTCCGGCCATGCGCGCTTTTCCAGGAGCAGTCGCCCGGGCAACTGTGAGCGCGGAGCCAGGCGAGCCGTCAGGACAGGAGCCATTGTGCTCGTTCAGGGAGTAATTCCCAGCCCTTTTCCCGCGTCAGGGGGCTCCCTGGGTCACCCCATTTTGCCAGCCCAGAAGTAGGCAGCACTTGGCCTTTCCTGGGAGGTCCCTGATCATTCCAAATCACCGCTCCGGGGTGGGATGATGGGTGAGGGAGACCACAACCCCCCAGCAAGGAAAAGCTGCCAAATGCTGTATGAACTGAGAGTTAAGGTGGCGGCCCAAACCAGCACCACGCACCCTGGATGAACTCAATTATCAAACCCTCACTCCTGACCCTACGCAGAGAGCAGGCGAGGTTTCCCTCTGTGCTACTACCTGTAGTAACCGTGGGTGTGCGTGTGCATGCCCAGCGCAGCAAACGCTCCCCATCTCGCTGCATTTCTGCCTCCTCATCTCTGTTTTGCTGTTGTTGCTGCCTGCCTGACACCTGCGTGCCCTGGACGAGCTGCTGCTTTGCTAATGAGCTGCAGCATCTCGCTCAGGGTCCTGCTCACCGTCGGAGCACAGGGACTCTCCAGGCTCATGTGCTTAGCTCAGCCCCACGGTTTCAATCCCTGCCAAGAGAAATGGAAGAATCTGGTGCAGCCAGGCCTGGAAAAAAACAGCAAGGACAGTCTCTGGTTAACCCTTCCCGGGCTGCTCCTCTCTCCTGCCTTCTTCCCACGCACAGGGAACCCTCAGGCTTCACACCCCTCCTTCCCACACCCCAGTCCATCCGCGTTTCCCTACCTCTGGGGAAAAAGCAGCTTTTCTCGTGAGATTGCCCAGAATACGCAAGGAGCAAGTATTCCCACGGCACTTGAATGCGTGCCCCCTTTGATCGCGGGAGGGCAAAGGGCAGAGATCTGGGAAAAGAAAATCATTAAAAAAAATAAAAAAAAGGGAGAGAGAAGACAGAGAGAGGGAAAAAAAATTAAAGCAATTCAGGCAGGAGCTTTCCTCAACCTCTATAAAATACAGTTCACGTTTCCTGCGAGCCTGGGGCGCAGATCACATTCGACGTGAGGTGCTTTACCCAGCCCCGGTGTAAATTCCGGAGCCTTGCATCTGCATGGCGTGATGGGAAAAAGCTTAAGAGGGGCCCGGGGAGCTGCAGAGGAGGCGGCTGAGCCTATCTGGCTACCGCAGGGGCTGCCGATGCACAGACATTCCAAGGCTATTTGTGAAGGTGAAATGGTCTGTAAAGATTCCAGGACACCATGTGGCAGGATGGTTAGCAGGGCTTCTCCTCCGGTGTTTGCACAGCGCTGCCGGGCTGGAGGGAGGCTGTGTGCGCAGAATGCCTCGCGGTGATTAGAGCATCTGCAAATTTCAGCTTAATACGCGGCATAATGAGACACGGAATATTATTAGCCTGCAGCCATCCCCCCGCCCCAGCGGCGATCTGCAGCTCGAGCTGGTTTCACCTTCTCAGCGCGGTGCCTCGGGAGCCCCGCCGAGGATGCTCACCCCGGGCAGCTCCACGGCCACGCGGGACCGGGCTCCCGCGGCAGGCACGGAGGATTTGCGCTTTGGCTTATACAAAACGAAGCTGTGCCGTCCTTTCCCCCCGGCTGTGCACAGCAGCCCCTGCTCCACCGGCCTCTTCCGCAGCACCCTGAGCCACAGCCAGCCCACACGGGCTGCCACAGGGGCTGCTCGAGGGGAGTAGCTTCAGCTCCCCATCCCAAAGCTTTGTTGCCCCAGGCCGTGAGAGCCCATCTGGTGTGTGCCACCCACCAGGGCAAGAGGTGCTGGGAGGGCTCAGGCAGTGCACAGGCTACACAAGGAGCAGTGCTGGGAACCGAGAGCATGGTTTTGTTTGACAGGGAGTGACACACGCATGGGGTGACCCTTGGTGAGAATGGGTGTGTGGGTATGCTGGGCCTGCTGTTAGTGTCCAGCCATGAGCACACAGACCCACTCCAGCTCTGAGCTCTCCCCTTCATCCCACCACAGGGCAGGACCCTGTAACCCCAGCTCAGACAGGTCTTGCTGCACTGCCTAATGCCTCTTGTTTTCTGGCAGCCAGGAATGTCCCCAAACATTGCCACCCTGAGATGGAGAGAGCTGCTGGGCAATGTCAAGAGGTGATCCTGCCTGGTGCAGTGGGGGCTGGCATGAGGGGGTTGGTGGGGTCCTGTGCTTGGTGTGAGGCTCGGGGAAATCTCTGGTGTGGGTCTATGTTCAGACAGGAGCAGCCCAGTGACTGTCCAGGATTTTGGGGCAGCACCAGCCCTGGCCTGGGGTGATAGTGAGAAGAGTGGGGCTGTGGGGGGTGTGTGGGGAGCATAGGGTGGGCAACCCATGTGCCTGGCGAGTACATGCATGTGTGTGTTCACATGTACAGAGGTGCACTGGATGTGTGTGCACGTGTGTAAGCGTGAGGGACAAAGGCTATGTGCCTGTGTAAGTTGTGTGCAGGTACTTTGTACCCTGAGATACACACAGGCTCTGTGTTTGTGTGTGTGTGTCTGTGTGTGCTCACGGGCTGTG
Organism: Falcunculus frontatus; assembly: GCA_013398115.1. Lineage (NCBI taxonomy): Eukaryota > Metazoa > Chordata > Aves > Passeriformes > Falcunculus > Falcunculus frontatus. The sequence continues at coordinate 75,823 of VZRV01004149.1, forward strand.
TCACAGTGAGTGTGTGTGTGCACAGCCTGTGTCACAGTGAGTGTGTGTGTGTGTGTATTTGTTCACAGGCTCTGTGTGTGTGTACTCACAGGCTGTATCACTCTGTGTGTGTGTGTGCTCACAGGCTGTGTCACTGAGTGTGCCTGTGTGTCTGTGTGTGTGCACAGGCTGTGTCCACGTGTGTGTGCTCACAGGCTCTGTGTGTGTGTGCACAGGCTGTGTCACTATGTGTGTGTGCTCACAGGCTGTGTCACAGTGAGTGTGTCTGTGTGTTTGTGTCTGTGTATTTGTTCACAGGCTCTGTGTGTGTGTGCACAGGCTGTGGTCACTGTGTGTGTGTGCTCACAGGCTGTGTCACAGTGAGTGTGCCTGTGGCAGGGACAGTGCACGGACCTGTGCAGGCTGCAGGCAGGTGTGACAGGATGTGTGGGGGGTGTGTGTGTGTGCTGAGGCTCTTACCACGTGCAGACAGACACCACGTCCGATCCCTGCTCCATGGACTTGCTGGCACCAGGGACACGTGTGAGGCACTGGAGGTCACATCCCTGGAGCTCCTTCCTTTTTCCTGGCGGTGACAGCACGGGACAGCGTTGGCTCTGCTGCCCCCGGGCTTCCCCCACGCAGCCTCTCCCTCCACCTCGTGCTGACCCACGCGGCTGTGTGACCTTGTTGCTGCCGCCGAGCGGAACCTTCCCGAGTTTTGTCTGGGCTGTTTTTCAGTGACATCAGCTCCCCTGCCTGCTTCAAAGCTGGCATTTGCTGCCATAGGTATGACAGTGACATCTGCAGCCAGGGGCTCCCCCCTCTCCGAGGTGCTTGGAGCCGCCTGAATCCCTGTCCCTCACACTCAGTTTTTACCCTGCTGTGGATAGATATTAGAAGGCAAAGTCCAGGGAAGGCATCACCACAGCAAAGCTGTTCTGAACACTGTTAAACTAACACTAACTGCCACCATGGTTAATCTGTACCAAGGTCAGATTCACAAATCGGCAGGTTAGCTTCAGTTCCAGATGGAAATTAGATCATCAATTAATTAAATCATCACTTTGATACAGAAAGAAAACTGGAGAGGAACAGTCCTCATAAATCCTGCGGAAGCCTCTGAGAAGGTGGCTCTGTATTTTATTTGGAAGAATTTGACTGAAGAAATTCAGATCCACAGTGTGGCAGTGAGAAGAACTTATCACCCGCTGCCTAAGCCATAACCCCCGAGCTGAGCTGGGCACTGCCGTGTCCATCGTGTCCCCAGCAGACGTTACAGCTCAGCATTAACCTCTGCTTCAATAACCAGGGGTTTGAGGCTTCCCATAGACCAGAATTGACTGATGACTATTTCAAGTTTCTTAGGACTTTGAAACCCAAAACCCACTTTAATTTTATGAGTAATTTTATGGGACAATCTTTAGGGCTGTGAAAGCTGGAAACTTCTCCTTCAGGTGCCTTGACCTTATGGCTGCTCATCTACCCATGCAGGAGCCCCTCTCCACTTTCATCTGATCACCCTTGAATTCAGAGGTTTAAAAAGGATGGGCTGTCTCCCAGCTAATAAAAATAGGAAAAAAGAGAGAGGCAAAGCCAAAGATAAAGATATCGTGAGCCCTCCCCTCCTGCACTCTTTGGAACGTCCTGGAGCAGGGACTGGTGTCTGAATCAGCAACCAGATGGTGAAGTCCTTCAGGCACGGAGCTGCTCACTGCTGGCAGCCCGGGGTGCAAGGGCTCACAGGCTGCTCACTCCCATGTGGGATGGGATGCAGAGCTTGCAGGATGGGCGGTGCATGAGCTCTCACAGGATGCTCACTCCCATGTGGGATGGGATGCAGAGCTTGCAGGACGGGCAGTGCAGGGCTCCTGAGTCAGGGGGCAGCTTAATAGGGTCCTCATCACTATGGGCTACATGTGGGCCAAAGGAAAACTGGGCTCCTGGCCTGAGTAACTCCTGAATGCCCAAGCTCCAGCTCTGCTGGGGTCTTGGTGCCTCCTCCCATGCAGTTAAGTGTATGTGTCCATGTGTTTCTCCACGTGCCTATGGGGAGAGGACGCTGAACTGGGAGAAAATGCAGATATGCTGCAAATGAAAGCAGGGCAGGTGTTGTCTCCAGCCACAAGGGAGGTTTAATCTGTTCTTCATCTTTCTAGAACTGATGTCCACACATCAGGGTGACTAAATTCAGTGCCAGGTGCAGCATTATCGAATGGGGCCTTGTCCCCCTCTGGCAGTCATCAGGACCAGGCACAGGCACCTCTGGGTCTTGCTTGCTCCCAGATAATCAGTTCCAGCATCATTTCCCTATCTCTGGCATCTATGAGCAGACATAGACTGCGTTCCTCAGTCTTTGCTCATCCTTTTCCATTGACTCTGGCATTACATCCACCAACAAGTCATATCCACTGGCAACTTCTCCTCCACCTGCCCAAGAAGGAACCTAAAAATGCAAATGCTTCCTTCGCCCCAAATCTGCTCTCCACAGAGGGGCCCGGCAACGTCTCTGACAACAACCAGCAACGTGTCATTTGTTTTTATTACTCTAGGAGGGCAAGCTGCTGTGCGTGACCAAGGAAACCGAGAGCGGGCTGCCCTTGTGAACTTGCCGAGTGCCTGATGGAGATCGGGAGGAGAAGAGAGCTGGGGGAGTAGGAAAAACATTACTTCTCTCCTGCTTATTGGCCAAGGCAAGATTGATTGACTGTAGTGGCGATAGCATAGCACGCATCAAGGTAGGCACAAAATTGTGGTGAGCGCTAGAAAACCACCAGCTGTGGGGATGAACTTAATGTGAGGGAAGACATATGGGGTGGATGCGGGTTTTGTGTTGAGCTGGGGAGCGGTGTGGCTCCCTACGGCAGGGAGGGGAGAGGAGATGAGTCCGACACAGCACAGAGGTGTGTGATGGCACTGGCTGGTCACTTGATAGAGCAGGGCTGGCCTCATTCTGCCTCCCTTTTGATGTCTCCAGCATTTATAGCCAGTGCTAGAGAGAAAAAGACACTTCTAGGATGCAATTCACCTCCTCAAATCAGCCAAGAGGTGTGTCCAGAGGTTACTTCACAGGTGGAGGCTTCCTCCCTTGCCAGCTGAAGCCCTGCCCAGAAGATGAGATGCTCCCAGGCAAAGGGCAGGCCTAGGAAAGGACCTGAAGAACGGGGGGGTGGCTGGGAGGCACATTAGGGACGGTGATGGGAAATGGGAAAACACCACGGTACTGGCTCGGAGCCTGAGCAAGTGGCTGGGGGTGGCCGTTGTCATATGGTGCCATGCACAGGCCAGCTGGAGGGATGGCAGAGGAAGGATCAAGGTAAGGGGTTGTCAAGAGAAGAGGAGCTGGAGGTGTTTTGTGGTAACATAAATTAGGTTTGGTACCAACAGTTCAGTTTTGCAGGATGGTGGTGGCTCCAGTGCTATTTCCCGCTGACAGATATTCAAACCAGAGTCATTTCCATAAAGGACATGGAAATTATTTTTTGGATAATTTTTTCATTTAGAAAGCCTCAAAAATCTGCCTCGCAATTCACCTAAATTTGATGCTTTCAGCCTTCAATTTCCCAAAACCGAGGGGAAAAACATTCAGTTTGAGGGGGAAGGTTAATGAAGCAGCATTTCCCTGCTGCTGACCTCCATCGTCTGAATTTCAGCACATCCGAGACCGAGCGCAGAGCGAGGCAGCGGCGCAGGAAGAGGCCGGGGTGTTAAGGAGGCCAAGGGCATCTGGGTGGTGGGAGGCTGCTCTGGGAGGGTGGTGGGAGGCTACTCTGGGAGCTCCCTGCCGGGGCGAGGGGTGGCATGAGCGGGGCCGGGGACCCGCGCGGCACAGCCGGTCCCTCCGCCTGCCTGCGCGCTGCTGGCCCCGCAGCTTCCTCTGGCAACGCCTTGCGCAGGCTATTTTTGTGCTGTGTGAAAAAGCGAGTCCTTCTGCGAGCTGAGGGAATGCGGCGTGGAGAGGGAAAGTGAATTAGTGAAGGTCACAGGCGGAATGTCGCTGTGCGCGCGGCTGGGGCAGAGCGCGGGGAGCTGAAGGGGACGGCGGGCGGTCTGGGAGATGGGCTGGGCTGGCCTGGGTGGAAAACGGCTGTGGAGCAGCTCCACGTTCCACCTCTGCCTTCCCGGGGAACATCCCGGCGCCGTGGCCCTGCCAGCACGGGGGAGCGAGCTGGCTGCGAGCACCCGCTCCTGCGCTGCTCGCGGGTGTTGGTGGAGCACCAGCCGCTGCACGGGCTGGAAACGGGGTTTACGTACGGCATAAAAAGTAATGATCGCGCTCTCCCGCTAAATCACACGCAGCCAGGCTGGAAGTGGAAGCCACTCCCGTCCACAGGGGCAAAAGGTTCATACAAGGGAGAGCCCAAATAGCTCCCGAAGGCGAGAAGCAGCCTTATTTCCCTGCTGGAATCATCAGGGGAGCAGTGCCCAGCACCACGGCCCCGGGACATGGCCAAAAGCCACAGCGTCATCCCTCTCCCCACGCTTTCCCCTCTTCCTCTAAAGCAACGGTTTTCCTGAGAACAGCAGGGAAAGGTGAACGCAGAAGATGCCCTGCATGCACATCCCTGCTGGCAAATGGGAATTCGGGATCTGGACCACGCTTGGGCTTTCCTCGCTTGGTTCAGCCAAGTGAAAAGTTGGCCATGGTGCTCCTCCCCGTCGTGCGGGGTTTGGATGGGGATGGGAGCCCAGGCAAGGGAAGTGCATCCCGCTGCTCCCGCTGCCACGCCGCGAGCGGCTCCGTCCCGCAGCGCATCGCGTCAGGATACCGCGGGGAGCCGGCGTGCTCCCGGCAGCCTCCTGCTTCTGGGGGACGCTGGAGGCACAGTTCCCATCACTTTCCCATCTCGGAGCAGATTTATGAGCCTCCCAAAAGCTCTCCTGCAGCCCTCCAGGAAGGCTGGGGCTGGGGGCTGGCGGGGGGGGGCTGTTTGCGGGGAATTGTGAATCTACTTTCTTACACGGCTGCGTACCACTGTGCAACGGTAATCCCCTGAGCAGGGTGAAACGGAGGCCTAGCTACCATGACCTCCTCTGTAGGTTTCCATGGATACCATGTACTATAAATAAAAAAAGGAATTTCAAACCAGTTTTCAATCCTGCTTAGTGGGAATAGGAAACCTCTTTTGAATTTAGTTTCCTATCTCACCTTACGGGGGTTTTTTTGCAGCCTGTTTGAAACAAATAATTACCCCTTCAGCCAGGAAATTACCACCAATCTTACCTATTTACTTCCAAACACTCGGCTAATTAGCACATTGGGGAGAGCTGCCTATTTGCACGCTGGAGATAGGAGGCTTAGTGTCTTTATTTTGGTGGTGCTGGGAGAAAGGACGCGGGGCCAAGGGTCAGCGAGGGGCGTCAGAGCCCTCCGAAGAAAAAAATAATAAAGAGAGCAGGAGAGCTGTAAAACTCGAAACGCCGAGATGCCGTGTGAATTAGCGTGCGAGAAGCCCCGGCAAAAAAGGGAATATTACATCTGCATCCTTTTGCAATGAATCAGAGTCATGCTGCAGATTTTGTCTGGCATACTGGGTCTCTGGAGGATAGAAAATAATTTGGTCGCAGCAGTGGGAGGTGTGTGTGCGTGGAGAAGGGAGTTGCTTTCCAACAGCCTGCTGTGGTGAGAACATGCCTGACACTTCATTCCTTTCCAGTTAATGCAGCGAGGCCGGGAGGAAACTTAACCCTCTAATTGCTAAAGTGTACCGGGGACTTGGGAAAGTCCTTGGAAAGCAAACGGCGCTCCCGGGGTTGGTGTCCCCTGGCCCGGCACTGCTGGCAGACAGCTGAGGGATTTGCCCAAATGGCGGGTGGTGGGGGCAGGGGAAATGCTAATTCGAAACAGGCGCTGGCGAGCGGGGCCGGAGGACAGAGAGGTTGTGTTTGTCAGACCTCTGGGCTGGCAATGGGCCGGCCAAGTCCAGTCCGTCACAATGCTGGGTCTGAGCCAGCTGGACACGTGGTGGCTCTCGGAGGGGTCTCACGGTCTGGAGTCCCCAAATGGTTCTGCCGCCCAAGCTCAGCGCTGTCGCTCCATGATCCCGACACTGAACAACCCGAGTGCTTTCCATTTTTTTCCATCACCACACCCATGTTATGTCCCCCCACCTCCCCACACGGCTCCTGCCGCTGTGGCCACCCAGCACAGCCCTCACGGCGTGGTGCTGGCGGGGGTGACCCACAACTTGCACCGGACAAGGGAGGGAGGGCAGGTGAAGGATCCGTGAGCAGGGGCTGGGCAGCCCCATCTGCTGCAGCCCCATCCATCTGTGGCTGCCGAGGGTCTGCTGCCCGCTGCCGTCCCTCGGTGGGCTCTGGGAGGCTGTTCCCAGCAGGCACAGCTCCGTGTGTAACCAGCCACCAGGAGTGCACCGTCCCCTCGCCTCGCTCACCCCAGCAAGGGTCTGCCACAGAGCACAGGACTGGGACTGAGAGAGCATAAGCTCTCCACAGCTGGGAAGGAGGAGGAAGAGGAGAAGGAGGAGGGAGGGATGCACAGAGCACCCGGGGCTCAGCCAGAGCCTCGTGTGCAATACGGGTAAGCTCTGCTCAAAGCTTGTCCATAATGTTTAATAGCACAGGATGATCACGGGCATCTGACTTGGAGCCTGTTCGCTGCTGCCCTCCTAAAGCTCCTTATTAGCATTTCCAGGACATTGATGTTGTGCTCGGATATACGGGAAGGCGCTCATAAGTTACAGAGCAGCAATATATCAACGTTAGAGAAGGGCCCATTTAAGCTTAATATCAGAGGCTGGGTTTTTCTGGAGTCAGGTGTCTCGTTCCCATTGAAATTCAACAGGAGTTGGAGTCTGCTCCCAGGGCTTCTCTGAAAGTCCCAGACTTAATTAGTATTTATCTTAATTAGGGGGATGTTACCTGCTCTGGGAACCTCGTGCTATCTGCTGTATTCATCCCCACAGCACCCTGGGAAAGGGCTCCCAGCCCTTTCTGCAGTGGGGGACTGAGACACATGGTGGCTGCTGCTGCCCGCCTGCCACTCAGCAGGGAGCAGAAAACATCTTCTGGGGGGCTGAGAGGGTCACAGCACTGCCCCCCTGCCTTTCTGGGTCGTGTTCTCTTGGGAGACCGGGTTAGAACACGCAGGACGCCAGAAGGAGGTCTCTTGACGGGGTGCAGCAGGAGGATGCTGAGCCCCCCTCGCTGCCTGCCTGGGTCCCGGGGGCATTTTCGGGGGGGACCTGGGTGGACACAGAGGTGGCCCAGCCCCGGCTGTGCTCTGGAGCACCGCTGCTCGTTCACCATCTTCAGGCCAGGCCACAAATCGCAGGGTGGAGGATGGGAGGGTGGGGAAAAGAGAAAATCAGTGCTTTTTTTTTTTATTATTATTTAAAACCCCCAAAGTTACCGGCTTGGGAAGGGCTTAGAAACCTGATCTGGTCCGAGCCATAAACAGCCAAGAAGGACAAGCCATGGGGCTCTCTTGGCAAGCAGAATCTCACCCACACCCTCCTGCAGAGGCGGGGAGAGGTAAACGAGTCCAAACAGCTCCGAGGTCCTCTTGGAATGGACTTTCCAAGGGCAGAGAAGCTGAAATCTGAGCCCCCGCCGCCTGCCCTCAGCCCCTGCTGCTCCACGGTGCCGGGAAGGATGGGGTTCCCCACCACGGTATCCCTGTCCTCCCCTCCTGCCTGGCATGAGGGATGGGGTTAGGATTCCCAGCTGGGCTGGCAGCTTCAGGGAAGGGGTTTGGAACACGAACAAGCCAGCTGTCCCCTGGCAGAGCCATCAAACACGGTGACTCCCCCGTGGTGCTCCAGTGGGTGGGATGCGAGGCCTCGGGGGCTGGCGGTGCCGTGCAATGGGGACCTCCGGGGTGCTGTGGGGACCTCGAGGGATGTCCTGGGGATGCTCAGGGGATGCAGATGCAGCATGACCCAGGGATTAGGGCAGTGGGTGCCGACAGGAGGAAAGAGAGGATGAGCATCTCCCTCCTCCCGCTGGGAAAGCTGCCTCCAGGCAGAGCTGTGAGCCCGGACAGGCTGTGCTGGCAGATATCTCCAGAGGATCAGCCTGGCCCACAGGGCTTTGGGCCAGGGGCTTTGTGGAGGAGATGGTGAAAGGCAGCAGGAAGCTCATGGCTGGCCCACAGAGCATGCAGGGCATGGCACAGGCAGTGCTGATGTGTGGACAGAGGCAGGAGAAAAGGGACTTCAGAGGAGGCAGGGGTGGGATGAGCCATCTTCAAACACCCACCAGAAGAGGGACAAGGAGCAGGGAGCAGGTCTGCTGGGAGCAGGGACAGCGGGAGGCTGGGAGCTGCCACATCTGCTGCCAAGGGCCAGGTGAGTGAGCCTGCAGCTGACCTTAGGGACATTTTTGGTGGTCTGGTGACAGGTGACTCTATCCATGGGTCAGGGAAGATGTCTGAGCTGGGCCTGACCTGCCGTGGTGCTGAGCATTCAGCTGCTCATCAGGAGCTCAGGGAAGGGACAGGAGGGGACATCTGTTGCCCCACTGGACCTGTGGCCAGGTCTTTCTCCAGCTCTCCTCCATTAACTGCATATCCTGAAGAGCAGGAATGGTTTTCCAGATTTGCTTGTGAACTGTAGGGCTGGAGTTTGAGAAGGGGTTGGGGTGGAAAGGTCTCTTGAAGGGAACAAATGTGGGTTTATAATGATGAGAAAGGGGGAATTAGTCACTGGGGGTGAATAGTCCCAAAATGCAAAATATTGCAGAAATTCCTTCATTGACCAGTTGGTTCCAGACTTTGAATGTTCGTATCTCCCTTCTCCACTCTGTTTTTTTCACTCACCCTGGGAGAAGAATGGCAAAAGCTTCATAAGGAAAGGGAAGCTCTCAGGAACTAAGGGTTGATGTTGAATGGCCTGATGAAAATTCCTGGAAATGTTAACACAGCAGAGCTGCAATTAGGAGCCATATCCCCACAAATAACATGGAAAGCTGTGGGAAGATCATTCCTTCCAGGTCCCAGGGACACAGGAATACAACAGGTGGCTCTGAATTTAATACTACCATTAAACAACCTCTTTTATTCAGCCAGGAGAAATGTGGTGGCTGGAAAGATGGACGACTCCACCGTTTCATTCTGCTTCATGCAGAGCTACCATTACCTCGCTCGATATTTTATGGAAGGCTCGCCGGGCTGAGCCTGTAGGCTTCGAAATCATCGACAATGTGCTAATGTAAAGTTACTTGAGCTTATGGAAGATTTTGAAGGCCTGGATTCCATGTGTTGAGACTGGCACCATATCAGAGGAACAGCTGAGTATATGGAGCAGGGAAGCTACGTGTAAGTTATCCAGCAAGGAGAGAATCCGCCTGGGGCTGCAATCCTGGGTGCTGTGATGGGGAGGGGAGGCAGCGGTCCCGGCTGGTCCTTTCTCACCATGCAGACAGGCTGGGGCTTTGCTCCACGAGACTGAGATTATCCTGTTGGTGGACACTGTCCTGGGAAGCTTTGTCCTGTTTATTCGCAGGCCAGGCAGCGATGCAGGGCTGGGGCTGCGTGGAGGCCAGGATGGGATGTGCTGTGGTGGGAAGGAGTAATGTGTGCCCTCCCTCTGCTGTGGGACAGTGCTTTGGCTGCCATCGCAAGTGCCAGCCTGCAGAACTGCCTCTGGGGCCACAGGGAGAGGGACGGGGCATTTAGAAAATCTAATTTAAGCTTGGCAAGCACTTCCCTCTGAAGGAGGTCATCTCTTCTCTGGGGTCACCAGGAGGGAGAAGCTCCTGCCCGGAGCAGCTGCCTGCCCTGCTCAGAGGGAAGGATACTGGCCCAGTGCCTTCGGCCACCACCTGGAAACCCCTTGGAGGCAGTGCTGAAGGGATGAAATTTCCTTACCAATTCCCAAGCTGCTCTGACAAAGGTCCCAGGAATACCCAGGTCTTCAGTGAGGTCCTGTCCCACCAACAGCGATTTTATTCACCCATGTGGAGCAGAAATAATTGTCCCTCAGCTACCCAGGCTCACTGCCTGCCCCATTGCAGGAAGCACTAAAGCAGGAACAGCCAGGGCAGAGCCCAGAACTGCTGAATGGATCTTGGTGGTGTCTGGAAGGGTTGGAACAATCCAGGCTCCCGTCACAGGTGGTGCTGGCTCACCAGGACAGGCAAGAAGCTCACCAGGATAGGTAAGGAGCTCACCAGGATAGGTAAGGAGCTCACCATCTCTGGAGCCACATATGAAGCAGTGGTGGGTGCCTGGGAAGGGAGGAGCGGGTCTGCAGGCAGGGGGACAAGCTTTTGTGACTTTGAGCTTCAAATGAGCTTTGAAGTCTTGCAAACACCACAATCCCACCTGAACTGGTTTTCCCGGGAACTCTGTATGACTCCATGGCATCCTGGCACCATGACCAGCACGATGCTGCTGCTGGGGACAAGCTGAAGCCTTTGTCTTTCCTGGGTGAGCGAACAAACTGAAGGCTTTAGGTACAGCCACCATCATCCTTCCTTCTGGAGCAGGCCACCCCTGGCCACCAAGCCAGGCTGCTCCTTCCCCAGAGCAGTTTGTGGAATGAATTTTTACACTGGCCCAACGCAACTGGGCTAAAAGAGCCGCCTCACTTATCTGAGCTCTTTGGGAAGGTTCTTGGGCTGGGGCTTTTGCTGTCCTTAGAAGGGGCCACCAGGATGTGTGAGTGGAAGTGAGAAATGAGATTTCCCGGGAATAATCCTCCTACATGAAACTCAGTGGCATCTGTGAAAAGTCTCGTGTGCACCGAGACGATCCACGTGAGGGAGCGTAGGGAGATGTCTGGAGTGAGACCATGTCCTATTAATTTGCTCAGAACTTGTGAGGGTCGGGGTCAGTGGGGTGTCCAGGCTGACCAGAGAGAGAGGCACTGTGGGCCTGGATCACACAGCTGAGCTCAGCACGGTACCAGGGCAGATTGTGTCACAAACAGAGGCAGAGCCCATCCTGAGCCTCTCTAGAGCCACTCCCTGCACCGAGGGCTTCTGAATTGGCTGCTACCTCCCAGGAACTGGGTTATTTTGTGACAACCCAATGAGGACCTCTCCTCGAGAGCTCAGCAGTGACCAGAAAGGTGAATAAAAATAAGAGACTTCATGGGAGAGACTGCAGAGAAGGATGTCAGGAGTCTTGCAAAGGCGTTAGGCAGGCGGGGGGTGTCACCGTGACCTCGCCTGGAGCGCTGTGGGCAGGGCTGCACATCCCACCTCACAAATGACAGTCACAGGCACGGATCTGGAGGAGGGCTGGGAAAATAGCTCCAAGGCTGGCAGACCCTGGGGCTTTTATATGCAGAAGCTTGGGCCCATTTGGCTTGCAAAGCTCTGGAAGTCCTGACTCCAGCTGGTTGTTTCAAGGCTTGCTCCAGTGTTTGGGGGAGTCAGCTGGACTTTGTGTGAATGCTCTGACCTGCAGTGACATGGGCTGGTTAAAACCTGACAAGGGATGCTCTGAAGTAGAAAACTCCTGCCTACATCAGACCAGGAAGGTGTTCCCAGCTCCATGCTGTGGGTCAGCACTGTGCTGTCTGTATTTCCTGAGGCATCTGTTAACAAGCCACTGCTAAATAGTGATAATCCTCCTGCTGCAAGCCCAGGTCTGAGTGTTTGCTGCAGCAGGATCATGTCCCCAGTTAGAGAGTGTGTCTGGAGCCCGTGCCATGGCCCACTTAAATCCACGTGAGACTTGAGGGGTCTTGGCAAAGGAGCAATCTAAATCAAATTAGGAAGACAAGGGGATGTTCCCATGGGCCACTGCCTCGGAGTGAGCCCACAGGACTTGAAACAATGATGTTTCCTTTGCCATGGAACAGTAGAAATAGGTAAGCCAGATTAGTTGCTAAGTGCCTCCAGGAGGTAGGATTAGTAAAAGGAAGAGTCTACAGCACCCAGCTGGCAGAATCTCACCAGCAAAAAGGTATGGCCATAATGGTGCCTTTGCAAGTGTCTATCTGGTCTTAGAGGGCAAATCACAGGAATGACCACGAGAAACTCTCCAAGGGCCACAGAAGCAATGCTTATGTGTATAGGAGATGCCTGTGAATCTGCACCACCTTGGCTCTCGCTCCAAACGCCATGATTAAAGCAGTGAGCTTACTAATTTTGGTGTTGTTTTGGCATAAAGCATTTGCTGCATCAGTAGATGTTTGAATTCACACAGACAACATGAGCAATAAAATGGTATTTCACACGTCAGGTTTGTTTTCGCTTTAGAGAACTGGTCAGAAATGGAAATTTCTGTTTGAAGACGTTTGAATTCCCAGTCATTTGGGTCCTACATAAGTCAGAAATTCTGATGAGCTTTCAGAGGCAAAGCATCTGCCCTTCATGGGAGTAGATTGGTTCTGCACAACAACAGTGCTCAGCAGCTCAGGGTACCTGTTTTGACTCCATCCTTGGTTCAACTTGGTATCTGACCATGCCTTGTTCTTCTCTCCCTGGGGCTTCTTTCCTGTCTGCTCCTCTGGAGAGCTTATTGAGACTGGGTAATGCCAGCCCCAAAGGAAATGAACCTGTGCACCACCTGACCCCTGATCCCGGGGTGAACATGGCATCCCACTGTGGAAAACACCTCTCAGACACTGGGAGCAGTGTTAGAGACAAGATCTGTGCTGTTTTCTCCAAAACCACAAAGCTCTGGAACATTGATCTGCTTGTACTGTAATCATTGTTGCTTTTGAAGTAGCTCTACTGGAGGCAACATTTGTGCCTCCAGGGCCCTCCAAAAACTAGAGGAGGCAGCAAAAAAATCAGTGGGGGTTTGGTGGAGGAGGTTTCCGAGCTGCCTTTCCCAGTGCTCTTGGCTGTCGATAGGAGTGTTTGGGGTGCCACGTAGCCTGGTGAGCTGTGGGCACTTTGCCTCCATCGAAGGTGGGGAGAAACACCTGAGATACAGGGCTTGGGGGGCAGAAATAGAGGCCACAAGGTGTGAGGGTCAGTTTTCCCTTACAGGAAGGAGGTGAAGAGTCTGACTCCCAATTCCTTCAGGCAGAATAACCAAAAGGAGAGGGGGTCCCTGTAGGTCAGCAGTGTTTGGATGGGAGCTGTGTGTGTGTTGGGGAACTGAGCAAATGGGGGAACCTCAGAATCAGATGTCTTTGTTTAAAGATGAAGGTGTCTGAGCAATCCACCTACCCAGTGCTGCACAGAGATCACCCCCCTGTCCTAATGCCCCTCCTTGCTGGCATCAAGTGGTCAGGGACTGCAAAGTGCTAGTCCAGCCCTTCCCAAAGGGATGAGCTGCTGCAGGATCCTCTCTGATGCATCCCTTCCCTGCCCCTTCCATCCAGGCACAGCAGCGGTGAAGCCCCCAGAGCCTGATGGAGAAGCAGAGCATGTGCAAACCTGCTCTGTGTCCTTCCCAGTCAGTGTGAGTTGGACTGGGACCTAACCCCAGCCATCATCTCTGCCTGGGATAAAGGGAGTTTGTTTCTGCCTTAGCTCATTGCAGTATCTCCTGCTGGCAGACTTTCCAATTAGGGAGCCAAGTGGGAGTCAGGAGAGACCCCAGGGTGGATTTCACACTCACTCTTTATTTATATGTAAACCTGGATGCAGGGCTGAGCTGCTGAGAGTGGGAGCAGGAGCACCGAGGGGGAGAGGCCAGCCCAGAGAACAGAGGTCTTTGCAGCTCTCATTTGCAGTGTGTGGGGGACAGAGCTGAGAGAGAGGCAAAGTCTGGCTCGTCTCTCCCACTGCTTCAGCTCACGGGCTCTTCCCAGACCCTGCTTGTGTCTCCCAGAATGGCACTCGAGCATCTTGGAATGCTGGGGATGGCAAGTTCTCCCCTGGTGACAGATTTGAGAATCCCAATGTGCCCCAGTAGCCACCTGGAGCATGGAGGTGCATGGCCTGGCTCAGGTGGGTAACGGGGTCTGATCCTGCATGTTTCCACTCTTGTCTTTGGCATTCCAGAGCCCTGCGTGTCTCTGCTGTACCCTGACACTGATGGTGCTTCTGGCCCCACAGAGGGGTCAGCAGGAGCTGGCCAGCAAGGGAAGCAAGGGAAACATGGGCAGAGGAAGATGGCACAGCTGGAGGGCACACGGACCACAGCGATGGGGCAGGGAGCAGCGGATGCCCCGCGCAAGGCTGGAACACCTTCCCTCCAGGCCTTCCCCACTCTCTGCTCCCTTCCGTTTCCATTGGGTGGGACCCTTTCAAACTGCCAAAAAACACTGGCCTTGCTCTCTATTTAAAAAAAAAAAATTTAACGAAGGCAAACAGATGTGAAGCTAAAACCTGGAGGGAGCAATTCTTCCTTGGCCAAAAAGGATCAAAGCATTGCCCCTGTGGGCAGCCCGTGTGTGAGTAGCCACCATTCGGGGGGGGTGAGTCCCCCCAAAAAGGCAGCTCCACACTGAACCATTCTGGTCACCAGGGCCTCTTTGCCAGGCTCACACAAGGGCTGTTTTCCAGGTGCTGTTGCTGTGCTTTACGGTGTGATTATGGCTGCACAAACAGTTCCACTGGCTCAGCTGCTCCCTCCCCTCCTTCCCTTTGTCTGGGAAAAGCGATGTCTCTCCAGCTAGTTTTTGCTGGCATCCGAGCTGGATGACAACTCCAGGAGATCAAAACACAGCGTTGGTGGGTTGGTCACTGCAATGACAAGATTTTGGTCGGCTGGTTGGGTGCAGAGTTAAGCTGGGTGCTTAGTTAAGCTTGGTTTAGCTGGTTTGCTAAGCAAAGCACCTCTCGTGTGGGAACAAGGACATGCAGGCTCAGCACCTGGTTTCCAACTCCTTGTTTTGCATCAGGGGAGTGTTTGCTACCTGGCCGTGCTGTTCCTCACTGGAATAGGGGTAACAGGATTTCTTAGCTTGGCAGGTGTGCAGGAAAGATAAATTCAGCAATATTTGGAGGGTATCGCAAAACTCCAGCTTTACTGCGAGCCACAGCATTTCTCATCCACACCACTGAACTGCAGCTACCTCTCATGAGCAGGCAGAGCAGGAAGAGACACCTGCGGGGTGGCTGAGAAATCCAGGAAAAGATGAGCAGCATAGGGAATGTGAGCAGGGATTGCTCATTCTCCCTCCCAGTTGAGAAGCAGGGGCATGAGGCAAAGGCAGTGAGTTGAAGCAGATGGATGGAAGCAATTTTTCAAGGAACGTGCTGTGGTGCTGTGGAACTCCTTAATAAAGGGCATCAAAGCATTAGTGTGGATGCAAGATCATGGAAAAGGAACCCATGGAAAAGCAGGCACTCTGCAGACAGCATCTGGATCAGGAAGACCAGAGAGGGACTGGGAAAGCGCTGTGGGAAGTACTGTGTGTTTGTCTGCTTCTTATATCCCAGACAAGGATGGATGGGAGATATCCTTCCCCTCCAGCTGCTGCTGGGACATGGCCTGGGCAGGACGGGCCTTTGGCTGGCAGTGCCACCGCTCTTGTGCGAGGCAAATTTCAGACCCTGAGGTGCAACACCACACAGAAAGAAGTGGAAGCCCACGTGTCACCATCATCCTGGGTCCTGCAGGGTGACACCCACTCCAGGAAGGGCTGTCGGTGTTCACTGAATGGGCAGGTCTGGAATGCAAAGCTGTGGGGTGCAAAGCGTGCTCCCAGTCTGGTCTCTGCCTTCGTTCTGTGGTGTTGCAGGTCAACAGATCATAGAACAGGTTGGGTTGGAAGGGATCTTAAAAACCATCTCATTTCAACCCCCTGCCATGGGCAGGGACACCTTCCACTATCCCAGGTTGCTCCAAGCCCCGTCCAACCTGGCCTTGGACACTTCCAGGATGGGGCAGCCACAGCTTCTCTGGGCAAGGGGGATCAAGGGAGGCCCAGGAACAACGAGTCAGATGGATCCCTGCCATGTTCAGGTGAAGTGGGGCAGCTTTGGGGGCGGACAGCACCTCAATGGGATGTTACCTGGAGTTGTAAGATGAGATAAATAAACGTGATGGTCAGAATAGGATTCACACACATTTGGGTGCAGACTTGTCCCTTAAATCTTTGTCTGTACCTAAAATGGCCTCAAAACAATGAGGATCTACGAGCCTATTGCTGATTTTCAGAGCCAAATCAAAGTCCCAGGGAGTCAGCAGGCATCCAGCAACCACGCTGAGTCAGAAAGCACCTTTGGAGCCAAAACCCCAGGACCAGAAAGGAGATGTTGCCATCTCCTGCAGCTTAAAGTGGCCCCCAGCTGAGCCATTCCGTCCCCTCCCGAGGGCCAGGAGAGCCAGCGGGCAGACCCTTCAGCACTCGGCCGCTGTATTATTTAAGGGCCCGGGCGCAATTAGCGAGGCACTGGAGAGCAGCCAGCAGGGACTGCAGGTGTTGGTGCTCCCCGGGGCACGGACACTGGGAACAGCTGGGCTCCACCTTCCTGGCTTGCAACTCTCAAGGGCACTCCCAAAAATAGGCTGCTGCAATCACCTTGGCCAGAGACCCTGCTGACACAAATCACCCTGGCAGAGCGGCGGGAGGAAGAAAACATTGTGATTTGCACAGAGACGAGAACAGAGACGACAGAAGGGTGATGATCATGACAACTTGCCTCTCCACAGACCCAGTCCGTCTGGAGGGGTAGTTCTGGACCAGTGCATCATGGATGTAATCACCCTAACCCCACCAGTTTGTCTTATTCCTTCCTTGTAACACCAGCTTTCCCCCCACTACTCCTGGCCCTTCTGGATCCTGTTTTGCTGCCCTGTTTCACCACCAACCAAACCTGTTTTGCCGTACAGCCCCTGGCAGAAGCATGGAACTGCCAGCAGCAGGTGCTGAATGTTGCTTTCCCACTGTAATTAGCAGGCTGAGCTCCTCTCCTCGGCTCTCTGATCTCTGTTTTTATTGCTCTCTGCAGCTCACGGGAAATGTGATAGGCAGTATCCAGGGTCTTGTGTCAGCAGCAGGCATTGCTAAGCTGAGCACCCTAGCAACAGGGACAGGATGGGGTGGGAATGCTGCGGGCAGAGGTGCATGAGACACCTCTGGGTGGGCACCTCACTGCAGGGACACCTCAGTTCTAGCTGCTGCAGAGGTTTCCAAGAGCATTAATGGCTCTGTGGAAGAAAAGGAAGGGTGTTCTGGATGCTCTTGCAAGAACCAGTGGCTGTGTCTGTGGTGGGCATTTCCCAAGGACCAGCGTGGCGAGGCTGGCTCAGGTGAGCCTGCCTCCTCCACAGCCACTAAAGCTGTCCCACAAGACACTGCATCACTGTTTTTCTGCAGCAGGCACAGCCTGACTCATCTTTGGGAGGCATCCTCCAAAATGTCACTGCGAACAAACCTGCTTGGTTTCTGTCACTACCTGCCGGGGACTCAGCTGAGGGAGGAGGGAGGCAGGCTGCGGGGCAGGCTTCCAGGCTAGCTCCCATCCCCACCGCTCTCCCAGGATGTCCCTAAATGCCTCCAGGGAGCTGGTTGCCTTCCCAGTGTTGCCTTGCCTCATGCCCTGCTGCTTCCCTTTGTGTGCCCTAAGGCTCTCTTGCGTCTGGAAGAGGAATTCTTTAGTTGTGACCAAAACCCACTTGATCTGACCACGCCTGGGGGACTGGTGAAGGTGGAAGACACCTTTCTTTGTGCTTCAGGTGGGGGATTTTGAAGCCCTGGACCTTCCAAACAGAGGCAGAAGGTAAGACATATCATTGAAAAAGGCTTTGTTCTCTAAAGAGCTCAAAACTGTCACCTTCACTGTCCCCATTCACACAGGTCCCACAGCTGCCCTTTGGGGCTGTGGCTCAGATGTTTAGTGGCCCAGAAGCCAGCACGACACTTGGCAGATGGCTGTTAGAGTGGGGTCTTTTCCCATCTTCCCTTGGAGATATCCCTACCAGGACACCCTCTCCCTGGTCCATCATCACGTCTCTGAGCTCACTGCTACTCAGTAAATACCTTCAAAACTTAGGATGCCATCCATGGGTCAAAACAGTTTGGATTTTGTTCAAAAACAGATCAGAAGAGCTCTTTTCACAGCTAGAGTCTGTGGTAAATACAATGAACATCCAGTTCTTATGTGAGCACCACAGGAGCCAGGACACCACAGAGGCCCCCCCCAACCCCTCTCAGGACCATTTGGAAGAGATGTGCTGGACACACTGTGCTTCCAGAGGATAACAGGTCCACGGGGTCACTGGACAGAACATTTTGGGACTGGAGGCAGTAGCAACGACACCAGAGAGAGCCTCACTCTCTCCCTGAGGAAAGGGAAGGAGAGACAGGCTGGGTCCAGATGAGGATTGGGAGGATGTTGTAGGATGTGAATCCCCAAGCAGGAGGGGCAGCACCCCCAGGAGGCTCAGCAGGACCCTCTAGGAACCACTGGCCCACCTGGCACTCAGTGTTGGGTGGACAGAGACATTTTTTGGTGAAGGCTTTGCCTTTCTCAGCCTCCCCTTAGGACATCACTTCTACCCCCAAGCCAGGCCCCTCACAACAAAGTTGTCTCCCCCAGCCCAGCTGGGGATAGGGTGGGCTGTGCACACCTGTGTGACACAGGAGGAGCCCACGGGAAGGCTGGTCGGTGTGTGGTGGTCTGGGGAGCACACAGGGCATGGCTGGAGAGCTGGGTGAGCCGGCCAGCCTGCTCCAAACAATTCCCAATAGCAAAGACCTGAGCTGTGCCTAGAGCCCAGGCTGGTGAGCACCTGGCTGGAAGGCACTCAGGTCCACCTGAGCCAGGGGCAGGTCCCTGAGAGGAGAGGCAGGAATGGGCTGGGGGCTGTGGACACCCCAACTGGAGCATCTTTCACGTGGCTGTGCTTTGCTGTGTCTCAGTGCAGACTCTGCCTTCACGCACTGGGCAGGTCCAGGGAGTGAAGTCCCTCAGATCCCCAGGGAGGCCTGAGGAATGTTGCACACATGAGCCCAGCTGGGGACTGAGCAAGGCCAGGGAGCGAGTCCCTGCATGCCTGGGTCTTCACAGCAACCCAGAAATGGTGTCTTGTGTGCAGTGTTCCCTCACAAGCACTCAGCCCTCCTCTGCTGAGATTCACCGTGGGGGGACGGGCACCAGGAGGAGGAATTTGCTGGGTGTGAGGAAGTGACTTGAGCTGTGGCACAAAAACTCTCTGGGTGGGTGTCATGAGCACACGCTGGGGAGTATCCCGTGGGCCTGAGCTCAGAGCTACATATGCTGCTCCTCTGCCAGCACCAAACATGGCACCTGGCATCTGCTCAGCTCAGACCCCATTGGTACAAACAGGCGGTAGGTGGAAAGTCCAAGCCCACAGCACAGCCCAGAAAGGTCGTGTTTTATTCTGGCTGATCTCCTTCGCTTGCCTCATCTCCTGGTGGAAAATGAAGTGATAAACAGCCAGCAGCACAGTTTTGTTAAAAACAAACCAGGGCAAACAAACAAGGGATAATTCTCTCTCTGGATGGTGTGGGGAATTCTGCTGAGCGGAGAGCGGTGCTCCAGGGACAGACGTCACTCCAAGTCCTGCATGGCAAACAGACAGTGGCCAGCTCCTTGCTGGGACAGCATGGCTGGGCTCAAGGTCTTGCTTCCTGGCCAGTGTCCTGGGGAACCTAAACACTTTTTTTACTTCTGCAGGATTCATATTCCTGCATTTTCCAGGCTCCCATTGAGTGGTCCCCAGTCCCAGGCTTTGCTGAGCCTGACTGTGGTCTCTGCTCAGAACAAGGGGCTCTCCCCAGGTGAAGAAAGCTCAGGGACAAAAAAAAGGAACTGGGGACAGTCTGTCTGAGCCCTTGTGCAGAGCAGAGCAGGCAGGGAAGCAGAGGAGGGAAGCCTGGCAGAGGCAGGGATGGCTGCAGCATTCTGGGCCTTGGAGAAAAGGAAAACAGGACAGGGAGAGAGCATAGAAAGGGGTCCTGGGAGGTGAAGACGTGCAGAGCGATCACACGCACTTGATAACGTGCAAAGAGGAAGGGAAAAGACAGTGCTGGGCCGGGAGGTGGTGGAGGGGTCAGGGAGCCAGATGCTCCTCCTGTTTTAATTCTTACCTTCCTCCCCCAAGTGCCAGGATCTCTGAGTCTTTTACGGGGCTTTAGGATCCCAGAACCTGGCAAACCAAGGCACTGAGAAGTTAAGTGAGGCCACCAGAGAAGATGAGAAGGGATTGTGTTACTCTTTTTTCCCCCTGAAACAAAGCAGAGCTGTCAGTTGACACTTCCCGCGCTGCCCCAGCTCCAGAGGGTTGCTGGGGCCGCTTCCAGCAGACAAGAGACGTCACGGCAGAGACAAGAGCCGTGGGGTGAGGCGTGGGATTCCTGCAGTGCGGGGTCCTGTGCAAAGCGGTGCCTGGAGTCGATGTCCTCCCACCGGAGCAGGGAGAGGCTGTTCTGCTGCCTGTGCCTCCCGCCAAGCTCAGGGCCGGGAAGCCACGAGCCCTGGCAGCCTGGAGGCATCCTGGGAACCTGGGTTTGGAGGCTGCCCGCTAGGCAAAGGGTTAGGAAATCGGGCAGGCTGCCACCAAAAGTCTGCCCGGCTTCTGGCAAAAGTCTGCCTGAACGACACAGCTCCCTGAAACATTTCAGCTTTGACAAATGTGCGTTTTTTTGTTGTGTGTGGTTTTTTTTTAAATGAAAAACCCAACTCAGCTGCATTGAAAACTTGCCCGACTGGTCGGAGGATGGTTCAGCCAGTCCGTAGGGGAGTGGGGCAGCAGGCCCTTCTCCTGCACACAGGATGCCTATTGTTCTCCGGGCAGAGCAAGAGGATGGCCGGCATTAACCACAGGACCGGACAGGAGCGCCTGGGTCATCACAGCTGGAACACCACCTGCATGGGCAGACCCCTACTCTGTGTCTGTTTCAGCTGGGTCTGACCAACCTCCACACCTCCAGCCTGCAGGATGCCTTCCCAATCCCTGGAGCAGACCCGGACAGGCAGGAAAAGGCTAAATCTGCCTGCATGACCCGTCGGCTGGCACTGCAGCACCGGCAGGATTTTGCTGTCCCTTGCCCGTCCTTAGGGGAGTGGCTGTAAACTGATAGAGGGCAGGGTTAGATGAGATCTTGGGAAGAAATTCTTCCCTGTGAGACTGGTGATGCTCTGGCACAGGTTGCCCAGAGGAGCTGTGGCTGCCCCATCCCTGGAAGTGTCCAAGGCCAGGTTGGATGGGGCTTGGAGCAACCTGGGAAGGAGTGGAAGGAGTCCACGGCAGGGGGTGGAACAACATGATCTTTAAGGTCCCTTCCCACCCAAACCGTTCTGTGATTCTTTGATTCCCAGCTCCCTCGCTCTGTCCCGGCACTGAGGACTGTCCCCGTGATGTGACACGGAGGGACGCCTGAGCCCTCTTTGCTGGAGATCACATATGGCCTTTAACGGCTCTGGGCACCAAACCGAGCGTGGCAGGAGGGGGTGAGGGGAGCTGGCAAGCTGGCCACGTCTGGGTACAAATCCCACTGCTGAGCACCGCACCGGCCTCAGAGTCCCCACTGCTGTCACCTCGGCTGCACCGGGCTCCCCCAGCCCCTGCGCTGTCCTCCGCTGCTTCTCATCTGCTTGTTATTCATGGCAGGGGGCAAGGAGCCTCCCCCCGCCCCCCATTCACTGCGCGGACCATCCCCATAGCCCCAGAAGGTTGAATTTAATGCTGGGGGATTTGCAAGTCAAGAATTCCTGCGCCCACACAATGCGCAGCTGGGCTTTGAAAAGGCGTCAGGATTAAAATGCAACCGCAAACTTGACAAACCGGCGCAAGGGCCGCAGACAATGGGCTGCAGCTCCCTGTTATCATTCACGGCGTGTGAAGGACCAGCTCGGCGGGTTACAAGTCATGCGCTGGAGATGCTGCTGGCCTGGACAGCAGCGGGGAGGGCTCCTTTGTGCGGCTCTCGCAGTGGGGAGCAGCCCGAAAGACAGGCTGAGCCGAGAGACATCTCCGCTCGCAGCCGGGGGTAAGGAGGGCAGCGTGACAGGGACCCTTCGCCACCGCCTGCGGGCTCTCAGCTCCTGCCTGGTCGGGATTCAGCCACCCCGGGGGGCTCCAGATTCACCGGGCTTTGCTGGATGGAAATTAAGGAGCTTTTCTTTGATTCTCTCCTGAAACTCTAACTTGGTTCATGCAGGAGTAATAAAGCACACGGAGGCTGGGGGGATTCGGGGAGAACAGGGATGCCAGGACGGGGCAGAGGGTTTCAGATGATGACGGATTAGATACAGGTCAACCGTGTAATGGTGAGGGACAATGCCACCTGGGGCTGGAATAATTAACACTCCGGAGTAAAGCCGGCAAAACAACCGGCTGGATCTCCCTGTGGGCAGCAGCGAGACACCTTCCCCAGCCCCCCGAGCCAACCCAGGCTGCTGCTGATCCTGGGGCACTTGGGGCACGGCTCTGCCGTGGCCCCGGGGGAGCACAGGGCAAGGGAAGGTCTGGCAAAAAGAGACTTGGGCCCGGCCAGAGCGGTGGGGAGGAAGGAGCCACCCAGGAGGTGATGTGACAAGCGTGGGGTCCTTGTGTGACTGTCATGGCTAGGATCAATTATTTTAATGAGCCCATGGACAAAGGTCAGGGAGGAATGTAATGTGTAACGTCAGTCGGGTGCTCATGCTGGGTACGGACTGGCTACTGCCATGGCATTCCCATTCAGAGGCAGCAGCCATCCAAACCTCCCTGTCTGGAGGACATGGGACTGAGTCTTCACGTGCCCAACACTTTGGTGTAAAATTGGATCAGGTGATCTGCCCCTTCCCAGCTGCTTTCCCACCATCTCCCTGCATGCACAGGAGCATGCACAGCTTCCCTCTCAGTAGAGGCTCCCATCAGAGGATTTTCCTCTCTCCTCGGGCAAGGATGGGTGTGGGGGTAACCCTTCCCCCCTTCCAACAGATACAAGGATGGGTGAGCAAACTCCATCCTGGAAGATGGGACTGTGCATGCGGCCACACTGACCTCCCAGCACCTCTCAAGGAGCTCTGTGCATGTGGTAGGCCAGCTCTGGAGGGACCAAAAAAGCCCAGAGCAGTTCTCAACACCAAATGGCACCGTGCCACTTAAGGCCGTGCAGGAGGGTTTGGTTTGGTTTCTCTTCTTTACACAAAAAGCTTGGTCCTTCACTCAGAAAGGGACCTTTCAAAAATGATGCAAAACTGACACTGTTGGAACTTAAGGGAGTTTGTTGAGCAGCAAGAAGCTGTAAAAATATTATTGGATGGAGGATTGACATTTTTCCTATACTGAAGGGGAGTTTTGTAGCCATTTTGAGGCTAGTTTAGATAGCTGTGCTAAAGAGCAGAACACATCTGGTTTTCGAGTTAGCACAGCTAATTCAGAGTCACAGGGACACTGAGGCTTTTACCTGACTTTGCCCAAATCTTACATGTCAAGACATGAGCTTTAGCAAAGTGGCCTTGGCCTGACAGGGAAATCAGAGCTGTGGCGTGGGATCTGTCTTAGCATAGTTCTCTGTGTCACACAGACTGAGCTTTTCAACCACCTAGAGAAAAAGCTCCTAAGCAAATTCATCCTGTACCTACCCCCTGGGCCAGCACCAGCAGCTTTTCCCTGGTGGTGACTCTGTGCCCAGGTCTGAACTGCAATTTGAAAAATGGCATTAGTGACCAAACACCTTTGCTGCCTGCAGTGCTGCCCTGCAAAAGGGTTTCTTGCTGATCTTGCAGTCTCTCCTCTGTCCCATGGAAGTTCTGGTGTCCGATATGGTGTCCACCCTGCAGGCCAGTGGTGTTGGTGTCCACTGGTGGTGGCCACGACAGAGCCAGGCTCACTCCAGCATCACGGGCAGAGGCTGCCCTGGAATGAGAGAATGCTGAAGTAAAAGGGCAGCAGCTCATGGGGCTGAAAATGGAAATGATGCCGGGATGCTGGGGAGCTGCTGGGGCAGACTGGAACTGCTGGGCACCCACCCAGGCTCTCTCTGGAGCTGCATTTTTAAATTAAAACAACAACAGAGCAGCAAGAACTACAACTGAAGAAGTTCCCTGGCCCTTGTAATGTTAAGCAGTGTCTGGCCCTCCAGTAATCAGGTCCTAAGGTGCTGCATCTGCTCCATCCCCCCACCTCACATGGCCAAGTGGCACCCACGTGGCTCTTCCCGAGGGACAAATGCCACAGGGCCACCCTCCTCCTGCCCAGCCCCAGCGGGTCTATGCATTGCATAGCTGCCAGCTTGCCTTCCTTTGGGGTGGGAGGTGTGCCCTGCAGGGAATTTGGGTGGGTGCCCCATGGTACTCACCCTGGAGCAGGAGCCCGGCTGCTTGGCCCCCTGGGGAAGGTCAGTGGGGAGGGGGTCAGCCTATATTAAGGCAAGCCTGCTGGGGAAGACGTGTTTGGGATGCCCGCGGTGCCCTGCGGGCAGATGCGTGGCAGGAGCTATATTTGGAAGGTGCCATTTGGTTCCCTCCCCGGATGCTGCAGCAAGCTGTCCCCAGAGCTGGCCCTGGCACTGCGTGTGCAGCTCCCGAGCACCGGCATCCCCCTCCCCGGCCCCACGCCACACTCTGCTCCTTTTTTCCCCCCTGCTTTTCTTTCCTGCGGGCTGTGAAAAGGTGCAGTTTGCCTGTGACCGTTTCTCCTCCCTCCCTCCCCCCTTCCTGCTGGTCAAAACCGCCATCCTGGAACAGCCCGGCGGATTAGTGAAGGGATACCTTTGAAACCGATGCCAGGAAAGCTCCGTGGATCAGTTAACAGGAGAGTATAAAAAGCCGTGCCTGTGTCCCCCCACGCTCCCCCCATCTCTCTTCCTCCATGTCACCGGCCCTGGCTGCCTGCTCGCCCCTGGCTGGGGGCCTGCGATCCCAAACGTGCTCTCCAGGCTGGCTTGCCTCATTAATTAAAGAAGACAGATTTTTAGCTTCTCCTTCCCTCCCTCCCTCTCTCTCTTCCTTTTTTTTTCCTTGGGCTCCTGCTGGGGAAAGTGGAGCCAGTCTTGTGGGGGCAGGAGGAGGACGAGGATGGGCGCCAGGGATTAGAGGCGGCTGATGTGCTCTGCTCCTGGGGCCTGGAACACCCCAAGCCTGCTCGGTGCCAGCCCAGGGGACATGAGGAGAGGGCACTCAGCTCCCACACCCACAGTCCTGGGATTTGCAGCAGCATTTGCATCCCCTCCAGGAAACATTCCCTCGTGGTTGGCTTCCACGAGCATCCTGCCTGTCCTCAGCACCCCCTGCCCACTCCGGTCCTGCAGGACCCTGGCACAGCAGGGACTGTGGCTGCAGCCGTGCATGGGGCCGGGCACACGGTGCAGAAAGCAGCATGTGGGTGTGCAGGGAGTGTGGTACAGCTGTGCAGGGAGTGTGCTGCACCTCTGTCATGGGTGATGTGTGTGTACAGCCATGCAGGGTGTGTGTACAGCCGTGCAGGGTGTGTGTACAGCCGTGCAGGGTGTGCAGCACACCTGTGCCGTGGGTGATGTGTGTGTACAGCCGTGCAGGGTGTGTGTACAGCCGTGCAGGGTGTGCAGCACACCTGTGCCGTGGGTGATGTGTGTGTACAGCCGTGCAGGGTGTGTGTACAGCCGTGCAGGGTGTGCAGCACACCTCTGCAGTGGGTGATGCGTGTGTACAGCCATGCAGGGTGAATCCACACCTGGTGCAGTGTGTGCTCCTGCTCACACCACCAGATCACTGTCACAATTCTCTCCACCTGTGCCTATGTTGGGGTAGCGCAGCTCAGAGCCCATCCCCAGCACAGGCACAACCCTCCATGTGAGCTCAGGATGGGAGGCAGCCACCCTGGCACATGGTGCATGAGGACAGGAGAGCAAAGTACAGACAACAGGAGCTCCAGGAGGGACCCGAGGGCTGTGCTGTGCTGGGAGATGGCCCCTGACTCTTCCTAGCTGTGTCGTTCCTCCCTGAGGAGAAGGCCTGGCTGGTTCTTCTGGCTGAGTCATCCCCAGGTCTATCAGCCTGGCTGCAAAATTAAATTCAAAGCTCGTCTTTTTAACACGGAGATCACTTACATCCAGCTGCACGAGCCGTGGCCCCTTTAGGATTTAATAATAAAATGAATGCCCATGACCTGACTGTTTGCTCACGCCTGGATCTTCCTTGATGGATGAACAGAAATTGCTCCCTGGCTCGGGTCATCCGCAGTAAAAATCGCCAGTCGATTGCTGGGCCCTCCCTCAGCTCCTCTGTGTTCAGGGCTCGCTGGCTTCGTTTGGGACCTGGCTTGGAACGGATAATCAATAATAATCAGGCTCGACGCTGTGACGGCACCTTTGATCCGAGGATCTCGGAGCACTTTGCAGCGGATAATGAACGGAGCCCCTCTGTGAGGCAGGCAGGAGTGTCTGCATTTTATGGGGGGGAGCAGAGCCCAAGGATGGGCTGACCCTGCTGCTCTCAGGCCCCGTCCTGCTCCGCATCCCGCATGCGGATGGCTCAGCCGCTTCAGTATGAGAGAGTTGCTTGAAAAGGGGATGGTGCCAAACCTCTGTGTGGCTCGTTCCCTGGTAGCTTGTGGGTCTGCTTCCTTCACGAGACAGCCTGGATTGCCCTGTTGACAAAGATATTTTTGGAAAAGTCGTGCTGGTTTGAGGCTCAGCGTGGCAGGGAACAGAGCAGCCCCAGGTGAGGTGTGTTCTCCCGGGGACAAGTGATCTCAGGGCTCCTCCAGCCCCAAACTGGGGCTCCCCATGATGGGCTGCAGCACCTCTGTGGCAGCCTGCAGGGTCCAGAGCTGGGGCTGAGGCTGGGGAGTGTCACTCCCAAGCTGAAACCATTCCCAGGCCTGGGCAAAGAGGCTGTAAGCAAGGAGCAGAGCTGTGAGGTCCTGTGTCCAGCCATCCTGGAGATGCCTGGGCTCTGTTTGCTTTCAGGGGTGGCTTGCAGAGTCTGAGCCTGATGATGCCAGCCCTGCTGCTACTCACCAGCCACCCCAGTCCCAGGGCTGGAGCCTCCGTGGGCCCCACATTGCCCCCAGGATGGCAGCCTGGGGGCTGGCAGCAGGGACCACCCGCACAGCGAGGAGTGCAGGGCTGGTGGCACCGACCTTGGCTGGGGTGGGGAGCTCTGCCTGAGTGAGGGCTGTGTCCCCCACGGGTGGGCAGTGGGGGACAAGGGACCCCGCTCTGGGGATGCCATCCCCATGTCCCCAGCCAGGGTGACATCCTGCTGTTGGAAGGGCTGTGTCCCCAGTAGCTGGCTAGTGGGGACAGAGGGTGTCCAACTCTGGGGATGCCACCCTGGTATCCCCAGCCTGCACCCCGTCGCCAAGATCGCATCCTGCCCTAAGAAAAGCGTGTCCCCCCGTGGCCGGCCAGTGGAGGGCGGGGAGGGGCGGCTTTGGGGTTGTCACCCCGGTGTCCCCAGCCCGCACCCCACCAGGACAGGCTGCTCTGCTGGTGTCGCAGCGCCACCCCTTGCCTCCCGGGGAAAGTGCCCGCTGGCTTCATCTGCACTCTCCAGCAATTAAGCGACTAATATATTAATTGTTTCTAATCTTCTCATCTCCAAGGTCACCTGTAAGACCGGGAAAGGGAAACAAACCTCCCCGGGCGTTCCCTGTCACGCACCCAAGGGATGAGGCTGCAGCGCAGGGATTGCCCTATGGACCCCCAACCCCAAATCCTCCCTGGGAGCGCGGCCACGGGGAGCAGCCCCCGCGGGGATGGAGGCGGGATGCTGGGTGGGGGATGCTGGTGCCGGCCTCCAGCGGGGAGCACACCCCGTGCTGGCGGCGGGCTGAAAATCGAGTCGCCGGTTGTCCGTGGGTCCATCCAGCCCGTGCTCCCACCGCCCGCCTCCGCCTCTGCCTTTGTCTCCGGCGCTCTGCCGCGCTTCCAGTCTTCAAAGTGTTAAAACTTTTCAGTGTGTGCTGCAGATCCCTTGCCTGCAGCCTCCTGCCCTGAGTCAAATTAATCATGTACTGGGAAACACAGCAGGCATGTACTAGCCCTGGGCATGGTGTATCACGTACTTTCTGGAATCTGTCACATGGGGAGCTTTCTGTTTTAGGCTCAATTGATCCTTTCTCGGTTTGATACTGTGTTTAATTGTGAGATGGGGCTGTGTGTTTTTGCTTCAGCCGAACTTAAAGGGCCGCTCTTCCCAGCCTTGTTTTCAGATGTCCGCAAGAACAGACCGCCGCTGTCTCCTCACCCAAACAAAAAGCCTTTCTCTCCCCACACACAATATCCCCTCTGTATTGTCCACAACAAAGAGCAGGGCTAAATTAATTTTAGGTCCGGCTCTTTTAATGTAGGGCTGGGAAGGGGAGGTGCTTTTATTGCTGCAGCTGACGGCTCAAACAGGAGAGGCGAGAGGTGGCCTGGGCCACCGGGCACTCCCCGGGCGGTGGGGATGGGGAGGGGGAATGTCCCTGGCCCCCAGGATCCCCCCCACCCCCCGAGCCCCCTCAGCTGCAGTGCCCGGTGCAAGGTGAGGTGAGCTGGGGCAGAGCCCAACCATGCTCCTCACTGCAACATCACCCCAGGCGGATGAGAGCATTCCTGGGCTCTCCCTCTACCCCCAAGGAGGGCTTTCCACCTGCCCTACACTGGGAAGAGTGGTCCAAGGAGGCTAGGTGGGAGAGAAGGTCCCTGCACTCCAAAAGTGATGTCCCCTGGAGGCTGGCATCTCCCTCTGGCTGGCCAGATAGCCATAGCAGGGCGATTTCTCATTCTGTCTCCACACAAAAGATTCCAAGAGACAAACAAAAAACCAGAGCATCCCTTTGAAACTGGGTAAAAAGGGAAAAAATACATTTTTTCCATGTGCTTTTCCTTCTGAAAAAGGCTTATCTGGAGCAGCCACTGCGGGCTGCCGTGCACAGCAGCGTGGAACGGAGCTGTAGGGCCTGGGACAGGGTCTCCTCAGGGTGTCCTCCCCGCCCTGGCGGGCACAGTCCTCTGGTGTGACGTGCCACCCACCTGCACCAGTGGTTTGTGTGGCTCGGCTGCCACAGGGACATGGCGGGAGGAGGGAAGGGCCATGCAGCCACCAGGTCCCGGTGGCATCTCCAGGATGTGGGATGTGAAGAAAGATGGGAAGGAGCCCTGGAAAATTGTTGAAATTGAGATGAGGAGAGCTGAGGAGAGCAGGGTTTGGGGAAGGGAGGTGTGTGGTCAGGGTAGTGGGGAGAGGAGGGGATGCGAGGGGAGCGGAGGATGGGGACAGGGAACCCCGGTTGGGAGAGTCAGGGTTTGGGAAGGGCTACGGCAGCGCAGGGGTGTTGGGAGGGGTGACAGGAGAGGGGAGGGAGGGAGCCTTGTGTGAGCTGGTGTGGTTTTCCACAAATTTAGGCAGAGATGTAGGATTGAAAGGGGAGGGAAAGGTGTTGCAGACAGCTCAGCTCTGGGTCCTCCCTGTCCTCATCTTCTTCCCCTTCCCCAAGTGGGTGGACGGGGCAGGTCCCACTGCCTGGCGTGTGGGCAGGGTCCTGGCCAGGCCACCGTGGCGAGCCAGAGGCTGTGTGCTGCTCTCTGCCCTGCAGCCCCCAGTTTCTCGGTGGATGGGCAGGAACTTGCTCCTGGGTTTATAAATATTCAGCGCCAGCAAAGCCCATTAATGTTGCATTAGGGCTGTGAATCGGAAAGCCCCAAAGCCAGGCAGCTCCTGCTGCAGCTGCAGCGCGATCCCGGTCCCGCCCATCCCGCTCCAGCCGGGGCTGCCAGGACACCACATGGCTGCAGCAACGCGCTGTTGAAGGGCATCGCCTCAGTCCCCTCCCTCCAGCACACCTGGCACAGGTAGCATGGACTGGTACAGGTGGAAGAAAACAAGGGCGTGGTGTGGAGCTCTCAGCCCCCAAATCTCCCACTCCCAGGAAATGCAATGAATGGAGGTTGAGGGCTGGGTAGTTTTTTTTGAGTGGGATGTGCTGTGAGCCAGACACGACCCCCTGGGGTAGAAAATCTCCAGATCTGGCCAGCTTTTTGGGAGAACAATGGGAAGCCCCTTGGCTGCGGAGTCAAGCTGACTCGGTGTCTTGGGCTGCTCCCTCCATCCGGCACTGAATTGCATCTCCAGGAATAGGCAGGAACGCGCGTATTAAAACAGAAGCTGGAGAAAGGAGTTACATCTGTGCAAAGCAGCGATCCAAGTGTTACTATCGGGACCAAATTTTCTCACTTCCAGGAGAGCAGCTCTGAATGTGACAGTCTGCAGACTTGGGCATCAGTTCAGCCAGCTTCCTCATCTCACCGTATCTCGCAGATCCACCCAGCAGCCGTGTCCCCTCCACTCCAGCAGCATGCCAGTGAGCCGGAGGGCATGGAAGGAGCAGGACGGGTGGGAAAGGGGGCACACAGAGGGGAGAGAAGGGGTAAAGCTTTGGGGTGCCAGTGCGGAGCAGGCAAGGTGGAGAGAGGGGCTGGGGAGGCCGGGAAGCGGTCAGGGAATCCCTGACGTGGAGGGCATGGTGAGCTCCTGGAGGTTCAGCTCAGCTCTTGGGAATGAAAGGCCCATAGTGCTTGTGCCGCTGCTGATGTGTGCGGGGTTGGCTTCCCAATCCTCCGGGATGACCTGGAGGGAGTGGCCGTGCCAGAGAGCTGCCAGCTGCCGCGGGGCCGCTCCGGAGGCGGCTCGAAGTGCTCAGGCCAGCAGCTGATAAAGTCACTGCTCGCTCCTGGCCGCTGTGGTGACACCCTCCTCCCTCCCTCCTTGCTGCTGCTCTGCCTCTTCCCCACAAACTGTCCCTGCTCCTCCCTCCAGAGCTTGGGAGACTCACAGGAGAGCACACCCCTGCCTGGCATGCAGAGAGCCTGAGGTCAGGATATATATGCGAAGGATGTCAAGGTCTGGAGGAGAGGAGGGGAGGGCTGAGTCCCTCTGGGCTGGAGCAAGGTTCAGTGGCTCTTCAGGATGCCTGCAGCCTCCCTCCCTGAGGGCTGGGCAGGGCAGGAAGCTGTCTTCGAGCTCCTGGAGGAGAAAAGGACGGAGGCAAGAAACTGTTCAAATTAATTTCTGTAGCTCACCTGAAATAGTGAGCTGAGAATAGCAAAAAAAAAAAAAAAAAAAAAAAAAAAAAAAAAAAAAAAAAAAAAAAGAAAACAAGATGAGAAAAGGGGAGGTGTATTTTATCAGAGATAAGAAATCCATTTTATATCAACAAATGTTAGAGACAAAGAGAAGAAGTCGCCTGTCCCGTATAGTTTAGATAGGGAATCATGACGAGATAGAGAAAGGTCATTTAGGAAAGCAGCAAAGAATAGAAGCTTTTCCTGTTGAGAAATAAATTCTGGGAGGGAGTATGTCTCCCCACGTTTAGAGATGGGGAAAAACTGAGGATCTGAGGAGTGCAGTATCTGTGGGTAGGCAGTGGGATCTTGGTGCTACGTAGCCAAGCAGGTAACTTTATGTGGATGGAACTGGACTGCCCAACTTTAGGAAAAACTTAGAGAACAGAAAAATAGCAAGAAACTTCCAAGGAAGAAGAAAGCCCAAAGCTGCCGTTTCCCCAGCTGAGCTGGGGTGGC
Organism: Falcunculus frontatus; assembly: GCA_013398115.1. Lineage (NCBI taxonomy): Eukaryota > Metazoa > Chordata > Aves > Passeriformes > Falcunculus > Falcunculus frontatus. The sequence goes on from VZRV01004149.1 coordinate 107,064, forward strand.
ACACTGGGGTAAGCCATGCTGCAATCTGCCTTGTTGGCCGCTACCCCAGTCAGAAAAGAAGGGTTTAAAATATCCCAAGGTCCATCCCTGCTTACTGTGAGAAGTTATGTTTTGTGACTGGAAATAATGACACCACTGGTGTGTTCTGTTACACGCTGAGCTTTGGTGCCACTGGTGCCAAATTGACTCAGCTCTGACCAAAGGGTGCCTCACCCTCCTCCTGCAATGCCTGGTCAAAATCAGGAATGGGAGGGTGCACATCAGCACAGTGGGTGCAACTGCTTTGTCTGAGAACCCAGAGTTCACAGCATCACAGGAGAGTCTGATCCCACGGGAGTCTTGTGGGGATCTGGAACACGGCCGAGCACCTTTCAGCTGTGACCTTCACTGGCAGAACTTGGTCAGTGTCTGAGCCAGCCTGAGACCTGTCACTGGCAGGGATGCTCCCTGCTTTCCTGTTCTTTGAAACTGGCATTTTATTTGTCAGAAATGGCTTTTTGATGAAAGGGCTGGAGGGGAGAGTGGAATAATTTTTTGGAAGCTATTCCATAGAATCACAGAAGTATTTAGGTTGGGAAGGACCTCAGCAGTGCCCAGCACAGGGGGCAATCACTGCCCTGGCCCTGCTGGACACATTTCTGGTACAGGCCAGGTGCCCTTGGCCTTCTTGGCCACCTGGGCACTCCTGGGCTCTTGTTCAGCCACTGTCGACCATCACCCCCACTCAGCAGCTAGGAGCAGCTCCCATGGTACCAGTGTGCCACTGGTGACATAGCAAGGCCTTCACTGTGGGACCCAGCATCAGCAGCAACCAAATCTGGGTTGGGAGGCTCCTGCCTGGCCTGTACAGCAGGTGGCATCCAGGAATTTGGGGTCTGTATTTGTGGTGGGGAAGATCTTCTTCAAGGGGACACAGCCTCACGATTCACATGGGGAGGTTCAGGTTGGACATCAGGAAGAATTTCTTCACTGGAAGGATGGTCAGGCACTGGAAGGGGCTGCCCAGGACAATGGTGGAGTCCGCATCCCTGGAGGTGTTCGAGGAATGACTGGATGTGGCACTCGGTGCTCTGGGCTGGTTCACAGGGTGCTAATCAGTCAAAGGTTGGACTTGGTGATCTTGGAGGTCTCTTCCAAGGTGTTCTTCTTGGAGGTCATTTCTTGAACACTTCCAGGGATGGTGACTCCTCCACCTCTCTGGGCAGCCCCTTCCAATGTCTGACCACCCTCCCAGTGAGGAAATTCTTCCTGATGTCCCACCTGAACTTCCCCTGGTGTAGCTCGATGCCATTCCCTCTCATCCCGTCCCTGTTCCCTGGAAGCAGAGCCTGACCCCCCCCGGCTGCCCCCTCCTGTCAGGGAATTGTCCAGACCCAGAAGGTCCCCCCTGAGCTTCCTTTTCTCCAGGCTGAGATCCTCCAGCTCCCTCTGCCACTGCTGGTGCTCCAGACCTTTCCTGAGCTCTGGTCCCTTCCATGGACACACTCCAGCCTCTCAATGCCTTTCTTGAATTGAGGAGACAAGATGCAGGAAGCAACACAACCCAAGGGAGAGGTTTCCCGAGGCTGAAGGAACCACCTCCAAAACCCAAGAAATCTCCTTGGGAATAACCCAGGGAACCTAGGGAATAAGCTGATCATCTGCGGGGGCAGGGAAGGAATTTGTCACCATCTGCCTCTTGTCTCTTTGCTGTGGGGAGTAATAAGCAAGTGAGGAAGGGAGGATTCAGTGGTGTTATTAGGTGGAGAACGGCATTATTCCCCCTGTCTGCACCGTATAAATGAGTGTGTATTTTTCATAATGGGGGAATACATGCAGGGAGAGAGAAAAAATGTTTTAAAAAAGAAAGAAGGAAAGGGGGGAGGGGGGAAATGAATCGATATAACAGAAGCATTAGGGCACTCAGGGGAGTGTTTTACTGGGGCCATTAATATACTTCTCAGGTGGTAAAAGCCACTTAGCCTTTAAAAATGATAATGAAATGTTAACTACCCACAGCATTATTGCTGAGTCACGGAGAGCCAGGCAGCCCTTCAGCTCCCATCTGATCGAGGGGTGCTGGCAGGGCTCTCGCCAGCCCCGGCCAGCGCGGGGAGCGATGATCCGGCACATCCCGCCTTCCACACACGGGAGCCCAGCTCCCGGCAGCCCTGCACTGCTGGTACGGCTGTTCCAGCATGGGCACCTCTGCCAGCCATGCCCCTCGCCCCAGCTCCTCAAGTGCCTGGCACTGAATCATCCATCCGGCCCCAGGCGATCAAGCAGGAGAAGCTCCGGATGGCGCAGGGGGGACTCAACCCCTGGGAGGGCAGAGAGGAGTGAGGAGGATCAGACCCAAACGCTGCAGCCACGCTGCTTCCAAGCCAAAGGGAGCCACGTGGGAATGGGGAAGGCCACCACCATTTACAAAGATCCACGCACGAGGATGTTTTGATGTGGAAAGCTGCAGGCGCCATGGTCTCGTGTGGTTGCAGAGGATCCCATGGTGGTGCAGCTCCAGATCACGAGTACCACGAGTGTCCAGCTGCTGAGCCAGTGCAAGGATGTGATGTGCAAGGGCATGAGATTCCCTCTTGGCTCTCAGGAGATGGCACAAAGTAACAGTGGAGGCCTCATGGATATTTAGTCTACAATCCCTTGGTGACTGCAGGTACCTGGCTGGTAACATCCTAAACCACTTGACCAGCATGAGATCCTGGGCACCTCTTGATATTGGTGGAGACCCCCATGTTGATAAATGTACAGAGTTTTGGAGGCACTGGGCGCCCCCAAATTACTGAGCAGCTCCGAAAACCACAGGGGTCATATTCTGGCTGTGTTTTTGTCAATGGGAGAAGGGGGGGNGATCACCCTGCAAGGGGTCAGGAATTCTCATTTCTCATCTTTTATGTATCTCTGACTCTTACTTGATTGCGAAAGGCCCAAACAGCCCCCCACGGTGTCACACGAGGAAATTCAACAGGCTGGCATGGTCCAGTGAACTGCAGTGTGAGATGAAGGTCTTCTCCTAGGACGATTCAGTGCCCAAGCAGAAAATTAATTTCCTTCCATCCATCTGTATATGACCCAAAACCTTCCCTAGTCAGGGAGATTATGAAGTTTTTTCATGAATGTGGATTGAAAGTCAGAGGTAGCTGTGAAGGATGCTCGAGGAGGGCTGAGTCTCTGGGGGGACAGGGAGCAGCTTGGCTCCTGGAGGCACACCATCACTCTCATCCACTGCACCCGCTTCAGGCACTGTTGGAGACCTGTTTCCAGGGAATTTTTTTACTTGGGTGACTTTTTGCCTCTGTTAGGGAGGAACTGGCAACACCTGAAGCAACCAAACACCTCTCTTTACCCCTTTTAGCCCCACACAGAAGTCACTGCATGTGCAGCAGTGGGATGCATTTGGGAATGCTGGCTGTGGCGCAGATCCTGGCAACTGCAGTGTACAGGGCAGAGTTAAGGATGTTACAAAAGCATGTCTGGGACTCTTGCACACCACTGAGCAGGTTGTGAGTGTCCCCAGCCATCCTGGCTGGTCCAAAGCTGCATTTCCCCAGTAGCTTGTGGAGGAGGGTCCTGTTCATCAGCCTCTCTCTGGGAATGCAGCCCCAAGGTCAATCTGCCCTGCACATGCTGCCAGTCCTCTTGGAGCCCAGGGAAGGGCAGTGCAGTGGCAGCTGATGCTGCATGCCCAGCTCTGTACCTGGGAGGGGGAGATGGAGGAATAGGAACACTTCCCACCTCCCTTCCCTGCCTCACCTCCATGCTTCATCCTCTGCCAGGGGAGAAATCAGCAGGAGGCAGCTCTGATCTCTGCAGGTCCTGCTGGGACCCACACCGGCAAAGCCTGGGTGTGCATGATGCTGGCAGGGTCATCCCCACGGAGCCTCCAGCCCAGTGAGCAGGAGGCTGATGTACAATCCTGCACTGCTGCCCTGGAGCAGGGGCTGTGCCCCTACCCCTAACCCAGAGAGCACCGTGTTTCCTCTGTGCTCCGCAGAGAGCCTGCAGGTACAGCGGAGAGGGCATCTGAAGGGCATCTCCTTCCAGCGTGGCACTCTTGGAATTAAAGGACACAGAGGGCTTTAGCGTCTGCTGAGAGAAGCGGTTCTCAAAGCGCGGGTCACGCCATGCCTGGAGTCGTCGGGGAACTGCTAAATGGGTCACGCTGCTCTGCAGGCTTGGGCTAGGGGTGTGGATGGACCAGCCCTGCTGCTCCCCAGCCCCACTGTCCCAAAGGCAGCCCACGGAGCGGCCCCTCGCCCAACTGGCACCGGCAGCCCCACTATTAAGAACGACGCAGCCGCCTTGCGCTGAAGCGCTTTATCCCCAGCGCCCGCTGTGAGCAAAATTGCCTGGGATCAGGTGGTGCGAGCCAATTTTTCTCGCAGCAGGGGCTGCAGGTAAAGCACCTCGGTGGAGAGGAGCTTGTGCTGCTCTGAACTTTTCTGTTGCCCGCCTGAACTCGGGGAAGAGGAGAAGGGATATTGTGTGCAGTCAAGCAGAAGCAGAGAAGATGCCAAGAGAGGAGAGAAGCAGATGGAAAAGACAGAGAAAGCTCAAGATGAGGAGAGAGCAGGAAGGAAGGAGCAGAGGAAGGATAAAGCAAGAGGGAGGTGAGAAAAGAGCTGGAGCTGGGATGCCACAAAGCAGTGGCCAAGGCAGCAAGAGAGCTGCATCTTCTCTTTCTTGTCCTACAAACCAGACACAGACGTGGCAGCAGCTAATCTTCCTGGCTCACGAACAAAAGGATTCTTTTCATGCCAGTAATCCAAGAGCTGCCATGCCACGGCTCTCCCAGCTCATCTGCTGTGAATGCACTTCTGTGGCGTCCAACTGAACGGGTTAGCAAAATAAAGACAGATGGCAATGGATTAGCTCTAACACTTCTTCTGTATCACAATGCAATCACTGCAGTCTTCTCCACTGCCTCCTCTCAGGACAGTTTGCTCGTGCTGCAGCTGTGCAGCCGCCCCCAGTTACGCACAAGTGTCCCAGCTCCAGGGCCACAGCCCCTGCAAGCAGGAAAGGTTTGCCGTGGTTGTTGTCTTTGTTTCTTGGAAAACCCATCCTAGGGAGAGGCTGTGGTCAGAGTGAAGGGCAAAGGCAGGCACTCTCCACTGAAATGGGACTTCTTCGGAGCAGAACCTGAGGCACGTGGTAACGGAGGAGACGCGTTGATGGCAGCATTTTGAACATCTAGAGCTATCATCCCTAAGAGTGGGGCATGTGGTCCGTTAAATGATAAGGCAAATACATCAAGAAACAAAGATGGGGGGTTGATGCCGCCTCTTCACAAACCAACAAGAAGACTTCTTGTCTTCTCCATTTTGTCCACTTTGCCCAAGTCAGTCTGGCTGCAGATGTGCAGCTTACAGTGAGCCTGGGGCCAGGTGATGTGACAGGAACATGCATTTCTGCTGGACACAAAGTGTGCTGGGGACAGCCTGGCTTTGTTTAAACTGGGACATTTTTCCTATGGTTTTCCAGCCAGAAGCTGTGTGGGAATTCTAGCATCAAGTCTCATAAAGAGCTGATCTTTACAACTTTGTTGGTAACTATCCTTTCCAACTGGACGAGTTGTTTGGGCTGAGCTGTCTCCTCTGGCAAGGGAGACTTCACCCTAACATCTCAGTGGGGCCTGTCTAAGCTCAGTTTTCCTGGGTTTGGCCTCTCTGGTGCTACTGGTAACTTCAGGGATACCCAGGTTCCTCAGAGTGGACACGTTTCTGTGCTGCTGAAGGAGCCTCCTGGTCTCATTCAGGCAGTTCATGGGATGTCTTCACCTCTAACCCTGTGATTTGGGAAACTGTCCCTTCTGAATCCTCATCCAAGATCACCACATGACCCAGCAGTCCCACTTTGTCAAGAAGATGCATTTTCCCATGAAACTGAATATTTCTTAGAAGTCCTGCCAGGTACAATCCAACCAATTTTTCTGTCACTGGTCACCTAGGGCTCATATAAACAAAAATTACCAAGAAACTTAAAACTCTTGCTCCCTGAATAACACTGAGACTTAGTTAATGCTCTTGACATGAAGATATCCTTTCTCTGCATTGTCTTTGGAATTGTCCAGTTTATTTACAACCTATAAGAAAGATAAGGCTCCAAGAAGCCTGATTTAGTCTTAAAATTAGCCCTGCTTTGAGCAGAGGATGGAGCAGATGACTGCTCAAGGTCCCTTTTCAACTCACTGTCTGTCAGTGGAAGATCCCACTGGGATGCTCTAACCTTGCAGCTGAGTCCAAGAGCTTGGAGCTGAACCTGCCTGATGGATGTTCTGAGAGTCCAGTCCTACCTGCCAGCCTGCTTAACCAAACTGTGTTCCTCATTGTGGCCAGGGATATCGTTATGGACGTCCTTTGCTATTTTCTGTGGATATGTGAGCACCAGTATTCCTGATAATCCTACTTATGCCTAAAAACATCAAATTTGTTCCAGGATGCAGTGGAATCATGTACTAGATTCAGTTCTGGGCCCCTCACTACAAGACACGCATGAAGGGGGTGGATTGTGTCCAGGGAAGGGAATGAGGATGGGAAAGGGTCTGGAGCACAAGCCTGACAAGGAGTGGCTGCGGGAGCTGGGGGGGTTCAGATCCCCGAGCAGCGATGGAACGAGGTGTGTGGAGCATCTCTGCCACCCATCACACCGGTGTCCACAGGAAAATCCTGAGTGAACAGCAAGCTGTGAGATCGTGGATGGTATGAGGTGAAAGCAGGATGCTTTGGGAAAGGTAAGTGACTCCTGAAATGAGCTCTGACAAAATCCTGGTGCCCTCTGCGCTCAGGTGTGTCCATCCAAGATGAGAGGGAATGAGGCTGGTAGGAGCTTGGCCCCTGCTGGAGTGGCACATTCCTGAGAGGCTGAGTGGTTCTGCAGGAATGGCTGCTTGAAGCAGGGCTGTCTGCAGCCCCCTGCAGCCCTCTGGAAAGGCACTGGAGAGCAGAGGCAAAGGTGTGGTCCAAGCAGAGCTGTCGGTGCTCATGCTGAGTATGAGCTTCACTGCAGCACCAGGGACCAGCCCACCTTGCCAGGCAGGGACAGTGCAGGCTGAGATCTTCACTGGACATCTACTGATACTGATATTTTTTTCCCAAAGAGCCAGAAATCAGAATTACACATCCCAGAGCCCAGCCCAGAAGGGACAAACACTTCCATCACCATGACAGCATTAGGAGCTTGCCCTGAGCAGGGCCAGGACACCCACTGGAGATGCTGGGGAAGCAAAACATCAAACAACCTTCCACAGCCCGAACTCCTCCAACACAGATCAAGGCATGTTTCCCCTCGTAAAATGTAAGACTTGTTCCTTTCCTGCTGGCATTCTGAGCTCTGCCAAAGCCAGGCTGAGCGGGCAGCCGGGATTTTGACACTTCTTGTCTTCAGGGCGCTTGAGTTTTTTGCAACCTCCTCTTTGTGTTTGCTTTTTCTTGTGCAAGGTGGAATTGGACAGGCAGCCAAGCAGCAGGCACCGAGCGCGTGCTGATGACAGCCTGCCAGGGCATCCCGGGCTCCTCCAGGATGCTGACAACAGACAAGCCATTATCACCCCTCCCATGCCTGGGAAGGGTCTTGCCAGGGGTGATTGCAATCACAGCCCTCAGCACAGCTTTCCATGCAAGGCACACACGGCTTTTAGGGATGCAGTTTGACTGTGTGGCAACCAGCAACTGCTCCTTTTGCCACCTGACCTGCTCAGAGGCTGCTTCCAGCTGCTCTGTCCCACCTTTCTGCTTCCCACAGCATTACCTCTCCCCAGAATTACGCCCTCCTTACTTTGCTGCACCTCTGCCACTATTGCCAAGGGCTCCTGGTGACCCAGCCAGAAAAGCCTGGCGCTCTGGACAGCTGTGTCCTCCTTGGGAGCAGCGTGCCAGTTTGCTTGGCTCCGTTCTGCAGCTCCCTTCCCATGCATCTTGAAACAAAAGGCAGTTGCTGCTCCTGCTGCAGGTGGTGATTCAGCCCCTGCCCTGCCAAGGCCTCCCTGAAGACCCACACCTGGATCCTGCAAGTGAAACTGGGGCCTCCAGCACACAGCTCTGCTCCCTGTAGTGGCCGTGGTCACTTGGTTTGTAATCAGCTTGGGAGGAGGTGGGGAAAGGGGAAAAAAAGGGGCACTGAGGTGGGCAGAAATCTGGAAAGGTTCATCCACAGCAGAACCATGGAGCTGCAGCCAGCACAGGATCATCTTCCTAAACCTCCTAAGGCAGTGCTGCAATTTGCATCTGGATGCGTTTCATTCCCTATCAATGTTCATTAGCAGCTGCCCAGCACTAAGCTGCCTGCTTGGGAATAATTAGTCCCTTTCTCTGAAGGTCATGGCAGTGCTAACACCATAACTTCCCTTTCTTTGAACGTGCAGAGAGTTGGATGCTGTGAGCATCCTTTGACGTGCTCCTGAGAGAGGTACCCGGGACACATAGGCAGCAGGGCAGCACGGACAGCCAGCGTGGTGCTGCTGGGGGTTGTTTTTACAGCTGCATGACAACTTTGCTGCTTGAGCTGGAGACAGCAAAGGTCCGGAAAAGAGGGGGAAGAATGGAATAAACCTGAGAGACGGTGTTCTATGAGTTTTTGCTCCTATTGTAAGCTCAGGGCTCTTCATTCGGTCATTCACAGACAGAACAGCGGCTCCAGGACAGGGCTTTAGGTGGCTGGGTCACCATAACTCTTCCCCGCCCTCGAGCCGTGGGCTTGAGCACTGAAAAGTAATTTTCAGTGACTCATGCATCAGTGTTAGCCAGCCAAGGGAGCCCCAGGGGCTGCGTCAGCTTTGAAGAGACTCTTCAGAGAACAGCCTGTGCAAATGGGGGCATGGGAGCTGCTGCTTCACAGCAGAGTGGCCTCCTGCTGGGGTTTGTGGCCAGCTTGGGGAGGCTGCTGTTCTGCCTCCCACGGGACAGGAATGCTCCTCTTCCAGCTGTGGATCCACCCGTGGGCACAGGACTCCAGAGCTGCAGCCGCTCCCAGGACTGCTCTGAGCTGCCTGGTGGCTGTGCCTGTGGTCAGGAGGCAAAGGGAAGCTGGGAAAGTGTGTGGCAGTTCCTTGGAGGCATGAACTGCCGGGCCACACTGCACAGATCAGGACAGCTTCCAGCTGTGTGCCTGGGGAGCCTTTGGTCCCAGGCCACGGCAGACACCTCTGCAGGACATGAGCTTTGCCACCTGTGCCAGGTGGCTCTGGCTGCCCTCGAGAATCCCTGTGCTGCAATGTCCCCTCGCTGACTTGTGGCCACCACTCCTGGCTCCCCCAGCCCTGCATGCTGTGGTTATTCCCTGTCTCCCAGAGGGCATCAGGTGTGCAGTGCAGGATGAGAGATTCTGGCTGACAAGGGCTGGAGCACTGTGACTCTGGCCAGTTCTCTGACACTTCATCAGGGCACTCTGCTTTGTTCTCCATGAATTTCAAGCAAATCATCTTCAGGGCATGGTACAAGGTGCATCAGTCCTCCTTCAGGTCAGGGTTTCCATGGCCAAACCCAGCCTGATTTTATCAAGAATTCGCAGCACAAACAAAAGCCAGTATCCAGCTCTGGAGTCCAAGCACAGGAAGAATGTGGAGCTGCTGGAGCGAGTCCAGAGGAGGTACCAGGATGATCAGAAGGATGGAGCAGCTCTGCTGTGAGGAAAGGCTGGGAGAGCCGGGATTGTTCAGTCTGGAGAAGAGAAGCTTTGGGGTGACCTCCTTGTGGCTCCCAGTACCCGAAGGGAGCCTGCAAGAAAGATGGAGACACAATTTCCAAGGGATGGAGTGAGAGGAGAAGGAGAAATGGCTTCCCACTGACAGAGAATGGGTTTAGAATAAATATTAGGAAGAAATTCTTTCCTGGGAGGGGGATGAGGCCCTGGCACAGGTGGCCCAGAGAGGGTGTGGATGCCTCATCCCTGGAAGTGTCCAAGGCCAGGTTGGACAGGGCTTGGAGCAATCTGGGACAGTGGAAGGTGTCCCTGCCATGGCAGGGGGTTGTAATGAGATGATCTTTAAGGTCTCTTCCCACCCAAACTGTTCTATGGTTGTTTGAATATGGCCTTTGTGTGAATATGATACAGCAAGACTTTGTTCCACTGGAGCAACCTGCTTTTTAAAAATTTAGATAAAGGAATAAAGTGTAACCTGGAGCCATTTCAAACTCCCAGGCAGACAGATAGCTGCTTTACTTGATTGAATCCATGCAGAGACAGTTTCTTATTAAATAGACAAGAGGTACTCTATCTATTAAAACCTTGCATGAAGGTGAAGCATGTTTTGGTGTCTGTGCAGAAGGCTGCATGCTCTGTTGAGACAGGGACTGGCTGTATTTTGTGTTTTATGCAGCACCTAGGAAGGCTGGAGTATAAAATCCAACAGCTGCACTCCCCAGTGTAGGATGCCAGTGCACGCACAGCATCGTATATCAGTGCAGCTGTGGGTCACTGTGGGATGATGAGAGACTTGCATAGGAAATGAGAGAAAATAATCAGGCATTGAGTGCTGGCTGCTCCTTTCAGCCCTGCTCTGACCACAGGTCACTGTCGGCAGCTGAAGCACTGATGGATGTTTGGGAGCCCTGATCCAGCACCAGCTCTGGGGTTGTCCAGGCATTCTGGACTGGGTTCTGTTTGCTTTATTCAGGTGGTGTGATGGGTACCAGGATTAACAGGACATCTATGATCCACAGGATGCTCTGGGCTGAGCAGCCCCTCCCTATCCAACTGCAGCTCCCTTTTCTGTGCATGGAGTCAGGTCTCCAGCTGTTGCACCCTGTGCTCTCCTGTGGAATATCACCATCTCTAATGTGTCTGTTGAGCACTTTTGAACTGATCATTGACTAAAACTCCCGTTGCTGGCATGGGTACTGGCAGAGGCTCTGCATCCAGCTGATCTGGCCCCCAAGAAAGACACTGAGGTGCTGGAGTGCCAGAGAAGGGCAGTGGAGCTGGTGAAGGGTCTGTGATTCTGTGCTACAGCTGGGCATTTCTTGTTCTTCATGCCCAGAGGTAGCTGTGTAGATCTTCCTTGCCCTCTTAGGCTGGAAACAACCTACTCCTCACTCCCCAGCCCTCCCACATGTCTCAGGCTTTCCCTTCTCGCAGTTCCCCAGCTCAGGCACTCGGGATCACAGCTCCAGGATGGGTTGGAGTGTTGTAGGGAAGTGCTGAGGCTGCCAAGCTGGCAGAAATTTTCATCAATCCATGAATGGCTTTTAAAGAAAGGCTATTTCATGTGGTTCCCCACATAAGAACCAGCGGAATAGTACAGAACAGTCCATCTCAATGCTCTCAATTCCATGTGCCACTGAGCCCCACTGAGAAAAGCCCCAGAGCCTCTCACGCAACCTTCTCCCAGCCAGATTCCCATACTCACTCATTTCTTCTATTTCCCTTCCTTCTGAGGACTCACTTTGTCCCTGTAGGGTCGTTTTTATGTGTCTGGGTCTTTGCTGTAATTTCGACCAGCTTCTGGTTCTCAGGACAGACTCTCAAAAGTGAAGGGAAGATGAGGCTCTCAGACCCGTGCTCTGTTCTGTACACACTTAAATGAGCCCAAAATTTTATTACAAACTCATTCAACTTATTTTGCTTGTTCCCAGTCCCTCCCATCCTGGCCTCAGTGTCTCTTGGGTCCTTGCTATCCCAGGTCCTTCCTTCATGTGAAAACACACCGGAGCAACGAAATTCCTTCCTACATATTTAAACACCACTTGGCCGTGACCAACTCATGGCAGCATTGACTTAGAAAGATTTATTTTAATTCATTGACGGGTGAAGGCAGTGCCCACCAATCTGATAGCAGGAGTTTGATTTTCATGGACATGGGATCTGTGATTTAATAGGTTTTCCAGGCACCATGGTACAACAGTTCTCCTTCGAATGCAACAGGATTGGGGAACTGACCTCTCCTCTGTGCCTCTGAATGCTTCCCCTCAGTTCCTGTGCTGGTAAGGCAGAGCCTGAATATTTCACCATTATTGGAAGATAGTTTAATCCTCTTTGTAACTTGGCAGAGCAGATTAGAGTTTCTTCTATATTAAATTAGAGGCTTCTCTAAAGCATCCTAAAAAGAGCTCATTTCATTAGCATGCTGTTGATTTATTATTTATAATGACTGTTTACAAAACAGCCTGTGAAGATGACGAGGCCCCAGTCAGGTGACTGCATATTTCTACAGGCAGATCCAGCCCTCCAGAGCAACCTGCATGTCTGGGCACTGCAAAAAAAATTAGCTGCTGATTAGAAGTGATTTGCAAGGAGAGTTTAAACATGCTAATCCAGCTCTGGTTTGTGGAATGTCGTTGTGATGAAGCTCATGGGTGACTGACCTTAACTGGGGGTTTTAGTGATGTTTGCCATGGGCTGTCCATGTTTGCTTCTTTCTCAGGAGAATGGAATCCCAGAATGGGTTGGGTTGGAAGGACCTTAAAGCTCATTTAATCCCACCCCCTGCCATGGGCAGGGACACCTTCCACTATCCAAGGTTGCTCCAAGCCCTGTCCAACCTGGCCTTGGACACTTCCAGGGATGGGGCAGCCACAGCTTGTCTGAGTGACCTGTGCCAGGGCCTCCCCACCCTCACAGGGAAGAATTTCTTCCTAATGACATTGTTAAGGCAAGAATTAGTGCAGTCTCATATTGCCCCTTCCTGGTCTCTTCCTCTGAGCACCATCCATTCAGTGGACTGGTCCCAGAAGTTGATTGTCACCAGCTCCTGACCCTCCCCAGAGGCTTGTGACATTTTAGGATCTTCAGCCTAAACTGGAGTCATTGAGTCCTCTGGGGCTTGAAAGGAGCCTGGGGCAGTATTACCCCTTCGCCCCATCCTTTGCTGGAGGGGTCTCTCCAAGCCCACTTTCCCAACAATTTGCATACGTTGAGCTGATTAGCAGAAGCCTGATGTGTGCTGGGCCTGGTTCTCATGGTCTGCGTGGTTCCTTTACCCTGCACAGCAGCAGGACAGGAGAGGTGAGTGCTGTGCAGGGTGGAGCATCCCTTCCTTCAGCATCAGTCACAGAAGCACCACCCAGAGCAGTGGTTACTGAGCCTGCAGGTGTTGCAGAAATGGCTGGAGATCTCTGGCTGGTGCTGAGGCCAGCAAAGGGAGGAGATGGATTGGTCTGCTGCTGGAGCTCTGCTGCAGTGACGCTGCCTGCGAGCCCCAGGCAGCAATGCCAACATCAAGTGTTTGGCTGATGTGCTTTTGTCTGAAGGAATCACGCTGGGTTGGGCTCCTCTTTTGGGAGCAACTTTCTCTTCTCTTTGTTCTGCACCTCTGGTAACTTCTGTTTCAGAGAGTCGCTCAAAAAGTTGCACCCAGAGAGCGTCCCTTGGCCTTCAGGAGGAAAACACCGTTCCCAATTCTACACACAAAGGCAGAAATCTGACAGAGAGAAGCCAGAGATCTGTCCTGAAGCTGGGCTTTCACATTCATCCTGGAGGCAGAAGGTCCTAGCCCCTCCAGGAGGACTGCACAATCTCTGCAGGGCTCATAAAGCCACATCAGCTGCTGAGTGGAGGTAAAACAAGAAGTTGTGGCTGCTGCTAAATCACAAATCTGCCATGCAGGACTGAGAAAATGCCTCCAACTAAGTGTGGTTTGTTGGGGGTTTTGTTGTTTCCTTTTTTTTTTTTTTAGAGAACATAATTGTCCAATCAGGCAATAAAGGAATGGGACCCACACAGCTTTACCACAATATTCTCCTCTACATCATTTTTCCTCCAGAGGAAGTACTAAGGGAAGTCTTCAGATTGCATCCAGGTCTGGAGTCCTCAGCACAGGAAGGATGTGGACCAGCTGGAGTAGGGGCAGAGGAGGCCACCAAGATGCCTTGAGGGCTGGAGCCCCTCTGCTCTGGAGCCAGGCTGGGAGAGCTGGGAGTGTTCATCTGGAGAAGAGAAGGCTCATGGGAGACCTCAGAGCCCCTTCCAGTGCTCTGAGGATCAGAGGGCTCACTACCTCTGCCACCTGCACCTCTTTGTCCTGTGCACTCTTGGGGCAGCTTGTCAAAGGATTCCATGCAGCTGGAGAGAGTTCCATCTCATTTCATCAACCTGCCTGCTGAAATCCCAGGTGGTTCCTGAAAAAGCGGCTGAATCCAGTCCTTTTTCCTGAAACGTGATGTCTGAATTCAGCTTGTTGGATCTTCTCTGCTCCATCTTGGACGTCAAGCCCCTGTCTCTGTGTTGGACTAGAAGATGATCTCTGCTGCCTTCAAACACACCTCCAGAACTTGTTGAAATCCCAGGTTCCTCACATCTTTGCTTTGCTCTCTTCTGAAATGAGGGTCTTAGCATGTTCAGTGGTATGTAACTGAGACATAAAGCACTGGGATGGGAAATCAAGGGCAGCACTTTCCACACAGGTACCTATGGCTCCGTGAGCTTGAGACAGAACAGGGACTCAGGGCTTTTTGTGTCAGATAGACTCACGTTCCCAAGCCAACCACCCCTCTCCCACACTGAGAGGCTTCATTTGATTTTCACATGCCCCTGGGGAAGGCACTGGGTTCTCCCATTGCTGCCTTTCAGATGTGCTAGGTCACACTTGGGTCAGTTCTCCCACAGCCACGGCACCGTCACCGTAACGCTGCTGTCTCGCTGTGACACGGCACGTGGGACACCACCTGCTATGGCAGGGCTGGCACTTCCCACGCTGGGAAGGACTCCTGTCTGCCTAAGGATGGGGAGAGGTAGCAGCAGCTGGGGATGCACAGTCCAGGGGTTTTGCCTCCTCTTTTTGAGTCACAAATTGTTTGTGAGCAGGTCCGGGCCTCTTTGCCCTCATCCTTTCAAAGTTTTTCCTCCATCCTCCCATCTATCCCCTTGTATTTCCTCGTGTGCTGAGTCCCCTGGTTTTTGGCCCCTGTGTGGGGTGTAGGGTAAAGCACCACCACTCAAACACCCTCTATCTGCATCTGATAAATTCTCATGAGGTCACATCTGCTGTGTCTTGCCCTGCTGGAGTCACAGGGGCCCAGAAGGATTGACATGAACCTTGTCACTTCTGAGTTACTCAGGAACATTAACTGTCATCAACACATGGGTGAGGCAGCCCTGTTCTTCCCTGTTCTCCCTTTCAAGAGTTGGTACATTTTTACAGCAGGGAGATCCCAAACTGCATACACACACGAAAAGTTCTTTTGTGTCTCTTTTTATTTGTTGTTGTTGCTGCTGTTGTTTTTCCAAACCTGAAGGATGAGTGGTGCATCAGAATGGGAGGAAATGACCACATTGAATGGTAATAACTGGATTAAGAGATTCAGTAGCAGACTCTCACCTATGCTGTTTATAATGCAGATTAACTATTTAATCCATCTGCATCTCCAGCTTCAGTTCTCTATTCCCCTCGTCTCCTGATGTGCTCCCCCATCCCCTCCCGTCCCTTGCTGCTCTGTGGCCTTGTAGCTGGATCCCTCCTGTGCCCTCCTCCTGGGGCTGTGACTTTGCCCAAGTCCCACTGCTGGTTCTGCTCAGTTACTCCACGGGAACTCTCCGAAGTGAGGGCTGTGTGCTGGTGGTGCCTGACCAATGAGCCCTACAATTGCTTGGTCTCTAGGAACCGCTGTAATGACCGTGGTGGCGGGGATGATTAATCAGGAAATGGTAAAGAAAATGCTTATAATGAAGCACTTGAATTTCTGACTTTACTGGGGGGTGTAAACTCACAAACAAGGTCGTGGAAAAGAAATCCGTGGAGGAATTGAGGATGACTAAATACAAGGACTTTAACTCTGGGTCAGGAAGTCTCTAAACCACAAACTATTGCAGACTGGGAGGATGTCATGGGGAAGTGTTTGACCATGATCATGCTGTCCTATGTATTGGTCAGTGCTGGGGACAGGTGCTGAGCCTTTCGACCACTGTGTCCCACCACAGCCATGACATCATTTACCAGATTTTGATAGTGGAGACAGAGAGTGGCCTGTGCCATGTAGCATGAGATGGGGAGTGAAACACCAGGCTTGGTGTGTATGTCAGCACCCCCCTCTCTGCTTGTGCTGGCCATGCCCCGTGGGAGCTACCTGTGCCCTTGGAGAAGATGGCAGAAACATCTCCAAACCTGGACTCCCCCTTCCTGCTCAACTGCAGTGCAAAAGCAGGGCCCAGCCCAGGGTTCAAACTCCTCTGTCTTCCATGGAGAGTCTTTTCCAATATTCCTCTGCCAGCTTGGCGTGGGACCAAGCAGGACACCCTGAGTGCCAGACTCAACCTGTAAACATAAAGTGGAGTGAGGTTGGCCTGAAGCCACAGGGGCGTGGGAGGTCCTGCTCTGTGCACTGACAGAGCAGGCTCCACATCCTCTTCCCGCTGGAATTTTTCACATTCTCATTTTTTTGTCTCTGTTATTGAATCCACGGCGATGATATGAGTGTGAATGTGTTTGTTAAAAACCCCAAACACACCCCTGAGCTACAAAGACTGTTTTGAAATCATGGGTTTTAAAGGGGCATCTGCCACAAAGGGCGGAGGGTGGTTAATACAGCACACACCAGCCACTGGCTGAGAGGAATAAGCAGCATTGCTGATAAGCTCATTTGATAAAGCCTTTGCTGGGCACTGCAGATGCAGGCTGAGTCCAGCCTTTAATATCTGTCCCAGTCCCATAGGCAGAGCTCTCAGGCAGGACTGCCAGGAATTATTGTAACCCTGTCCACCTCCCGTGCAGCTTTCAGTGAGTCCTGACAAGTCCTCACTGTGTGGTCTTACATGTCACAGCTGTCACTGACCTGGCCTTAGATCACCAGCTGATACCTAAGCAAATGCAAGTTGGCACCAAGGTTCCACAGGCAGCACAGACCATTTTTTGCTGCTCCATGGGTTTGTGGTGTCCTGGGTTGTTGAAGCAATGATTAAATCCCACGTAATCATTCCAGCTGGTCACTTGACCACAGAAGGTCTTTTCTGCTGGAAGCTGCTGAAGTTGCCCCATGAGATTCCACGTT
This sequence comes from Falcunculus frontatus, assembly GCA_013398115.1. Classification (NCBI taxonomy): domain Eukaryota; kingdom Metazoa; phylum Chordata; class Aves; order Passeriformes; genus Falcunculus; species Falcunculus frontatus. The sequence goes on from VZRV01004149.1 coordinate 123,974, forward strand.
GTGGCTGGGTTATAACAGCCTTCATGTGCATGAGCCTGTCCCATCATGAGAAATAACGAACGGGAAGGAGCTGTTGAAGGAAAGGAAAACGNGAACTGGCACAGGATTGCTCTGTCCCCTGGTCCTCACACTACAGAGGAGTGGGTCCCTGTGGAATCACACTGGGCTCGGGTGCTGCTGATTGCCAGGCTACACTAACCTAACTCACAGCTGATGTCTTACCAGCTCTCCTGGCATCCTGTCAATCGAGGAATTGAGAAGGGAGGATCCGGGCTCAGGGTGTTTTCAGGACATGCAAGACATGTGCCACTTGAAATGTGGCTCATCTCCCTTCTGAGCCTGAGCAGAGAGGAGTTGAAGTCTGGGATCTGCACTGGGTTGGATCCCAGAGCCCGTGATTTGAAACCCAGGGCTCACAGCTCCTTTTGTGTGCTGCAGTGGAGGGAGAGTGGTTGTTAAGGTCAGCCCTGGGTTTATGGAGATGGCCTGAAACCAAGGAAAGGAGTTCCTAGTGACTTCTCCACGTAACACCAGTTAAAGCACAGTTTGCCAATCTACCCCGAGGCTGGGTTGAAAGATCCTGAAGAAAAAAAATTGCTTTTGGGTTCAGCACGACTCGAATTCAGCAGGAATATTTGAAGGTCTGGTGTTGCACGTGGACACCAGGCTGTGTCTGGAGGAGCACAGGGGCATTTCCCAGCCCTTCCATCATGGTCTCTGCACGATCAGCACTTTCCTCCACTACTGACCCGGAGGTGGCAGAACCTCGGGGCTCCCCTAAACGTGCTGCTGATCCAGAAGACATTAAACCGTTATCTCTGTGTCTCACTCCATCAACATTTTTTCAGTCTGTATTAAAAATCCTACTATGGTTTTTTAGCACAAAAGGGGAAAGAAGAGAACCTTCTATGTTCAGGACATTTGGGACATCACTAGAATTTCATCCATCTGTGATTGGCCCTCAGACCGTCATACTCAATTTATTTCTCAGCCAAAGTTTTTCAGCCATCTGCTCAAGTGGAACAGCTTCCAGCATTTATTCCCAATAGTGCTCCTCTGAGGGAGCGCATGGATTTTCTCCAGTACGACAGCATCACTATTTTCCAAAAAAACCCTCAGCCCAACCCCGCAGTGACTGGCGGGGAGCCCTCCCTGCTCTGCACCCCGACCTTGAATTTTAAGCAATTGATCAAGAAAACACAGAACAGTTTCTCTTCCACTCAGGACCACCGTGACTGATGTTTTTTAAAGGGCTCCTCTGCAGAGATGTTAATGAGGTCGCCTTGGATACTCTGCTTAAAATGGTGTCGCTTCAGCTTCTTTTATGTCAGCAATCAACAACAACAACAAAAAATACACAACAACCCATCAGCGGATCTGCTTGAGGAGGGGTGGGGGACTCCTGGCAGGTGACTGGAGCAGATAGTGATTCACAGTCCACCTGCTGCCAGCAGTTCGGTGCTGAGCCTCTCTGATTGTCTACTGGAGCATCAACACAATGATCTCCATAATTATTATCTCCTTAAACTGAAAAAAAAAAAGAAGACAGATTAGAAAAGCCTGATTTTTCCAGCCATCCTATTGAAAGTGCCCCGGGAAAGGACTTCAGACTGGAAGTAGTAAGAGGTTCAGGGACAGTCAGGGAAATAAAAGCAGTTTCTCTGTGTGAACAGAGGAGAGGCTGTGTGTTCTTAGGGAATTGTTTGCCGGGCTGAGACCCACTTGCATTACTCCTGCTTAATGAGTTACCATCCATCAGCTGAGCTGTGAGAGTGGGCCATGCCCAGGTTTAAAAAGCAGGGGGAAAAACACCTGAGGCAGGAACACTAGGCAGGTGCATTCAGTGCTTTGATGATCTACATAACACAGCACTCACCATGACTCCAAACAAGTTGCTTGGCTTCTCTGAACCTCACTCTCTTGCCTGATGAGCAAGGGTAAATTCTGTGCCACATCTCACAGGCTTCACTGGAGTTCTAAAGGAAAACGTGGAACCACTGATGGAAAGGTGTGAGCAAGTTCAAAGGAGTAGCTTTGGCAAACACACTTTTACATATGAATAGAGATCAGACTGATTCCTCAATTAGCCGTTAGATTAATCACTCTAGAAATGTTCATTATTACTTTATTATATGCTTACTACTCCACTAATTCAGTTTATAGGAATATGGAGGATCTACTTCTCTAACCCTCACCAGCAGTGCCCAAACATGATGATAGAGAGCATCCTCAAACCCTGAAGTAGATTGGCATCATGGTGTGAGCAGCCCTTTCCTTTGAGGAACTGAGGGTAAGCCTGGCACTCTGTCTGGGGTCTCAAAGCCCAAACTTAGGCCATAGAACAACCCAGGTTGTCAGAGATCTTAGGAGGTCTCAAACCCTGCTCTGTACCTCCAGGGGTTCTGTCTTTTCTATCCCTTCCTTCAGGGAGCTGCAGAAAGCAGTTTGATCTTCCTCCTACTCTCCTCCAGGATGAAAAATCCTGGCTGGTCTTTCCTCTCCATGTACCTCAACCATCCACTGGTGGCCTCTGCTGGACCTGCTCCAATCTGTCAATGCTGGTTTTGTCTAAGGAAGCCCCAAACTGGACCCAGTGTTTCCAAAACAATCTCGGAAGGGCCAAACAAAGGGGATTCTCACTCCCTTGATGGGCTGCCAGCATCCTTGCTAACAGAGCTGAGGGTGCAGTTCACCTCTGCTGCAACACAGCAATGAGTCGTGTTCAATTCCTGACCTGCCAGCAACCCCATCTCCCTTTCCACAAAGCTGTTTCCTATCAAGCCGCTTCCCAGCCCAGCTGTCCCCTGGCCTGTCCTGGTCCCTTGTGAGGTTATTCCATTAGGACTGTGCACTTGTCTGCCCATTTCTCCACTCCCTCTGAACAGCAGCTGCAGCCTCTTGGGTGTCAAGTGCTTCCCTCCCCACTGCTTCCTTTGGTGCCATCTGAAAACTTCCTGAGAGTGTGCCCAATTATCCAGGCCATCAGTACCAGTCCCTCCAGGATCTCAACAGCAATGAGTTGCCAAGTGGGCTCTGTACTGCTGATCATCACCCTGTGAGTGCAGCAGTCCAACCTATTCTCCAGCTTCCTTCTTTCCTATTTGTTGGGCCCATATCTCCCCAGCCTGGCTCTAAGGAGAGTAAGCAATGAAAGCTTTACTATAGGCAAGAGAAACCACTTCCAATATTCCCTTATCCACCCTGCATCCTCACAGCCAGTTTTCTTGCCTTTCCAGGTAGTCGGGTCCATCAGGTGTGATGTGACCTTTGTTCTGCTGGGTTCAAACCAACCCATCCCTGACAGACATTCTCCTACCCAGATCAACAGCTTTACAATTGCACTGGTACTGCTTCTGTAAAAGAGTCACAGAATCACAGAATTACAAAATCATTCAGGTTGGAAAAGATCTCTGAGATCACTGAGTCCAGCCTTTGGCTGAAAACCACCTTGTCAGCTAGACCAGTGTGCAGTCCTGTCTTGAACACTCCCAGGGATGGTGACAACCCAACTCCTGACAACCCATTCTCTGAAGAAATTCCTCCTGATGTCCCACTTAACCTCCCCGGCAGAGCTTGAGGCTACATTTCATCTACAGGTTGTGATGATCCTGTAGGAGGCATGGTCTGTGCATACAATCAGAGCTGCTCCTTCATCCAAAGACTCTAGAGCTCCTTGTCCAAATAGACAGTGTGGTAGGAAGACAAAGAAACACGGGACCACCAGGGATCATTAGTCTGAAGTTGGACTTCACGGTGGTTTAGTTAAACTGCACTTAGAACAGTTGTGTGGACAGCCCTACTCACAATGGAAAAAAAAAGCTGAGTTTGTTTTGTTCTCATTTATTGTGGGCATGAAGTAAGCCAGGATGAGTGGAGGCTGCTTGAATTCTGAACAGGAATGTCCACATAGACAGTTTAATGAAGTTTTGCTAATCCAATTTGCAAAGGTTAATTCAGATTCATTTTCCTGATTGTCTCTGTGTAGATAAGGCCAAGGTCACTTCCCCAAGGTGACTGGCTGAGCCAGGCACAGGATCCACACTTCCTTTCACCATTACTTGCCCAGGCTGGTTTGTCCCTATCCAGGTACCCCCTTCATACTCCCTGTACAGAAGAACAGAGTTTCTTACACTTTCCTCCATCAGCATCACTGACCCTTGTTGATCATCATCACTACAAACCCTTTTCCTGGGTGAAGTGGAACAGGCCCCGCTGTTCTGGGGCCACGGCTCACACTGCTGCTTGGAGGTGAATTACAGCACACGTACAGGAACTGGTGATGCTACAATCCTTCCCAGGAATCCAGAACAGCCCTGGGATCTTGCTGGTAGAGGTGGGCATTTCCAAGCACTCCAGCTGGCTGACAATGCAGAACTCCTAAATCATCCTGATGTTGCTTTTTCTGACTCTCCTGGGCTCTCGTGTATGTAACTACAGTTATCCAGAGTCTCCCAGCAAAAGCAATAGGAACAGTTTAGGAAATGAACCTCGCCTTTGCAACCCAGGCAGGTGCAGACTGTGATGGGACCTGATGTGGGGGGATATCTGTCCCATGGTTCTTTCAGCAGGGTTCTCACCTATGCTTCTCAGCATCTGGTGCTGGCCCCTGCAATGCCCCAAATACTCGTGAGGGATTGAGATCCAAAGATAGTTTAGAGTATTTAAAAAGATATATATAATCTAACCAAAACCGAAGAGCTGCCTTAGCCTTAACTGAAAACTTTCCCAAAGGAGTTACAACCCCAGAACAAGGAGCTTACATCTCCTAGTACATGATGAATGGGTGCAGGAACTATTCTGAACAGCAGGCAATAGTGAATGGTTACATTTCCTTGGCCAAGATGAGGAAGCTTTAAGTAACTAATTAAAAAAAAAATCAATAGAAAGTCTTTTCCCACGATCTTTTGCCATGAGTCCTTGGCAATAATTTCAGAGCTCACTTCAAAGAATTGAGGTCTCTTTTCTGGGCCTCTTTCTACCATGGCAAAGGAGTTTACAAAGAGAAGTTGCTTGAGCCCAGGAGCTGGCTGTTAGCTTGTTGTTCTGTTTTAGGGAGGACTTGCAGTCTCCAAGTGCTTGTAATCAGGGATCCCTGCATGGGTCGTCCTGTCACCATGATGTGCGTCCACATCTCTGGCCTGTTGTCATCATTAGAAGACAATTTCATTTCCTCAGGACTTCCTCAAGTGATCATTTCTGATGTTTCCCCACATGGCTGCCCAGCTCCTCATCCTCTTCCTCACCACTGCAGCTTCTCTCTTAGACCTAAAGTGCCCTGAACTGTCCAGGGCTTGGTCCCTGCTGCAAGGACTTAAGTTGGGAAGTGAAGAACAAGATGAGGAGCAGAGGGGACAGAGAGCTGGGTGTGTGCAGGAAGCAAGGGTAAGTTTTCTGCCAGCAGTGGCGAGAAGTGCTCTCCATCTTGCACTGCCACTGTAGCCTTTCCCTCCACAGTCCATGGCACAGCTGGGACATCACCCAGCTGGACACAATCTGTACTTCCCACATCTGCAAAGCAGTTTCAAGAGGTCTGTCAAAGAGAGTACTGAAGGTGTGATGTCCTCTCTGTCTGGGGGATCTGCCCATAACTTGCTAATGCATCTAATTCGCTGAAGATTTTGCCTCATTTCAGCAAAATTTTAATTCCTCTTGGGAAAGTGAGAATGTTCCTTCTTCTTGGTCCGGTTCAGCTGCTCCAAGCCCAAATCTACCCTACAATTACCAAGAAGGGACCCAGCTGCTGCCTCTCTCCTCCCATCAGAGATCTGCTGCTCCATTTTGCTGCTCTCCTTTTCAGGAGGAAATGCCCCAGGGGCACCTGGACAGCAGGCCAGGTGTGCTGTGGGGTCTGTGCTGCACATATCACAGAGGGACACATCTTTCCGGGTGGAAAAGGCCAGCTTCCACAGCCAGCTCCCAGTATCCCTGTCTCATCTTCCCAGCCTTACAGCTTGGTAGCAAGTCTGAAACAGAGTCCGAGCTCATACTCCAATATCTGCAGGAAAATCTTCACCAATATTCCTCTCACTGGCCCAAGAAACATTAAAGGCAACCTCCAACTCTTCCTTTCCCTCCCTCCCAGCAGTCTATTCCTTTTAGTGGGGAGCCAGAACAAAAAACACAAAAAAGGGTTTATACTACTTTCTACTATTTTTACTATTTCTACTACTCTTCTTTCCAAAAGCTTTCTGAGACAAAACAGGCAATTGGGAATCAGATCCTCAAGGAGGTGAACTTACCTTTGCTGTGGAAAGATGGCTTTGAGCCACATCAGACCATTTCTCCTTGGTGAAGAGAGAGCCAGTCACATTGCCCTAACTGAGTCACTTATGATTTGTAGCACCATATTCTGGTCTGAGTTTCTCATGTTACCCCAATACGAAGCAGGATTTAATTTCTTCTTGGAGCTCTGAAGTGCTACAGTGGGCAGTGGGGCTCTTCTGCAGTTGCAGAGCATCTGAAGAGCATGCACAGAAGAGTTCATATAGCAAATAAGTGTAATTTTTTTACTTAATGCAGGCTAAGGAGCAGCTCTAAAGGCAACCCTTCATTAGTGTCTGAGCTGCTGGACCTTTCTGTTTTGAACTGAAACATCAGATAATATTTAGGTTCCTAAAAGATTATTTTTTTATGGGAGGGAAAGATATTAATAACCTTGGGTCTATTGGGTCAATCAATTTTATTATGACTAATACAAGTTCCTATTTCTTGAGTATAGACCCAGTACCAAGGATGCAGTTTAGGACCCAGTCTAGGTGCTCATTGCTTCCCAGAACCTGTCCCATGTGTTCTTCCCAATGACTGTAACCCTCAGCTCCTTCCCATGGCCATAAGAGACTGCCTCATTTGCAGGTTTTTCTTGGTCACTTGCACTGGCAATTCCCTGGCACAATGTAACAATCCTTGTGTTTGCTGCTGAGCCCCCTGGGTAGGTTCCTCACAGTGCTGTCAGTCCTGAATGGTGGGCTCTGATGTCTTCTCCTGTTGCTGCACTAAGGTGCTCCTTCCCTTGACCTGGGGTGGGTCAGTGGGGCTCTGTAAATTGCAGCCTACTTGATGGAAATTAATAATATGTTCTATGGTAAAAACATCCCCTTCCAGGAGATCCTATGCAATAGGGAATACCAATTCTTTGACCCCCATTGGGACAGCAACGATGTTCAAAGGATTGTGAGGAGTGGGCATCACTTCCCATTACCTAAAGGAATGGGAGGTTTGTGGCTGAAATGTTGAATGAGAAGCCTGAAGGTCTGGGGTCTGTTCCAGACCAAATGTGGCCTTTGAGAGGGCTGGGATTTTTCAAGAGCGCTCATCACTGCTCCAGTTCTTCTGTAAATGAAACCTCTTCTGATTATAACCGAGAAACAACCCTGTGTGCTTCTGATTGCTGCTTTAAAATGGATCAGACTCTTCTGCCCTGCTCCACAAACACGCCGTGTCTGTGCTGCTCAGCCACGGTATCAATCAGCACCTCTGAAAAGCCCAGGTAGGAACAAGGCCTGCAGCAGTGCCTGATCCGGGCAGCTGGCGGGAGATCTCTTGGGACTGAGTTCCAGCACACTGGAGATGCTGGAGCCACGGTAGCTGCTTCCCAGCATGGGGCCCATGACACACAGTCAAACAGTGTTAGGGCAGAGAAGTGGGGATTTCCTCCACCCAAAGGAGGCCCTCAGGCTCACAGGTTCTAGGGGTGGTTTGTCCACTGTAGGATCAGGAATACCTGGGATGTCACTTGGGATCTCCTGTACCAGGGAGCTCTCTGCTTTTGGGGGCTCGACACCCTCTCAAAGAAACTCAGAGCTCCCCAAGCTGAGGTTATCCCAGTTTTCAGTTATCTTGCCAGTACCAGACCTGTGAGAGGTTCACACTCCCAGGACACCCGAAACAGGTCCCTGGAGTTATCCCGTGGCCTGTGGGAGGTGAGGCTGGGCTCAGTTCTACAGGAGAATTTTGATTTTTCCAGCTGCTCAGTGCTGTTGTCCCCTAGCAAATGGATTGGGCCTGCTTGCTGCAGACCATTTGTGTGTTCTGTTCACTTGCTGCAGTGTCCTGCCCCGGAGCTGCAGGCGGTTCAGCGGGAGACCGAGTTCTCCCAGCGCCAGCTGCAGCCCTCAGTCCATGCACGCACCAGTCCCTGCCAGATTGCACTGAGAGTACAAAGGAGAAGAAAGGAACGGGCTCCTTGGCTGGTGTTTGTGTAGCTTACAAAGCCTCTTTTGCAGAGTTTCTGATCCCAGTTGGCCAGGGCTGCCAGGCTGTCCCAGCACTGCTCTGCTGCAGAGCCTGGGAAGAGCAGAGGGAGGGCGAGCAGGATCTGTCCTTGAGAGGAGGCTGGCACAGAATGGGGACACTGGCACCTCAGCACCCTCACCAAGGAGTTCCTGTGCTGGAATCTGCCTGTCCAGTCAGGGATGCATCTTTGCTGGCCCACACTGGAAAGTCACATGTGCCACCAGGGGCAGGGGGATGGGTCATGCTCTGTACCTGTAAAAGCTGAGGGAGACTGCCCTTCAAGTCTTGCAGTGGGACCCTGTGCCTGGGACCCCAGACTGTACCCCTGCACCCCACAGCCCCCTTGGGCATGGCCACAGCCACCCCTGCAGATGCCAGCATTCCCAGCAGCTCTCCAGAGGAGGGACACGGCTGGGTCACGGGAAGCGATGGCTGCGGCTGTGCACACACGTGAGGCTGCTGATGCACCAGAGTCTTTATTCCTCAGTTCTGGTTTTGGTCACCAGTGATGCAAAATATAGTTTTCCTTCATATTTTTGGGGTGCTTCTGTTGAAAAATGTTTTGCTTTGGGCTGCCATGGATCATGGCTCATCTTCTGCCTGGCTGTTGTCTGGGGGTGAGGCCATGAGCTCCTGGACATGGGGACAGCCCTGGTGAGGGGCAGTGCTGTCACACCACCCTCATCCAGGGCATTGTGCTTGTATAAATGATCAGGATCACGTAGATCCTGGCGGGCTTTGAATTTTGACCTTCTTTGCTGTGGGGAGGGGACTGCTGGACTTTGAAGCATAACTATCTCCTCACGAGTGAAAGCTGTTGGTCCCTGAGGGAAGAACAAAGGAAAATCCTTCTGATTTGAGGGGGAAAGGCCAGTGTTATTTATTTTACAGCTCTGAGGAGGTAAACAGGGCGGCAGAGCCCAGGACAATTAAAATATTGACTGAGAACGGATGACATCTCAGAGATGGGTGTTTTTTAAATTTAAAGCCTGCAGACAGGGAAACAAGCTGACATCATGTGAGATTTTAGAAATACTGCTGAGGAGAGGCCTCCCACATGGTGGCTCCAGTACACACCAAAGCAGGGCCTCCCAGTTTGGTCTCACGGCCGCTCAGGATGGTTGGCTTCCCTGCCAGAGGCTTGTGCTGTGCCCCCCAGCAAGCCGCTCGAGTAGAGATGCACAGTCTGCTTCTCTCTTCTGAGGCTGCCCCGACACACAGCCCAGGCACCCCCTCGTCACTGGGAATACAGAGGGCCTGAAGGGAGAGGGGCTAACCCCCACGGACTGCTCACTGAATCCCATCCTCTGTCCTCCCTTGGGTTAAATACTGTTGTTGATGTGCTCTGCAGCCACTGGAATCACCGGGGGATGTGCTGCGGGTTTCAGCATCGGGCTGTGTTCCTCGAGGGGGGCTGCCCCTGCCTATGAGACAGGGGATGTGAGAGCGGAGACTCTCGCAGTGAGGTGGGGACAGCACTAATGGAGACTTTGGGGCTGCACGTCCCTCCTCCTGCCGAGGAACGCAGGGCACGGAGCCTGCCAGCCTGCTGTCTGCAGGGACAGGAGCAGGAGGGGGTATGGGGACGATGATTCCTGCTGCTGGCAGCGCTCTCGGTCCTGGGAGAGATCCCAGTGCGGAGTCCAAGGAGCCCCGCGCCCGAGGGGGAGATGCAGACCCCGCCGGCTGTCTCCCGAGGGTGGGAGGGCTGCGCTGGCCGCCCGGGAGGAAATCCACCTCGGGGAAGGATGCTGCGGAGGGAGGAGAAGCTCCGGCACAGCGCTGACAGGGCGAAGCTGCTGGCAGGCAGCTGTCTCCAGGGTGGCTGCAGCACTGCAGCATCAATTAACCTTTGGGGAACTTCTGCCAGTGCCGCTCAGGCGTAGCCGCGGCTCCGCCGTGCCGAGCGATGGGGCGCGAACCTGCCGCGGTGGAAGGCTGCAGCCAGACTACAAAAGCCCGACCGGGAGCCAGCCACCTGAGCCGAAGTGCCTCTGTCTCGCTCACCAGCCTGCGCTAAGTGCTTTTATCTCCTCTCCTTGTGTTTACGAGGGTGGCTTTCTCCTTCGCGCGGTGGCAGTGCCGCGGAATGATAATGGAGAGCGAGCGGCGGCTGCCCTCCGCAGTCCTTGGCAGGCAATTTCCTTGGGGCCAGGCCCCCGACCCCGCTGGCTCTGCAGGGAGAGTGTGACCCCCATCCCGCAGCCCTGCCCGTACCCCTCGCCAGCACCGTGCCTGCCCTGGCACCCACCCAGCTCCGTGGGGCAGTGCCAAAATAGCCATATCCCGCCAGCCAGAGGGACCCTGCGAGACCTGAGCCCTTGTTGGCTGCGTAGCACAGATGCTCCCGCACTGCAGCCTCGCCAGTGCCAGCGGAGAGGCCGTGCCGGTGCAGAGGGGGCTCTCGGCAGGGAGTGTTGGCCCTCAGGCAGTGGTGAGCTCATGGTTCCCGCAGCTCCCTCCTGATCACGGCTCCTGCAGCTCCATCCCATGAGCACTGTGCCTTGTGGGTTCGTCAGGCATCTCCGGCCGTCTGGGAAGTCCAGACTGGGAGGTTATCAGGCAAAATGAGAGGGGGAGAAATAGAAAATGACAGCAAGGTTTTAGGAAGAGCAGCAGTACCAGGGAGGTGTCCTACAGGGAGGAGGAGTCTGGTGAGGCTCGTCCATAAATCATGTGTGCACGACCTCTTTTTGGCCACTGAGCTCTGCTCTTCAGGGAGCAAGACACTTCTTGGCCAAAGCCCTATGAGGCAGTCAGGCATCAAATTCCTGGAAACGTGGGCTAAAAACATGCTCTTCATCCCAGCCTGATGTGGTGACTGCTGTCAGTGCTTGGGGCACAAGGGAACAGCCAGGGTTAGCCCAGGCACCTCTGGCACACGCTGCTGTCACTTTGGAAGCTGTGGCAGGGATGTGCCATGCTTCCCATGGCTGCCCCCAGCCAGGCAAGATGCAGCGGGAGCCTTCCTCTTTCACCATGAAAGAGATGGACTCCTTCATGACCAGGGAGACCATCAGGAATCAGGAGTTTGGGGTGGTGTGGCAGGATCCCCTGATCTTATATCACCTTTCCCAAGGGCAGCCACCCTATGAGCTCTCAGCTCAGCCAGGGCAGCGTTGCCAGCACTCTCCCAGCCCGTGCCTCCACTGCCTGTTCCCCTGCACACAGCATTCCCTACACGCTCCAAGGGAGCCATTTCCACGCTGCAGGGGAGCTGCAGGCAGCAGAGCCAAGGGGCAGCAGCAGCACCTGGCTCCCTTCAGGTGCCGGCCTGGAGACACCTTCGCAGCCCCTGCCTGCACCCAGGTCCTGCCCGGCGCCTGCCTGCGTGTGCTCCCTCACGGAAAGGGCCACGTTGGCCACTTTTCCTATGATCTCACCCTGGCCAGAGCTGTGAGTCATCGGAAACCTGGTCCCTCTGAGGCTGAGCCAGAGCTGGCCGAACTGATGGAAAGACCACCAAGGCCTTTGGGACCAGTCTGAGCTCCACTGCTGCTGCAGCCCTTGCGGTGGGGGACAGCATGTGAGGGCAGGAGCAGGGCTGGGACTAACTTTGTGGCGAGTACCAGGGGTGCTGCCACAGCAGCTCTGCCTCTCCTGCACCCCTGAGCCACCAGCAGTGATGCTGCCTCCTTGGTGAGGAACTCAGCTCCCATGGCACTGGGGTGAAGATCCAGCCCTGGCCCCAAGGTGTGCCATCCTTGGCATCCCCTCTCTTGCCAGATGGTGATTTATAAAGCCCTGGGGCAGAGAAGCTGGGGAGCAGCAGGGCAGCTGTGTGGCTCTGTGAGTCTGCCACAAGGTGGTTTCCAGTAAGGACAGCTCATTTCTTCCAGAGCATCTGAAAACACGAGCTGGAAATATCCCCGCCCGTCCTTTGTAGGTGGCACCCATGGCAAGGCTTCCCCAAGGTGGGGCTGGGCTTTTGCTATCCTGTAATTGCTCATGCTATGGAGATGTTTTCCGTGTGCCTGGTAATAAGCTGCTGAAAAGACAGCTCATTTACTGGCAGTAGCAAGGAAAAGTCAAAGCTATCTCTCACTACAGCTCCACTCCTGGAGATTTCCCCCTCTGCCTCATGAGTTAGGTGATGCTGGTTTTTCCAGAGACTCCCACATACCCCCGTACATCCTTGCTACAGCCCTGCAGGGAATATGTGCTTCCCAAGACTCCTGGTGCTTGTATCGCAGTGGGTGTCTGCCTTCAAGGAGGTACCTGTGAGACTGAGAGCTACCCTGAAACCTTGCTTGGCCCACCACTGAAAACACTACAGGGGGAAATGTGACCTTAACTATCAGAGTTGCCATCTCTAGGGAAAACCAACTGGTTTCCACCAAGTTTCAGGTCCAGCTGAAGGGCAAGAACAGCAAGAGGCAGAAATAGTGTAGCCTCAAACACAAGAGAGCAGCTTGGTTGTCTTCTTCTGCCCTCTTCCTGTAAGGCACCTGCATGGGGCTGTACTTGGCCACATGGGAGTGTTTGTCTCGAGCTCCTGTTTTCATTACAGTGCCAGGCAGTGGGCTCACCAGTGCCTAGATCTCGTTGTGGTTGTTCCTCTGTGTCTGTATTCTAAGCAGTGGATAAAGCCTCCTTGTCCAAAACCAGCCTTAACATCTACCATTACTGCTGGGAACTGCAGCGCTTTTCCTGCATGGTGAAGAGCACTGAAATCCCTCCAGATCTCTCTCTCCATCCTGATGTTTCAGAGCGTTCTGACAGCATTGTGGGTGTCTGGTCCCGTGGAGTCTGGCACAGCCATGGACAGAGCCTGTATGCTGACTGATTTAAGCTCCTGTAGAATGATGTAGTATGATATCATCGTTATATCACACTGCTGTCACACATGTTGGGCTTAATCTGAGCAGAAACTGAATTCCCAGAGAGCAGTATATCTTTTAAAATTAAGCTTAGCTAAAAGCTTGTCGTTGCAGGTTTATTAGTGCTGAATACAAGCAATAATTGCTTCAGCTTCTCATGAACTTGGTACAGCTTTGTGTGTGTGTGTGTGTGGCTTTACCTGTCAGCTCGGGCTGCTTTTTAATCTGTGTCCCACAGCTACACAGCAGCAGGTCCCTCAGCCACCCCTCTGGGGTAACTAGATATTTGTAATTTATGCCAGAAATTCATGGTGTCACACACACCACAGCTCTGGAAGTTTGCAGATGGTTCTCGTGCCATACACTATGGTTGCATTTAGTGATATTTTGCCACAAAGGACTGGGAGTTGGAAAGTTACCTTTAAAACCTGGAACAGCTTCTTAAAGCTCTGGAAAGTGGTTTTAAGAATCTCCTCTTCTTAATCTGTGGTCTGCTACAGATCTTCCACCTCTCCTTGTCCTCCCAATTCTGACTGTCTAACACTTGTATTTCAGAGATGTTCAGGAACGTACAGTCACAGGCAGGGCTGCTTGGTGAGCATTAACTCTATTGCAGAGGCAGGTGGATGCTCCTGTCTGTGAAAAACAGAGCTGGTCCAGCTCACAGTGGCCATTGTGGTGTTACAGGAAAAACCTGAGAGGTGTATTTTTAGTCTTTGAAGGGTTTCCATCAATGGCTCATTAGGTTTATCGAGGCAGCAGTGACGTTGTCAAACACACTCTGCATGCCTACCCTGTTTTGCAAAGAACAAAACCATGTAACAACAAAATATTGCACAGACCAGTGGCTTTTTCATGACCAGTGGACACCGGTTTGGCCCTTTAGGAACCTAGATAGTGGGTCTTAATTTCCTAGTTTAAAACCACTGAAGTGTCAGGAAGTGCCACACTGCTAGTCTGGGTCCAGATGCTGTCACAGCAGATGTCCTGGGCCTGGAGCTGTCACTCCTGTGCTAAATGTCCCACTGTCAGTTTTGCCACGTTACAGGGCACAATCCTGGAGATGTTGTGGTGACATGACACACTTTGACTGGTTTTAGCTACGACTCTCCCTTGCTTGGCTCTTTAAAGTTCTCCCTTACAACTTGCCAGCTATGGAAAGAGCTCTTTTTACTCTTGTTTTGACAGTGGAATGGATGCCAGTTTTGGGGAAACACTATAAATATCCCTGAGTCTGTGATCTCTGGTGTTAGTATTTCCTGGCAGTGCTTTCAAGAGGATCTGATTGATAAGCACTCAACACAATGGTGAGTCCTGGCACATTTTTAAGTGTTCACAGATGTGGCAGATAACCTTGTCCCATCATCTTTGGATGCCAGGTTGAGGGCTGGACATAGTTTATTGATAGCCTCGACTCCATCAAGGTCCACCATATCAGTGAGTCACAACTCAGCCAAGTGTTCACTTTATTTCCAAGACACTTTAAAAGATTATCCTCACAGCTTCATCTATTTATTATTTTTAGGATGGGTTGAAGGATGACAATGTTTTGGTTTCTTATAAGTAATTTCCTAGATTCTTACAGATAATTAAAGAGCATAAAGCTACTTGGTTTTATAGGAAAGGTTACTTGGGTCTTGTGCAAGTGATCTTTTGGGATATCTGATGTGAAATGGCTTCTTAGAAAATTGTCCAGTTTGTCAGTTTATTCCATTTCATGAGCCTTTTAGTCACAAAATCACTGCCATGTTTCTGGCTAACACCTCCAATTGTCATTAAATTCTCTTCTGCTGTGGCAAGTGACCTGCAAATCCACTGATGTTCCTCAGTATCATTAATGAAGCCACTTCTGTGACCAACTTCTGCATTACCCCAGCTCCCTGGTGCTGAGCTGTTGGATTTCCCCTCATGGTGCCTGGCTTCAGACAGAGCAGGATCTGCCCTTGGTGTCTGTATTCGAAACCTGATCAGAAATGCTCAGTCACCAACAGTCCCCTCCCCTCCCCGTACTCTTCAGTGCACTCCAGAGCATTGTAATGGCTTAAGATGATGAATACTATGCAGACAACACACCCAGCTGTCCAAGCAGACAGTCAGCGGAGAAATGAAGATATGCCTGCCTAAGTAAAAGTTTGATTAATTGCATTAATTAGGCCCTAAGGTATGGTTCATAAAATAAGAGTACAACTGGTGTATTGGATTGGGGAATTGACTATGTGACAGGGAACAAACAGTGGCACGAACGGGAGCTCGTCTCTGTCTGGAATGGCATGATAAATTATCAATTAAATAATGGAGAGTGACAAAGCTGCAGTCTGTGAGAGGCGACCTCCAGCCATGGCTGTGGCCAGCCTGGGTGGGTGACTTGGCCACGCCTGTCAGTCTCTCCAGTGTTTCCACACAAGTTTGTTCTCCCTTAGTCCCACCAGCTCAGCACTGGGCTTGTGGCCGCGTCGGCACTGCAGGGCATTGGACCCTCATGGGGCGAGTGTGGACTCAGCAGCCCTGGGGCCACTGGGCTCCTACAGGGACTGTACCAGAGCACTGAGCATTCACCAGCAGCTGATCTCCTCCTGCCATGGCAGCAGGACCACCTTCTGCTGGGCAAAGCGGTGAAGAGGTATTAATTCATCCCAAAGGCACTGGTTTGGACCTTCCCGTGTGTCACACCCTCTCTTCTCAGTGTGTCCCATCCTTTGGCATCACCATATTTGCTCACCAGGGTCCTGCCCCAGTGGAAGGGCCATGGGGCAGCTCAAGCACAAGGTCCAGCAGCATTTCTCCTCCTGGATGCTGGGACTTTGTGGCAGACCTTTGTGTGGCCACAGCTGCAGCTTCCTCATCCTCTTCTGTCCTTGCTGCTCTGCACAATGGGCTCCTCGCTGCTCTTCCCTCCTCTGTGCTGCAAATCCATGAGGATTTGCCTGCTGCCAGACGGGGGCTTGTCTTCACCTGCGCAGGCAGAGGTGAGTGGACGGTGTGTGTTTGCGGTGTGCTGCACCACATCCATTCCCCATTTCCCACCCGAGTGATTAAAGAGTCGCCGATACTCCAGGCTGGGCTGGCTCCGGCCGATCCGTCAAGCGCGGCTGCCGCTCCTGTCTCGGGCAGCGCTGCTGCGTGCGTGCTGCAGGCGCAGCTGTGCAGGAGGAGGCTCTCCAGATTCCTTGTTACCGGTTGTAATTAATGACTGTGCCTTTCCATGAAGCCAATAGCAGCCTGGGATAGATGTATTACCCCCTGCCCCAGGAAGCTGATGAGGGATGCTGCCTCCCCAGCGGCACCGCTTCAGTTTCTTCTAGAAGAAGGTTCCTGCAGGATTATTTCCACCAGCTCTCACTTTCCATGGCATTTTCTCTCATTCTGCATTGTTTTCTGTTCCAAGATTTGTTCCATTATTGCTTTTAGTGTCACATAAAGGCTGAGATCTAGGCCGGACTCTGACAAACGACCTCTACAACAACACCTCTACAAAATGAGTGAGCAGGTCTGTCACCAGCGCAGTTGGCACATACGACATGGAGAACCCCAGGGGAACTTCAGCACTGACAGTGAGAACTCAGGAGGTGGTGTGGGCTGGATGATCTGCTCCCTTCCCTTGGGAATGGTCCCTGTAAGCAGAGGAGGGACTAAAGGCAGTGTGAGAGTGGAAACCCAGCAGGGAAACAATCACAATTGCACCCTGATGAATGGCTGAGTAAGGAAGATGTGCCTGGTCATTAGTTGCGTTGTCTCCACAGTGGGTGTCCAGACAATGTAAGACATTGCTTGAACATTTCTCTTGCCTCATCACCCTGGCAGGGTGGGATGTTGGGAAGTGACAGGTCTCTGGTGCTTGGTGTCTTGTTCATCCTCAAACCATCATCAGGAACATTCCTCTCACCTCCTGTCTATCAGATTTCTCTTCCATCCATCCTGTACATTCAGAGAGGGCCCTTTCAGGCAGACCAAGACTGACCCCAGTCACCAAACAGAAACCAGTGTAGTTCAAAGATAGCTGAAATCCACACAGCCTGCTTTATTCCCTCTCTTCCTTCCCTCTTTCTGCCACAAGCCCAAGTACCTGTGCTTCCTTGCTCTGGATGGAGCAAGAACAGTAGCTTGGGACAGAGCAATCACATACATTAACGTTTACTAAGTTCATGCTTAGGAAGGACAGATGCCTCCCAAAACTCAAGAAAGAAACAATTCCTGGTCCATTAGTGCTTCTGGCTGCCATGCTGCAGTCAGTGAGGATCAGACACGGGATGACAGCTAGAGAGGGACAAGAGCTACGCCCTGGGATCTCATTCACTTGGGATCCAGGCACATCTCTGTGCTGATGTAAACACATTTCTGTCAGGTATTTTAACGACTGAGCAGCACTGGGGACCTCAGAGGTTTTTTGCTTCCCTGTTCTTTCTTTACCCTTTCTATATGACTTTTGGAGTTACAAGTTGTGGATTACTCACCACTTTCTCTTCAGCTTCCTCTGAGTCCTTTGTGTGCCATTCTCCCCAGCTAAGCAGGGCTGTTATTTCTGGACAACTGTCTCCTATCAGTGACGGTGACACAATCAGCACTGTGTCTCTGCCTGTCTCTGACACGATTTCAGTGGGTTGCTCTCTGTTCCCTGACAGGTTGGTTTCTATTGGGGATATTCGTGCAGCAGTGTCCCTATCCCTTTCAGTATCAGTACGTTTCTGGCATGTGAATTTGGGGATGGGTGGCTGCTCCATGAATTTCTCTCCTCACCTAGCTGGTTTGGTTGTAATAGGTGTAGCACAGGCTGTGTTTGGGATACTGCTTTCACAGGATAGATGATCTTTCCATTTTGCTTTGAAAAACACCCACTCATTCTGCAATTGTAAAGCCATGGTTCTGTTAGAGAGGCTAAACCTACCTTGGGGAGGTTGTTGTCCTTGTCTCATCAGATTTCTTGCAGAACAGGGCACAATCTCTCACCCCAACTTCCATAGGTGATGCTCAGTGAACTTGTAGTTGAGCTGAAGCCTGGTTTTCCAAAAGATGCCCAGTCTGGAAGTTTCAGATGAGTCTATTTCCAACCACAGAAAATCTGGTAGAGCATCCCTCTCTTCAGAAAATGAACTAAGCTTTGAGCTTGCACTTGGAAGCATGGAAATCTACTGGCAACGGGCAAGCAAACCTATGGCTGATTCATCTGTCTCTCTGCTCTTACTTTGGGTGCCCCTAGTGAGGCAACTGGATGGGGATTTGATTGGTGTCACCACAAGACGTGGTTGATGTTTAACAAAAAGCCGTGAGAGCCCGGCTGCCTTTGGCTGCAGCCAGTGCATGTTGCCTTTCTCTGCTCCCCTGACCCATGGCTCTGCTCTTTTTGTGGTCCCACCAGCAGACCAAGCTTCCAGTGAATTGGGACATCCCACAGCGACCTGGGACACCTGCTGCTGCTACCACTGCTTAAAACTCCTGTCAGCTGAAGCCCTTTGGGGTGGCCCTCCCGATTGTCACAGGGAGCCAACTGCTGCAGGACAAGCAGCAGCCTCAGTGTGACTGCAGTTCAAGCCCCTGCCACCAGCGCTGGCTTCCACGGGTCTGTGCAGGCTGGTGGGAGCACCACGGTGATTGCAGCCTGCTGGGTGTTGTGCTGCTTGTCTTGCACATTGTTTTCTTTGCCTCATCGTTTGCATCTTTCAAACATGACCTGATTGCAGTCAGGGAGCCTCCTTCACCCTCCTCAAGCCTCACTGGGGACAACTGAAAGCTTTTAGAATGTCCAAAGGAGGGACATGAGGATGGAGAAGGGCCCAGAGGGGAGCAGCTGAGGGCACTTGGCCTGTCCAGCTGGAGCAGAGGAGACTGAGGTCAGACCTCCCCAGGGGCTGCAGCTCCTCTCGAGGGACAGGGCAGAGGCAGCTCTGATCTCTGCTCTCTGTGACCAAGGACAGGACTCAAAGGAGTAGTTGGAGCTCTGTCAGGGGGATTTAGGTTGGACATTTGGAAAAGGTTCTTCCCCCAGAGGGTGGTCGGGCACTGCCCAGGCTCCCCAGGGAATGGTCACAGCCCCAAGGCTGCCAGAGCTCCAGGAGCCTTTGGACAACATTCCCAGGCACAGGGTGGGATTGTTGGGATGCCCTGTGTAGGGCCAGGAGCTGGACTGGATGATCATTGTGGGTGCCTCCCAGCTCAGGATATTCCATGATTCTATGGTAACTGCACAGGGCTGCCACCTTAACCAAGCAATCCCCCACATCTGCCCTTGTGCTGGCCTCCCAAAGGACCCCCAATGCCTCCACAGAGCTGGTGACAGGCGTGGGCTTTGGGGTCTGGCAGACAAAGCTCATCTCCCAGGCTTATCTATCCCTCACTGCTGATGTCAGCCCCAGAGGGAGTTCCTGTGTCAGGGCACTTTTTGGGTGGCAGAACAGACGAAAAAACCCCGTGATCAAATGCAGCAATCCCCACCCATCCCCACTGCCCTTGCCTCATACATGCCAGCTGGTGAATTCATTGTGAAATGCCATCCACTGTCCTGTTTATTCCAGATGAAAATCTCTTCTCCAGGGACTGCTTCCCCAGGAAAAACTCTTCATTTTTGTAAGTACTTCAGAAGGAAAGACTCTGAAGCAGGTCTGAAACTAAACCCTTCTCTCTCATCAAGGCTGAGAAGTCCAGCTAAAGCAGCTACGGCACCCCTGCTTTACTTTCCAGGAGAAAAAGAGATCCTTCTCATGGCAGGGAGACAGCTCTGCCAATGTTTCCTTCTCATACCTAGCACTGGCAGTAATTTCAGCTGTGGCAAGATTCATCAAAGTTAATCATCTGACCCTCATCTACATGAGATAATTTTTCAGCGAGCAGGATTTGCCAGTAGCCTCAGCTGGCATCACGCAGACCAACATGAACAAATCACATCCTGTTCCAGGTCTGGCTTTCCAAATCCTAAGCAGGGAAAGAGAGCAGCGGGCGTCAGATCCTGAGGAAGACCTAGATTCAATTCAGCTCTTGGTGTTGGGCCATACGGCTGCCTCAGGTAGCTCTTCAGTGAAAATCTGACAGTCCCCAAAACTTCACGAACACTTCTGGCCCTGAGCGGCTGGCATCTTGCACAACCTTCTGATCTGACAAGTTTGCCAACATCCTGAATGGTGAACATCTCATGGGGTAGGCGGTTCTTGGGAGGCTTCCATGCATCTTCTGTCGTCTCTGAAAACCTGTCTGAAAAAAATCGGTCTCCTTCTGGCTTTGCGTTCAGCCCGGCACCAAACCTATGGAGGCAGGTTCAATTGGAAAGGTCCCATCTCTGCAGGGGTTCGAGCCAACCTTCTGATTTGATGTGAACAGTATGTACGAATGCCACTGAATGACATGTTTCCATGATAAAGAGTGTGGTGATGAAATTCTTCTGCGTGCCAAGGATGGAAACAAAAAAGTCAGTGGGCAGCTGCAACACATCACAAGAGCTGGAAAACAAAATGCTTTCTGATTCCCAGAGCAGTTCTTGAGGTACTTGGAAACCTCAGATTCCTGCCCCCTGCAAGGGGCCTGCACTTCCCCAGAACACGTAAAGCACTGTCACTATATTAAAGCTGAACAAATACTCCACAGAGGATAGGGAGACATTGTTTGAGCGACAAAGGCTGATAAATCATTCTCTGGACATTTTCCTCTTTGCCTGGCTTCTTCCCATTGATCCATAGGAAATCGGTGGCACTTTGCATGTGAAAATCCATAACCCAAAAGTCCATGCATTGATGACTTTGAGCAAGCCGTGTTCTCAGGTAACACACCACGTGCTTTTGGTTTTCATCAGCATTGTTCGGTGGGGAGGAGGGTAAAGAAGGCCCAGGGTGATTTTTGATGTGGGGACAACTGAGCTGATTGGTGTCCTCATGTCAAAGCAGCCCCCAGGCCCGTCTTGGAGAAATGCACACCACGCACGTGTCACCCGTCCCCGATGCCACAGCTCAATAGCTCTCAGGCTCCTGGGAACTGAGGGCAGAGAGATAAACACATGGCATTGATGCAAATGATCCCTTCATGGACAGCTGGAACGTGGTGGGCACCTGAGGTTCAAGAGTCCAGCAGAGACGTGAGGAGCTCGGCCTGTCTGCCCCACCTCAGATATCACCCCTGAACTCCCTTTCCCTAAAAGAGGGATGACAGACTTGCTGTGGTCTTGGCACGTCAGCCTGATTTTTCAGCCCGAAGGCTGCATATTTTAGGCCTGTTGTGGTGGGTTGACCCTGGCCAGCAGCTAAGCACCCGGAGAGCTGCTCATTTGCGTCCTCCCCACAGCAGGATGGGGAAGAGAGTCAGAAAAGCAAAAGTGATAAAACTCGTGGGTCGAGGTAAAGAAACAAAGCTGTGTGCCTGCTAAGGGAAATAAGGAATTCATTCACTCCTTCCCATCAGCAGGCACATGTCCAGCTGCTTCCTGCAGTTCAGGGCTTCAGTACACATGATGGATACTTGGAGAGACAAACATCATAACCACGAACAGCCCTTCATCCTCCTTTCCCTGAGCTTTTATTGCTGCCATCATATGGTCTGGAATACCCCTCTGGTCAGTTGGGATCGGCCGTCCTGGCTCTGTACCTTCCCCATCTCATGCCTGGGGGTGGAATGGGAAACAGAGAAATCCTCAGCACAATGCAAACACTGCTCAGCACTAACCAGAACACCAGTGTGTTATCAACACTGCTTTACTCACCAATCCAAAACACGGCACCATACGGGCTGCTGGGAGGAAAATGAGCTTCATCCCAGCCAGACCCACTACACCCACAAAGTTTCAGCCCACAAAGCCTCCCTGTGCCTGGGGCATCACTTTCTGTCTGCCATGGATGAAAACTTCCCAGGGCTCTAAAATGCCACATGCAGAAATAGGTCCATCAGGATCATCTTCCCCTGAAGATCTTCTTTTGATCCAAAGGGAGAGACAGCCTGAGGCTGGAGGGAAGAGTGAGTGGCTTAGAGAGTGCTACCCTTCAGTGCAGGGTAGACACCAGGAGACCTTTGCTTCACTTAAATGTCCTGACAAAGGGCTGAGTCATTCACCTTCCTTGTGCCTCATTTTCCCAGTGCCCGGGGCAGAACTGGCAGCACTTGTGTCCCAGGGGCTGGTGGTGTTGCAGGAGCACCAGGGAGGCTGATGGGCTGTGTAAAATCACCTGGTGCTGGCTCTGTTGTGCAGATATTGTGTCACCCTTTCTCTGACCTTGTTTATCTCCGAGCTGCCTCTTCCACAAGATGTAACCTCCACCTGCATACGACCGATTTGGTTCAAGACTCACGGAAGTTTCCCTGCAGATCTGTGCCACAAGATGTGATCTGAACCTGCACAACATATGGTTCAGATCTCCTTATTTCATATAAAATGGGACTTAGCTTCGTAATCTTGAACTAAACAGAAAGAGATGCAAGCAGAGCCAGAAGGGAGCATCACTGCCACTCTCCTGCCAGTTTTCTGGGTCGGCGCTGACTTACACACATCTCTGCACAAGCGTTCAGCAGTCAGCCGGTCTCACCCACCAAAACTCCTTTCCAAGCATCCAGATGGGGCCTGAGTCAGGTTTTAGCTGAACCACTTCCAGGTGGCCCACCAGGTAGCCCTGGGCAGACATTGCCTTGCACTGTGCTGGATGACACTGTCATTCAAGTCTGCATCAAGCAGGGTCCCTTCTTGGCCTCGGGGTCCTGGAAGAGTTCTGGAGTCAGTCACCAGTGGCACTATTGACCTTGTGCTGGCAGAGGTGAGCAACCAGTCCCACTGTGTCCATCCAGTAGTCTGGAACACAGAACTGGATCACGAACTCGCCCATGAGGGCTTCTCAGTGTGGGGGACAGGCATGTGCCCAGGCAGGCAGAAGGGACTTGCTGTCCTGTCCTCTGGCTAGCTGTGCCTCTTCTTGAGCCTCAGCCTGAGTTTCACCCATGTTTTCATATTCTTCTTTATCCATTACTTGGCTGTAGTTATGCAGTTTGTTTTTCCCTTCCCGACTTTCAGAGCAGTGAGTAGTTCAGGATTCAGCTGCTTTCGTTATTTGCTGTGTTTCCTTGCCTTCCTTTCTACCTGTATGCTTAAGATAATTTCTGCAAGGAACTGTCAGCAGCCCTCCTCTCTGTCCCCCTTAACCCCTGGGATCTCCCCTCCTGGTTCTCCGAGGCCATAGGAGATGTCTCCCAAGCCCATTGCCTTTCTCTTGCCGCTCTCCTGCCACTCAGAGCTGTGAACTCTCACAGCTGCTCTCACCCAAGGTGCCTCCCACTTCCAGTTTGCAAGGATCCCACATCAAATCCATGCAGCCTGAAGCTAACAGATGTTTTGCCATCCCATCAGCTCACTAAGAAATTGAAATTCTGGTTTTTTTCCATCGCTTGTACCACCCGTACCAAAGGTTCTCTGGGATAAAAGCCGACTTCACTGAACACCTGCTCAGCCCTTGGCTGCCCTGTGAGTCCTTCTGTAAAGGTCTAGTCATGCCATTTTCCTGCAGATGCTTAGGATGCAGAGTTGAAAATCAGTAACCTCAACAATCCTAGATATCATGAATTTGTCTGATTGCAAGATTCCTGAGTCTTTCTCCAGGTCTCTTGGAGATGTTTCCCACCAGAAATGAGTGCTACCTGGCCATGCTTCCCCACAGCTTACTGAGGAGCTAGAGTTCCTCTTTATACCTCACCTCAGACAGCTGGAAAGAACAGTCACGCTCACAAAGAAGCACTGTTATTTTCCCAGAGGGGAGCCTGAGTTCTGTGGCGAGACCAATCCATGGTGATTATCCCTTACTGGCCATATGAGAGAAAGTAAAGCACAGAGAGAGTCTTTCGTGGCTGCATGGCTGCACAAAGGAAGGACCAGGCTGTGTGCAGCTCCAGGGCTGAAAAACCTTCCTCTTTCTCTACAACAGTGGGGAGCAAACCCTGCCTCTGTGACCCATGCGCATCAGCTATCCAGGCAGGGCCAGTCCTTCCCAGGGTGTCCCAGCCCACGTCCTCACTGGATGGGAAGCGAGGATTTCTAGTCCTCGCTTCCCACCCCTGCCACAATTCCTCCATTTCCAAGATGGAAAGGAGGGGTGTAAAAGGGAAAAGAGCCAGTCTCTTCTTTTCTGTGCCCATTGGAGCACGGCTGCTCCGTGGCCTGTGCCAGGCTCTGCACGTGTGTTAAGGGTAGGATGCGCTTTTTGACGATTCCGCAGAAAACGCATCCTGCTAGCTCCCTCCTCTGTAGCCAGCCCGGCTCTGCAGAGCTGTGAGTCATGATAGGCAGCACGATTTTGTTCCTGTCACTACCACATCAGCTCAGGCTGTTGCACCAAGGGAGCTGGTGGGTTGAGTAAGAAGGTGCCATTTTTACACTGTCATTGTCCAGGCAGGAGCTGGACTTTTCTCGCAGTATTTTTTTACAGTGTCTCAGCAAATAAAACTCTGAGCACAGAGGGTCAGGATATGCTGCCTATCAATGAGGGGGATGTACAGCAGTCACTGCATTCTCTTATCTCCTGCTATCCCCTATGGAAAACTGGACCTCAGCACTGACATATCTTGCTGAAGAGGTCTCCAGAAAGACACAAGTCAGCAGGGAGCAGGAGGAGTCCTTGAACTGTGAGTAGAGGAGGCGGGACAGCACAAAGGGACTTTTGGATGGAAGGTGGATTTGGAAAGTTGTGCTTGACCACTGGCCTTTGATAAGACACAACCAGAGTTCCCAAGGAAGTTGGGAGATGTAAGTATCCACCTCCTGCTTGTCCAAATCCAACCACCCTCCAGCATAAAACAGCATAGTCAAAGAGGGGTCCCGCCCTGGTCTTACCCTACAGCTGAGGAGTCTTGTTCTGCTGCCCTGACCATGTGGATCTCCCGTTTGAGTTTAGAAAACTAAAATTTTGTTGTCTAACTTAGTTGCTGTCTAAGTGACAACAGTTTTTTGTCTAAGTGATCTGATCTCCTTGGTAAGGAAGGGGGATGTCTCTTCAGAGACCAGGTTGTCCCAGCAGAAGAAACTGGATAGCTCTCTGGCTGTAAACAGAGCTCAGACTCAAACTTGTGATTTAGGTAAGGAGCTCTGGGTGTGAGAAGCCAGCTGGGATAACTCATGGCTTTGTGGAGCAGTCCCCCTTTGCCCCATGCCATATCTGTCCCTGGCCCAGCTGTTTGGCCATACTTCACTCAAGAGGGAAGGGGAAAAGAGTATCTGCTGAGCAAATCCAGTATCTTAAGGCTCCTTGAAGGGTTTTTCCAATGCCCTTTGTTTCCGCGTCAAGTCTGGTGTGAGTTGAGGACCAGCCCATTTTTTGGGCCCAGTGGGAGAGATTCTCACACACTTTCAAGCTGAGAACGTGCCTATATCAGGGTAAATCAGTTACTCCGTGATCTAAGTATATAATTTCTACATTTTGCACAAACAAGGTCTCTAAAGAGGCTGAAATCCAGGAGAGGAACGAGGCAAGGAGACAATAAAGGAAAAGGATGCATCCAAGTCTTGTTACTGAACAAAAGGGAAACCAATGTCTTCTCCATCCACATCCATCAAAGACACAAGGAGATGTTGATGGGGAGTGACTTCTGAAGATTTCTAGTCCAATTTGCTCAGAGCTGGACCATGGCCAGTGCTATGCCAGATCAGCTGTGGTTTGTCCTAACTGCTTCTTGAGAGCACCACTCCTCTGGTGACCTGTCCGGGGAAGAAACACCTATACAGATAAAACATTTTCTAACCAGAATGCCTCAAGACCAGCTTGTGGCCACGGTTCTTTGTTTTACTTGTCACTGACTGATCAGCTTCACACAGGGATGGGAAGGAAGGTGTTGCTAAAGGGGTCAATCTGAGTGTGTCCCCATCAGTGCGTCCACAGAGAAGGGTTTCAATGAGGTCTTTGGGAAGCTCTCAGAAAAAAGCCTGCACTGACAACCTCACCAGCCAGGCAGCTGGGCGCTATGTCCTGACTGCAGACACTGGATATGCTCAAACACTGAGCAGGAGAGGATCCAACAGGCAGAGCAAACAGATTGTTCCTGGCAGGACCTGACAGTATGGCAGTGCCACTTGAGTCCTGTCCAGTTTGCCTCTGTCTGGGAAGAAATTGTCAAAACCAAGTGCAGCTGCTATGCAAGATCTCCAAGTTACCTGCAGCTGGAAGAGTTTTGATGCTGCTGGGACTGAAGTCAGGAGGTTTTGCATTGGAGGACAGAGCTAATTGGTTTTTAAAACTGAGAGATTAGGATACCCCGCTTCCTGGGGCTGGAGACGACAGAAGTCCTTTCTTCAGAACATGGAGGAGACAAGAGTGAGAGGAGGAGAGGAACTGGCTCTCTGGGGCCAGGCGTGCATGTACAGACCAAAGAAGCGGCTCCAGACACGTGTCCTTTGCTTATAGCACCACACATCAACATTCCCCATCCTGCTGGGCCTCCTTGCCCATGGCAAGAGCTGGCAAGAAGCTGCTTTGTGCTGGATATTTGAAGCCATGTGCAGGTCGTTGTTTTTTGGAGCTGGGGAGACTGAGGAAACACACACACTTTCTTAACTATTGGCAGGAACAAGATCATCTCTGCCCAGAGACACGGGGTTGAACTGGAGATGTCTGAGTAAGCAGAGAATGATGGAATCACAGAATGGTTTGTGTTGGAAGGGATCTTAAAGATCATCCCATTCCACCTCCTGACATGGGCAGGGACACCTTCCACCAGACCGGGGTGCTCCAAGCCCCCTCCAACCTGGCCTTGGACATAGCCACAGCTTCTCTGGGCAACTTATGCCAGGGCCTCCCCACCCTCACAGGGAAAAATTTCTTCCTAATACTTAATCTAAACCTATTCTCTTTCAGTTTGAAGCCATTCCTCTTTGTTTGAACAATAATGCTCATAAGAAGTTCAGTAGCTTCTTCAAATCAGCTTTCCTGAGTTGAAAAATGGTTGGAATGGTTGCCCTTGAACCCACCCAAGGTCTCCCTGAAAGTTCACAAGCCCCCTGATTTTTGTTTGCTGACACATTGTCTATTTTTACTGAAACCTTCTTCAAAACTGTTCAAAATTTGTCATCGACCAAAAGCATTCTGTTTAAATACAGTTTCTGAAAAAAGTGAATGCTCAT
Source organism: Falcunculus frontatus (assembly GCA_013398115.1). Taxonomy (NCBI): domain Eukaryota; kingdom Metazoa; phylum Chordata; class Aves; order Passeriformes; genus Falcunculus; species Falcunculus frontatus. Next base: position 151,085 of record VZRV01004149.1, read on the forward strand.
AATTCTGCAGAATATGGCAAATGTCAAATTGAATTCATGCCAACTCCACTTATTTATTAAAAACGGACCATCTTTCCATTTGAGTAAGTTCCTATCAAATATTTTGGCCAGCTCCCCTACCTGAGGCTTTAATTGGGATCTGCTTATCTCACTGGAGCCCGTCAAATGAACAGAGGTGAGGACATGGAGCAGAAATTGCTTGGGAGTGAAATCAAGGGCAGACGAGGAATTCCCTACCCCCATGATAGAAACCCACCCATTGCCAAGGAAAGCTCATTGCTCAGACTTCAAACACTACAGCTTGTGCTTAATTTGGATACCACGGTTCTCCTGCTAGGATGAAAAAGTGCCAGTCTTACTCCAGGCAGAAAAAATTGGGGGCTTAGCAGAGCTGCCAGGCCCCATCTTTGCACAGGAGCAATGCCATGGTCTACGGCAGCGACGGCAGCGGCAGCTGGCTTGGATGGAGGATGGTAAGTTGTATATGGGCGGGAGGAGGCCTTTCTTTACACACTGGGGAGTCAGTCTGGCCTTCGTTCACCTTAAAACAAAAAGTTATCACCCTAGAGCACAGCCCACTGTCATTAACCTGTGAGGTCTCAGCAATGGTGGACGGGATAACGAGAGATGACGGCTGCAGGGTGGAATCTTCAGGTTGGATATTCGGAAAAATGCCTTCCCCAGGTGGGTGGTGCAGCCCTGGCTTGGGTCACAGAGGTGTGGGATTCTCAAGACTCGGCCAAACAGAGCCACACCTGGCTGCCAACAGTCCTGCTCCAAGCAGCAGGATGGACCGGAGACCTCGCAAGAGATGGACTCTCTTTCTGTGTTTTATTTTGTGTCCCAGTCTGGCAAACTGTGCCATTATCAGTGTCACTGAGCTCAGGTGTAGCCTCCTCTGCTAAGAGCTCCTGTGGGCAGGCAGACCTTGTTAAAAACACTGAGCCATTTCCGTGCAGTGATTTTTTGGGGGGAGGTGAGCACATACAGGCACAGGCAGGTTAAATGCTGGAAGCATTTCCAGCCTACAGCCTCTCTCCTCATAAAGCTTTGGAGAAATACTTTTCTTCCCAGGTCAGCTGATGTTGACACAGCTGGATGGGCTGTTGATGAACCTTCTTGACCTCAGGGCAGTTCAGGGCCAAGGAGTGAAGGTGGACCCCTCTTGGACCTCATCCCAGATCCTTCTGAGGCTTCAGCCCCTCTCAAAACTCAGTCCTGACCCTTCTGGGACCTCAGCCCCCACCCAGGCTCCCAGACTGGCTGGTTTGATTGTGCTCTACCTTCAAACAAGGACAAATGAGGTGGAATTCAGAGAAGAGCAACAGGAATGATTACGGGGGTGGAGGTAATGGCTGAGGAGGAAAGATTTTGAAATTTAAAGATGGATAGCCAGGCTACAAGCCTACATACAGAGACATTATCATCAGTCATTAAGCAACACAACACTTCAGAGCCAGGGCAGGCTCATGATTCAAGACAGCCCAGTCTCCAAAGTGCTGTAACCCAGAGGAGCAGTGCAAGGCCGGGTGGAAGGAGCCTCCTCAGGCTTGTGAGCATGAGCATTTATTTTTATTTTTTCTCTCAATGCAACATCTCACAGTACAAAGTGAAATTCTGTTTGGCAGTAGGCAGTACCACAGGGGCACCAGGGAAAGAGAACCTCCTAGCATCAGGACTCGATGATCTTGGAGGTTTTTTCCAACCTCAGTGTCTCTATGATTCTATGATTCTGTGACTCTGTGATTCTATGGTTCTATGATTCTATGTTTGGGGAGACCATGTAGAAGTTGGAATTTTCTTGGCGTGGCACTGATCAGCCAGAGAAAGCGCCAGAGCCCCACTGCTCAGGACACTGAAGTTAGACTGGACAAAGCATCGGGCAGTAGCCAACACTGAGGAATGGCCAGTGGCCAGCAGATGGGCAGAGCAATCGGAGGAAGGCTTTCCCAGCACAGATTTGCAGGAGAGGGGCCAGATTTGCCTCTGGTGTAATCCCCAGCCTCCCTGAGAGAGGTGGCCGAGCCCTGCTCACACCTTCACCCAGGGGAGAGCCGGGTTTGATGGCAAAGTGCTCCCACAAAGTTTGCAAACTGCAAACGCCACGCGGCGAGATGGGGAGGGAGCGAGGGAGCGGAGACAGGGGAGCAATTAATATGCAGCTGATGCACGGCCTGGGAGAAAGGAGCCGCCGATGACCACCCGGAGCTGACGCTTAGAAACCCACAATAAAAGATGAACGGATGGCTGAATGCAAGGCCCAGCAAATCAAAACAGATGCAATAAGCTGGGGCCAGTGGAACCAGCAGCCAACAATGACAGCAGAGCCCACGGGCTGGGGGGCACGTGGTTGGCACAGAGAAAGGAGGAGGCCAGAGAGAAGCGCAGATGAGCTCTACCGAGGGAATCAAAGGCCTGCTGTTTCGAGAGCCAGAACAAACGGCAAGTGTGCTCCTGCCACACATGGCATTGACAGCGGGAGCTGCGTGGTCCTCCGTGTCCCTCCAGGAGCCAGCCGGAGGCAGGCTGCTTCCAGGCTCAGCACAGGATCCTCCATCCTCTCTCCTGCCTTCCCCCAGGGAGAGCTGCCCTCGGTCACACACTGCTGGAGAGAGCTCAGGGATCTGCTCTTCCAAAGCGATCCTGCAGCCAAAACTCTTCCGTCTTCTGGCACCCAAGTCCTTCCCATCACGAGGGAGGGAGATCATCCTTTCCTCACCCAGTGTGGTTTGCGGGCTTGGTCACCTGGGGCAGGAGCTGCACCAGCTTGTGGCTCCCAGGTTGGCTTTGCGTGGTGGGACTTCCATGAAGACCTGAGAAGGGAAGGAAAGGTCCAACGCTGCTGAGGCCGCCTGTCCCTTGCCCTGCTGGGACATCGAGCTGTGGGTTAGAACAGCCACTGGCACCATGAGCCTGGTGACAACACTCCTGTTGAGAGGAGAGCTGATTTTGTAGCCAAGGACACAGGCACCCAGCCTGAGAGCTCTTGTGTGAGTGACATCCACAATGTGCCTGTGTAGCACACGTGAGCACAACAGAAATTGATAGTAAGTGTTTGAGATTCACATCAAACATTTGGGGCAGCAGATTTGTGTGCCTGGTGAGGAATATTTGGTGTTTGAACACCTCACCCCCACCTTCATGTTCAGGGCTGCAAAGGCCCCCAGTCGTTGATTTCCTTGCACCAAGCTAAGGACAGCGAGGCAGAGGCTGGGCATCTCTGCACTAACAAAATCGCCAGGAGCAGTAAACCTGCCTTGAACAACTCAGGCCTTTTAAAGAAGGAAAAAAACCCCTTAAACCAACCTGAAAACTCCCTTTTGACTCCTGGCATCTCCTCCATTTGTTTGTGGCCTCCCTTGTGAAAGAACATAAAAGAAAATTTTGCAAAGGGTAGGGTGGGGTTTTTTTTGAGCTCCTTCTTGCTGCTCCCGATGCACAGCCCAATTTAGAGGAGGGTTGCTTCATCTCCCCGGCTCCTCACAGTTAACCTGTAGAGCAAGACGGGCTCTGCAGTGCTGTAACAACCCATTAGACAGCCAGTCAATCACACCAGTGATCACTGTAATGGTGCACACACCAGCGCATGCCTCCCCACCAGAGCTGGGCACAGCAGTGCACCCACCAGCCCCCCGGTGTCTACCAGGGGATCAAAGGATATTACAGGGGTAAAAATAAAATTGTCAACGTGATCTCTTCTCCAGCTGCCTCTTCCTGCTGGTACAGACGCAGTGTCCTGAGGATGCCATGCCCATGTCAGAGAGGGCCCCTCCAGCTGGGGCTCGGCTCTCTGGGCAGCTGCTGTCTAAAAGCTCTCCTCTCATCAGCTCACCAGCACCGGCTCCCCAGGAAGCCAAAATCAGACTGCAGGGTGTGCTGGAAACAGGAATGTCTGTCCCTGCCCCTGCCCTTGGTCTTCTTAAGCCCTGTGATGAGTGATGCTGAGATCTAGTCCAGGAGCCTGGCTATACAGGGCAAACTGGTCTTCTGTGCTGTCCTGCTGCTCTCTCCTCTTCCATTTTGTTGTGCCCTGTCCTTAGTGTGTGATGGATACAGGGAGCAACTCCAGAGTCACCTCTCACTTCCAGAGAAGATGCACTCTGTGGCAAATCCCTCACAATCTAGATGAGGACAGCTTTAGAAACTGCATCAGGAGATGTTTTTATTTCTTCTCCAGCCTGAAGCCCTTGAAGAGTGTCGCCCACAGGCTTAAGCTCTTCTCAGCAAGCCTCAAACTAACTAAAATATATCAAAGCAAGATTCTCATATACGCCCCCAAACCTTCCAAATATCCAAAGCTTTGCATTAAAACCAGCCTAACCAGCAATCTCTTGATGCCCCCAAAACAGAAGGCTTTTCTGGAGGGTAAACCTTGGGTCTCTTCAAATTACTGGACATTGTGCAGGGGTGAGTGGGTAAGAGCCTCTGGACTATGCCACTCAAAATGATCTAATTGCTTCTTCTGGCCTTAAAAGTCATTTATCAAGAACATGGCGACTCTGTACCGGGCCAGCAAAGCCTCTGCTATAGATTGGGCAACAAGGTGTCCAGATCTACGGTAGCCATTGACACCATCGTGATGGATCTGCTGAAGAAAGCTTGGGTGAAGGAGGGGTACGTATATAACAAGGAATATGGTACACATATAAATATGTGCAGACTTCAGTAAGCGATAAATCAGTTGAGAACCCCTTAGTGTTTAGAGAAAACCAAGCTATGTTCTAGTCAATCAATCTGTTGCTGAAAATATTATTAATGCCTGGCACATAGATTTATGATGAAGGCTAGATGAATGCAAAAGAAACGTTTGTTAGTGGGAATTTTTGATGACTGTGCTGAAATATCATTCATTTGTGAAAAGAAATCTAAATACAATCATCATGGTTATTTTTCAAGGAACAGAGTCATCTTCATCTCTTTGTTTCCACCTTAAAATGCATGATACCTGCAGGACTCTCTGGTCTCTTTTTGTCTTGAATGCACACAAGTTAAAAATAGGTACCTGTAAACAGCATTGTGGCAGGAGCTGCCCCATCATCACATCACTCCCAACACAGCCTGAGACGCTGGGCCTTGGTCGGTGCTCAGAACTCAATGGCACAAAGTCACCATGTAGGGTGTCACCTCAGTGATGCCTCCTGAGTGTCTCCATGCAGGGATGGACACATGAGGAGGGAAAAAGTCCCTTCTGTAGACTTCGTTAAGTACAGGGGTTATGAAGCTCGAAGGAATTATGACAGAACATCTAGAGAAGGTCAATAGGAAGAACAGCTTGTACCAGTATGAGCACCTCTGGCACTGCTCATAGGTTTGTGGATGGGTGCTGAACCAACAGTGTCCAAAAGTGGTGTAAGTCCCAAGTCCTCCTCATCCCAGCCCTGCTGGTCATGTTTCCACTTTGCCGTCACCAGTTCCTGCCTTCCCCAAGAAGATGCCTGGGTTGCTGTTAGACCCTGGTGTGGTCATTCCTCCTCAGCCAGCTGGGAGATCCAGTGTGTGGAAGAGTCAAGCTCTGACACTGCGGGATCTTTGCCAGAAGTGCACAGGAGACTGTCAGAGTCCATGGGATGCTGGCTCCAGCCTTCCCAACACCTCCATGGACATGTCTAAGTACAGGCTTGGATGGAACCAACACGAGATGAGTTACTGTCTCCACAGCAGGAGGAGCTCATGGAGGGGGATACAACCCCTCACCACGCTGAGCAGAGCAGCTCTGGGACCACTGCTCCTCCAGTCCCAGCCCCAGGCTGCCTGGGCCAGCTCTCTCAGCTCCCTCGCTTCCCTTTACTGCTGTTTTTGTTTTCTTTCCACAGCTCGTTTTCTCGGTCATCCATGTCTCTGTGCATCATATATCACGCCTATGTGTCCGGAGGAAAGAAAGATCCCCTCCAACCCAGCAGCCCTGTAACGGATGGACCTTCCCGATTCGCAGCGAGCTGACAGCTTGTGAGAACAACAGCTTGAATTACTGAAAGAACTTTTCCCACTGAGTTAATCTGCAATGGATGTAGGTGACCTTCTAAAGGCATCTATTAATCAAAAAACCAGTGCCCATTCACTGTGCTAGGCTGAGCCCTTTGGGGGAGGGGGAGATACTAATTTCCCTCTGAGATAAATCATAATTTGACAATAATCATCTGCCCTAATCACTCCGATTCTTCCCTTTAATTATTTGTACACACGGCTCTTCCTGCCTCAGAAACACAAAGGACAACATTAAATGTGGAAATGCTGAAGGCTCCAGCCACAGCCTTAAATCCCTGTGTGGCTGGAGCAGAGCACCCAACGGAGCTGAGCTGACAGGGTGCACCCTCCTTCCAAGGGGCAGGGAGCAGCCTTTCCCACAGCTTCCAGCCCTAGGGAGAACACTGGTCCCAGCCCAGGCACCAGAGCATCAAGGGGAGGGCTGCTGGAGGGGACAGCAGGGAGCAGAGGGGCTCTGGAGCCGTCCCAGCAGCTCGGGGTGACACCTCAACGCTGCACCCACTGGAAGAGGCTGACCCCCACACAACAGCCATGCACTCTTCCCCCTGGGAGGGCTGTAATAACAGGGGGACTGTGGAGAGCACAGGGTTAATGTCACATCAGTGCCCCTCGGATGTTGGGAGGAAGAGCTGTGAGCTGGGGAGCCAGCGGACCGTGGGAGGGAGGAAGGAGGGAGGAAGGAAGGGAGGGAGGGAGGGGTGGTTTGGGTGGCCTTGTGCTGTGCTGATGTGTTGCCTTGGCCTGGGGCTGGCGTGGGGTCTGTGCCCGGGCTGTGACCCTCACCCACCACGACTGTGCTGTGAGGGTGGCTCTGGCAGGCACCAGCAGCCCCCTGCCAGGGGAAGCTCTCAGGTGGTGCCAGAGCGAGTGCAATGGACTCCGCTTCTTGGCATGCCCTGTCACCTGGCCACCGAGCTGGGGGCGTGGAGCCGGGTCCCATGACTGCCTCCAGCAGCTGGTACTTTAACTCAGCCGCCTCGGGGCCATTGGGTCCCCAGGGCATGCTCTAGGCAGCACAATGCTGTGTTCTTGGGCACCTGTGAAAGCAGAGGGGACACTGACAGGGGTAAGGTGATCATTTTGTAAAAATCTGCACCTGTGAGATAAGAATATAAATGGCAGTGGTGTGAGAATTTGCCCGTGCCTGAGGTGGGGGCCGGCAGTGGGGTTTCGCCATGGCAGCGAGGGTCCAGTGGTCCTCTGCACGTGCCTGACTGAAAACTGCTCAGCAAAACTCTTTTTCAGCAGACTCGTGGGATGAGGCAAACAGTGCATACTGTCCCTGGGAAAATGGGACTCCTCCTTGTTCTCCTTGGAAAGAAATCCTCTAAAACTGGAAACAGCCAGGAAATGCTGCACAGCAGCTCTTGGGAAGTGAGATTTCTCACTGCACCCGTCTCCTCTCCCACTGGCCTGTGCCCACAGCCTCTCCCACCGTTCAGGCACAGCCTGGGTGTGCCGGCTCCTCGCTGCCAGCCCCATGGGACGGACAGCCTGGAGCCCAGTGCCGGTAGCCAGGATGGGGTCCCGAGTGCAGTAGCACTTCAGAAACACATCAGCCACATTTCATCCTCTGCTTTGTAGGGTATGGGGCCAGGACCTTTTAGGATTTAAACATCTGCCCTCCCAAAAACCCAAGTAAAATAGGAGACAGCCTCCTCAAGCTTCCCCAGCGCTACTGGGCTGACTTCTAAAGCAATTCCCGGAGCCTAGGTCACTGTGCTGTCTCACAAGCTATACCATGGACCTACAGCACCATATGCTGGCCTAGCTTAGCATCTACACAGCAGTGCCGCCTGCCGCGCTCGCCGTGGTTCCTCGAGCAGAGCAGAGCGGAGCGGAGCCGGGCATCCGCCTGCTCTGGGCCCGGGAGAGCTGCGGGCGGTGGCGATGCCCCTCATTCCCTGCGGGGGGACAGTCGGTGACCGCTGGGGACACCTCTGAGAAGGAGCATGGCAGTGCCGGACCAGCAGCCCTCGAGTGCCCAGCGCCCAGGAGAGCAGCGTCCCGGGATGTCCATCCCGCTGGTGCGGGCAGAGGGGGTGAAGCTCAGCTGTGGGTCTGGGCAGCCATGTCCTCCCTGACCCGCTCCCGCCCCTTCCTCCCCTCTTTGCTTCGTCCTTTGGGCAGTGAGGCACTAAAGCCTACCCTGTGGGAAAGCTCTTCTCCAGTTTCATCAGCCCTGGGGGTACTGGTGCTCTCCCTTGGGACCCCACAGCAGCCCCAGGGCCCCTGTGCAGACTGGCAGCTGCCCCACTGGAAGCCCAGTTGAGGCCAGCTCTGGGTCCTGCCCCACCAGCAGCTCAGACCTGCCAGACTTGGCACAGCTCAGCTCGTGATCCTCCCTCAGATGAGAGGGACGGAGTGACCTTGAGCAACTCTGGAAGTAACCACATTAACATTGAGCTGGGGAGGAGCAGGCAGCTTCCCGAAAGTCTAATCCACGGGACTCCCTGCCATGAGAGACTGGCGGTGCTGAGAGCCAAAGATACAGAAATAAAGATTTAATACAACTGCCAAGAACTAGCTGCATCCCTGAGGAAAACAGGCACAGTGCTACTCCATGCCTGGTGCCTTTATCTCCTGGTTCTTGTCACAGGATGCCCTATGGGCTGTCCAGCACTGACCAGTGAGCACTAAAGCTTGGACTGCAGTGCTTAGGGACATGGTTTAGGGTGGACATGGCAGTGCTGGGTTAATGGTTGGACCTGATGATATTAGAAGGTTATTCCAGCCTTAATGATTCCCTGATTCTGTGCTTACCTCCAGGCCAGTGAGGCATCACTGAGTATGAGTTTTTTGTGCCCACTTTGCAGTGCTGTGGTGCTTCCTGAGCCATGGGGGACAGCTCAAAACCACATGTTCCTCTGGAGCAACTCTGGTGGCAGACCCTGAGAGTTTGGGATGCCATGAGTGACACTTGGCCTGTTAATGAGTGAGTCCTGCCATGGGCATGAGAGATGAATGGTTCCTCACAGAAAGAGAGAGCTCCTAAGTGCAGCATGGCCAAAGCCAAAAACTACTGGGAGAAATCTGCCCTCATATAATCATAGGATGGTTTGGGTCCAAAGGGACCTTAAAGCTCATCTCGCTCCAAGCCCCTGCCATGGGCAGGGATACCCCCCACTAGACCAGGTTGCTGAGAACCCCATCCAACCTGGCCTTGGACACTAAGCCATACATCACCTTAGGTCCCTCCTGACCCCAAAACCTGTAGAGGCAGAGCTGGAGTCAGCAATGACCCATCCAGGCATTGCATGTGCAGCAGGAGCTCACCACGTGCTCCAGCTGCCCTTGCTTTGCACAGAAACCCATCCCACCATTCTGGCTGAGCCTCTCCTCCATATAGGATGTGCCCACGAGTGAGATCACGTTGAATGCCCAGCAAGCAGAGAGATGACCCTGCAGTCTCACAACACCCTCTGGGGATCGGTTTGCCCACAACATTGGGGCCCCAGTGGAGAGCCTGGGGAGAAATGGAGAAAGCCTTTGCCCCCATGGTCCAAGGATGCAAGAAACCAAACAAAATGCAAGAGGTCAGCAAACACAAGGCAGCAATTAGCACAGGCAGTGGGGAGGAGAGAGCGAGACAACGCAATTTATGGAGCTCAGGAGAGGGAATTCTCTGAGGGCACCAATCACGCACTATAAATACCTTCAAGGTAATGACAGAAATGGAGTGAATTATTCACCATCTCTGATGATGGGAGGGCAAGAGGCAGTGACCTGGATCTGAGGAAGGGAAGTCTGGGTGGGAGGAAGCCTGGGCAGCAGGAACAGCCTGGTCTGGGATGTACTCCCAGGGGCAGCCCTGCTTTCTGTGCAGAGTCCATCTCTAATATGTCCTTGGCTGAGTCCACATCAATCCCGGCACTGGAGGGGCCAAGGCCAGGTTGTGTGGGAGTTCCCAGCCTGCCTGTCCCTCCTGGCATGGAGGGAGTCAGTGAAGTTTCCTGCATGTGGTGGCTCTGGCCCATACACAGAGTCTGCTGCTTTCCCAGGGCTGTGGCTGAGCAGGAAAACATCTTCCTTTGCCTGGGAAAGCCATCTACATCCACCTGGCCCCACACAGGTCAGTTTGGCATTTGTGACAGCCATCAGCCCGGGCAAATTGATAGGAGGGAGAGAGAAGAATCTAAGGCTTTGGCTTGGAAAGAAGAACAATGGAAAATTGCCTCCAGCAAGATCTCAGCATCACAGACTGGCTGAGGTTGGCAGGGAATGCTGAAGGTGACCTGGCCCAGCCCCCTGCTCAAGCAGGACCACCCAGAGCCAATTGCCCAGCTCCATGTCCAAATGGCTTTGAAATACCTCTGAGGATGGAGACTCCACCACTCCCTGTGCAACCTGTGCCAGTGCTTGGTCACCCTCCAAGAGAAAAATATTTCCTGATGTTCAGAGGGATCTTCCTGTGTTTCCATTTGAGCCCATCACCTCTTGTTCTGTCACTGGGAGCCAATGAGGAGATTGGCCCCATCCTCTTTGCACCCTCCCTTCGGGTTTTTATACACATGGATGAGGTCTCCCTTGAGCCTAAAAGATGGAGATTTCCTGCGCACAGACAAGAAACCTCCTGCGTGCTGCTGGGGTTGTTTGTGTGCCTGTAGACATGTGTCTATGCTAAGGAGTAATGACCACATTGAGAGTATGGGGAGGCCCAGAAAGGTGCTGTACTTCCACTGATTCTCTTGGGAGGGCTGGGGTTCAGTGCTGCTCCTGCTCCCCGTTGCTTCACAGCAATCCCAGTGGTGAGCTGTAACAGCTTTCCCAACACCTGCTCTTTGTTCTCCCTGCTGCTGGATCACAGCTGATGACACGAGGAAAACGGAGGAGAGGTGGGAAAAGCTCTGCTGTCCCCTCTGTCATGGTGACCTGTGGAGGCAGCAGTGCCTCCTGCATGCTCTGGCAGCCTGGAAATGCGAAATGATCAGTTATGGAGACTTATTTCATCTGCTGGGAGACCCAGACTGACTTCTGGAGCTTTTCCTATCTCTCTGCAGATGGGTCTGTCCTTATCCGCATCTCCCCTGGGGAACTCTTCAAGTGCCTTATCATGGCAGCAGGCCTGGAAAATAGCTAAGGGTCCCCCAGGACTGTTTTGGAGGTCAGGATGGCACTGGGATACCCATCACCAGCCACCTACCAACCTTTCTCCAGGCAGAGGCAGATGCTGGAAAGCAGGAAAACAGGGAGACAAATGGGTCAGCTTGGGTGGTTCCTGCAGCCTCTCCAGGAAACAGCAAGCAGTGCTCTGATCTCATGCTCGACATGCAGAGTCACATCATGAGCCAGGTCCCTGGATGTGCTGTCTGAACTGTGTCAGTCTCCTGCATTTCTCATCCATCACAAACACATGGAGAAAGTGGCATGGGCTGAAATGGCTTCTGGAGCAGACAGTCTAAAGGACATTTGCTGGCTCTAAAACCCACAGAAACCACGGGAGATCCTGTTCCCTCTTAGCTGGACAGGTGGCCATAGGCAGAATGGTCAGCCCCACTGTTGGGAGAGAATAGAGGAAGGAAAATCCACACTGGAAGAACATTCCAGCTTTGGCAGCCCTGGGCCAGCTGCCTGGTTCGTGTCTCCCATGGAGAAGGATTGTTAAATTCAGTTTCTGGCCACTGCAGTGGCACAGAGCTGTGTGACAAGAGCAGGAGAACAATGATCCCTTAGACCCTGGCGCTGGCAGGGACACGGTATCTGTCCCAAGCTGATTCCGTATGCAGAAGACAAGGACATGGGTCTGCTCCAGCGTGGGACATGCAGCTTTACCAGCCAGAGAAAGAGGAAAAGCAAAGGAAACTGCCTCCTAAATGTGAAATAAGTGGAGGCTGGCTCCAGACCCTCAAGACAAAGCTATAAATCTGCCCAGCCCTGCTGCGAAAGCATGAGACACCCTGCAACAGCCACATGGCGTCACAGTGTCCTTGATCTCTGTTTTCTCTTCCATCCCTCTCTTTCATCCCCGCCACCCCCGGGGCACGTTCCGTCTCCGGGTGACTCCGGCTCCTCCGCCCGCTCCCCGGCTGCTCTCCCGTCCCGCTGCAGTGTTTTATGGCAGCGTGGCTCAGGTTGCATCGCTAATGGCAGTCCCGGCTGAAGGACAAGGCTTGCGGCAGGACGTGCGGCACCCCTGGTGGCCCTGCTGCCCTCGGCGCTGTTCGGGGCCAGCAGGACCGGCCCGTGCAGGGAATGCAGCCCGGAGGGTGCTGTCCCCCGGGGCTGGTGCGGGGTCATGCGGTGACAGCGCTCCGGACACGGTCCGTCATGGGGCAGGCAGCAGGTCTGAGCCACGGCTGACCCATGACTGTGGTGGCCATGCCCCCAGGCTGGCTGTGGGTCACAGGACCCATCGGGACAGCCCCTGATCCTCCTCTGTTTGCTGGGATGGAATTTTCCTGGTGAGCTGAGATGAAAGGAGGAATTCTCCGGCTGTCCCAGGAAGGGGGAGCCACGTCGATGCCTCTTCCCAGCGCACAGCTGACACCGAGACATCCCCTGAGAGCCACGGGCTAGCCCAGCTCCCCAGCTGGTTTAAAGGCAACTCTGTTTTGAAGCCACAGACCCCCTCTCCCACAAGCACAAGCAAGGAGACGGTCTCAAAGGCCACCCAAACCACATCCAGGCGAGGCCATTTCCCGCTTGTCCCCATTTGACCATGTCGTGGGCATTGTCTGGAAGTGAGGGAACAAAGCACAGAGGGCATAAAGCCATCGCTTTGCTCTCCCCCAGCTTGGCTCTGTGGAGCGCAGGCAGAATCAGCACAGAAGCCACAAGTCTGTGCCACATTTGTCTCCTTTCTGTCCCTGGGCTTGCTGCACAAGGAGCAGGGGGAAGAGAAATGTGTTCAGGCTGCAACTAATGCCAGAGCCTAAGAAATGGATCAATTCCCCCCCAGACAATTTGCAATGCAAAGGGAGCAGCTCCCCTCTTGGTTTACTCCTCCCCACGACCAAGCGCATGCACAGCCCCTCTTTCCCACATCCCTGCCTTGGGAGGAAAGCAGCTCGCCATTCCAGTGCAGACAGAATCCTCACCCCATCCACTCCCCCACCTCACAGCTGATTTAAATCCCTGGCCCTGGCACCCGGTGCCCGTTCACCCTCTGGCACCAGAGAACCAGGAGCGTTGAGGAGGTGGCGCCGGGGAGGGGGCACCCAGCACATTGGCAGTGCTGCCTGTGCACAGCTCAGCTCTCCGTGTCTCCAAAGGCTTCTCTCCCAAGCGTGCCTGACTAATTAGTAAACGGAGCCTAAACCTTTTGGTCTCCATCGATCTTATCTTTAAACCCTGCAGACAACAATTCCTCAATCGATACCTCATTTAATTGCTGCCACCAGGCTGACAGCTGGGCTCCTGGCTGCGCAAGCCTGGCTGTCACATGGCAGGTTGCCAGTGCCACCTTCTAATCCCAAACTGATTTATCCTCTTCCAGCTCCTCTGCCCGCCCAAACCCCCCACTCCTGACCCTACTCCTGCCCCTCCTTCCCTGTGCAGGGGTAGAAAAGCCCTGACTGCCTGCATCTCCCCCAGAAGCACATCTCACCCCTCTATAATTCCCCCCCCGACCATGGCTGTAACCAAACTCGTGTTGATGAACATTTGAGCAGGAACAAGCAGCCCCCACACACTGCTGAGACCCGATTCAGCCCATTCCCAGCCCAGCACTACCACAGGGGGACACCCAGATGTCACTTGTGGTGTGTCCCAGCCAGCCCACACTGGGGCACAGCCAGCTCCTGCACTGCACATCCCAGTCCCAGACCTGGCCTCTGTGCATCCACAGAGAGGACCCAGCATGTGCTGGCCATGATCTGTTGGCTGGCTGCTGTTCCTGGCCAGCCCCAGGAGCTGGATGTTTATGGATGTTCTCAGTCTCCTGAAGAGCAGCAGATACAGAGGCAGGCCGTGCTATTTCGGGAGGAGCGGCCCTTGGAGTCAGGCACTGACTTCCCAGCTCAGCACTCTCTGCTCGAGGCTGGGGGAGGCATGGCAAGGGGATCAGGCTCCTGTGATGGGGCAATGGCCATGGGTGCTCCGTGTTTTCTCTGGCTCAGTTTTTAATCTTGCTTTTTAATCATGGGGGTTTTTTGCTGCAGTTTAATGATAATCATAGGTGCAACATACATTTCTCCCAGTGGCAGAAATGGGAAATAATTGCTATAATCTGATCTTAGATCAGTTATGTGTTTGTCATCTGCAGCTCTCGATGGCCTCTCTTGGTGGGGATGCTGATTGCTCCATCCTTTTATCCTCAGGAAACGTCAGTGTGTAATTTTGGAAGGAAATAGCACTTGTATATGAACACATCACCGGCAATACCACCAGAAGGAAACCTCAAGATTGGGATTGTGCCCCACAGCACAAACCCTGAGCCTGTGGACTGCCCTGCAAGGGGGTGGGTGCCTTCTTCCACCAGTGACACTTTGAGTCCTTGCAGCTTTGAGTTGCTCCACTCCATGGTGACCTAGAGTTGGCCTTCTCCAAAGGAAGTTCAGATGTGTGAAATAAATCACCACCTCTACTATTGCCCTTAGCTGGAACCCTGATTTTGTGCCAAGTAAGGGGGATGAGGCCCTCGCTATGCGGGTGCTGAGGGGAGCCCTGGGCCTGGGGGAACCCACGTCTCACCAGTGTCCGGCAGGGATGTGCAAATCTTCTCCAAGGTACCCTTTAGGGTCTTCACAGATCAGCAATGAGGAACTTATGTGTGAGAAAAGGGAACATGCCAACAGCTTCCTGGGAGCAAACACAGCTCTGGGGAACACGGATGCACCGTGGGAACACCGGGCTAGCTCAGAAGACCCCTGGCTGCTGCAAGGTGCTGGTGTCTCCTCCAGCGATGATGGGCAGGATGTACAACATCCCACACATCTCCTCCTCCAGTTTGCTCTTCTCCTGCAACAGCTACACCGAGGAATGATGTGACCCTGGGCAGAAGCCGGAATCTGCTCTTGGGGAGGGCTGCTGAGGCTGGAGGACAGAGCAGAGGTCAGGCTGAAGGTAAAGTTACCTGAATCCCAGGTTTCTGGGCCAGAAACCAATTCCAGAGCCTTTCAACCTGGACAGAACCTAGCCCACATATCCATGGTCTTACCACTGAACTCAGTGTCTGTGCAAGCAAAGCTGGGCCCTACCAGGGTGCTACCTTAGCAGACAGTCTGTCCTGCTCCCATCTCCCAGGCCACAGCTTCCCAGTGAGCCAGGGATGGAGGGGAATGCTCAGCAGCTCCAGGAGTGAAGGCCAGGGAAGCTTGTCATGGGAGTGGGAGGGGGGATTCATGTGCTATCAGCAATGAGAAGTTGTTTCCACCAACAGCTTGGGGCTGTCCTGTTCAAGGCCAGGAGCTGGACTCAACAATCCTTGTGCAGGGCCAGGAGCTGAACTCGGTGATCCTTGTGGGTCCCTTCCAGCTCAGGATATTCCATAGTTCTGTGACTGTTTGATCTCTTTTACCCTTCCATAGCCTGTTTCATTCAGGGCTGCTGTCTGCTGCTCGAGCCGGGTCCCCTGTGAGCCAGGCTGGAGCTAAGGGGGCCCAGGTGGGCAGTCCTGGTGGGAGAGGAGAGCCCCAGGGGCGGGGCAGGGGTGGCTCCCTGTGCCAGCCGTGGCACGGGAATGTGGGAATGCCGATCCTGCCGTCGTCCTTCGCCGTGGTGCCAGAGGGTGCCTGACACATGGCACTGGGAGCTCTGCAGTTGGCCCCGAGCGTGCCCCAGATGGTTTGATGCCAGGGTGTTTGCACACAGCTCTGCCATTTAATGGGGAGAGAAGGCAGAGCTGATCCCAGCTGAAGCCACACACCAAAACGCTGACAGACTGTTTGTCGAGACACAAACATTGGCAAATGGCCCCGCTTGCCATGTACTGAGAGTCACGGCAGGGAGGGAGGCAGCCCAAGAACAGGGATGTCTCTGGCAGGGACTGGGAGTCCTCAGAGTGCAGTTCAGAGCGTGTTTCTGGGAGGAAGGAAGCCACTTTCTGGGGAGATTTGAATTCTCCAAATTTGATTTGATTCTCCAAATGGGTGGAACTAGGATGTCCAACTTCTATAGCTGAGGCTGGGGGTGATGGGGACAGCAGAGTGTGGTTCTCATCCAGCACAGTTTGGGGGATGGAGCATCGTGCTGATTCCTTGAGGTTTAGCTTTTATATTCTGTATTGCCCACTGTAAAACTCTGAAGTGTTTTGTAGCCTGCTGCTGCTGCTCTCTCATGCTAAGATAGACATAACAAAGTCTCTGGGTTTGCTGTCCAAGGACACCTCGGCCGTGCTGGGCCCGGAAATGTGTAAACCAACATCTTGGAGAAGGGGGGCTGGGCTTAGAGAACTTACATCAGTAGCTAAAGTTTTAATTGGCAAATTTATGCTGATATTCAAATGGACCAAACCTATAAAAGCATGAAGAACTCGTGACTTGTCCATCTTGGGGTCCATTTTGGCAGTAGCCTCTGGGCTCCCCAGGGTGTACCTTTGAAGGCCTTTCAAATAAATATCACCTTTATTCCCTTATTTTTGTCTAGTCTGTTTCCAGATAGCCACTTCAGGTATCAGTGCCTGTCCAGCCAGGACACTATCTCTTTGGTCCTCTGGCTCGGTGTGTCTGGGGGTACTTGTCCAGAGAAAGCCAGACCATCAGCACCTTGGATGTGTTAGTGTCCAGTCCCAGCAGGGGTGGAGCTGGGGCTGCCTGTGATCCGTGGGTTTGGCAGGGCTGTGCCTTCCTCACCAACACCTGCCATTAGCTCTTCCCCTCTGGGATCCCATGCTCCAGAAAGGAGAGGATGGGAGCTGTGGCACTGAAAACATGAGCCTGGGCAGCCTGGAGCAGAGCCAGGGACCAGCGTTGTGCCCAGTGGGTAGCACGGGTGTGCTCACCTCAGGGACAGGCTGGCACCTTCCCACACTGGTGTTGTGAATTTACAGCGGTGCTGTGGAGGGAAGAATTGCCTTCAAACAGCACTCTAGCACATCCCCTGAGGCACCTGGGTTTGTATTCTGGGAAAGCCAGGTCCCCTTACCTCAGTGTCCAGCCCAGAAAATCCAGCTCTCAGGCTGCCTGGGTGGCAAGAGGTGGCTGAAGGTACTGAGCTGGAAGGCTTTACAGCTTCCCATCAAACCAGGGAAAACAGGAGCTGCTCCCATGCTGATCTAGCAGCTTCACTTCGCCAGCAGGAGCCTTTTGTCTCTCAGATGATCCCCCTGACTGGGAGCAACTTTGGAACCTAATTGTCAACCTGTCTGGGCCTCAGTTCAAGGTGATTGACTTCTCTGGACAAGGAGCCTGTATTTCCAGAAGCTCTGCCCTGCAAAATGCTGAACACTTCCCAGGGCAACAGGGAGAGGAGCTCTCAGAGAAAGGAGAACATGGCCCATGTGGGTGGGGGCACAGAAGGGTAATGAGGGGGGAAGGAGCTGCCAGCTGGGAAGAATTACAAACAAAATAAGGTTTTGTCATCTACCAGGACACCAGACTGATGTTAAAGGAGTCCAGAGTTTTAAATTACTAATAATACCACATAAAAATATCAAAATTTGGGGTGAAGGCACAACAAACTAGGGAGGGACTCCTCTGTTCTGGTGACAGATGGGGTCCATCCATCCACCAGCCACCATCACAGCCCTGCCCAGCTCCAGGCTGAAACCAACCCAGGCTGTGGCACCCACTGGCCTCCAACCACTAGCATCACCAAGGACTGCTTGGGAGAGCCACCTGGGGATGTAAAGGCCTGGGAGAGTCCAGTGAGCTGCCTGCTTGGAGCAGCCATCCCTTAATTTGCTTTGTCAGTGCAGCCCAGGACTTTAAACTTGGTGCCTGTAACTGCACAGGATGCTCAGCCAGGGAAAGGCAAAGGATGCGGAGCAGCACGGTCAGTCTGTCTTGTTTTGTCCTTCCTTCTGCTCTCTCCTCCTTCATGCTGCCAGCATCACACTATGGGATGTTTTTAAAATCTTAAATCACACGATAGAAGGGGTTGTCACCTAAAAAGCAAAGAAAGGTTTTAGCTTGTGTGAGTTACTGTGAAAAACATGAAAAGGACTTGCACAGAGGTGGAAAAATGCCCATTGTGGTACTGAGGGGCAGCTACTCTGCAAAATCACAGCATGTGTCAGACAGGGACACCCGGTTGCCCCAGTCCAGGCTCTGGGACAGTTTTCCACCTAACTTGGACTGGGGAAATGTCCTGAAATCTGTCTCCTATATCAACTCTGACCATTTTTCTCCCTGGCTTTCAGATCCCTCATGAATTCCTTGCCATATCAAAAGAGAGGAGACAAAAGGGGCCAAGTGAGTATTTCTCAACCCAGTGTGGATGCCCCAGGCAGGGCAGCCCTGCAGTGCCCAGCTCCCAGTGCACCCATCCTTGCCCTCAGTGCCCCCCTGCCCTCCCCTCTGCCAGGTGCCCCCTCAGCCTCCCCTCTGCAGCTTGCACACGTCAGCTGCTACCGAAAAGCCTTCATGGCCCCAGGAAGGGGAACGGGCTGCTATCAGAAATACCTCACTTCAGAGTGATCTCCCTGACCTGAAACCCTCCAGAGAGCTCTCTCCAGATTATCATCATCCTGCTGATGCTGAGCTCTTCCTCCTCCTGGCCCTGACTCTTTTGTCCCCACTGCAGAGGTTTCCCTGAGAGGTGTGGGGCTTTCTCTCTCATGGTGCCTTGCTGCAGCCTTTTGTGCGATCTCCCACATCATCCTCCCCTCATCCAGAGGTTCTCCTGACGATGTGCTGGGCTCAGCGCTGGCACTGCAGCATCCCGTGGGATCTCGTCTCTTAGCAACGCAGAGGAAGATGCTGAGCGCACGTCTGGTCCATCGGTCCATGGAGGCTTCGTGCACAGGGCAGAGGGCAGCAGCTGCCTGGAGGGAATGCAGCTCCCCAGCAGACACCACCTCCTTCTCCCCTGACCCTGGTAAGTGGCTGAGGTTCAGGAGGTTGAGCACTGTTGTGGGACACCTCAAACTGGTACCTCAGCCCTGCTCTCCGGCCCATCACAGAGCTTCCCAGAGCCCCTTCCCGCACCAGCGACCTCCAAAACCCCCGCCACCCTCCCCGTCTTCTGCCACAGCTCCTCCACCACTCAGAGGCCCTCAGAAGGTGCTCAGATTGCCCCAGAAGAGCCGGGAGGGTGGAGGAGCATCCATCCCCTGTCCGGGCGCGGGGCCGGGCCGGGCCGCCAGGGGGCAGCACGCGCTGAGCTCCCGCCCGCTGCCGCCCCCCCGCGGCCGCTCCCGGCGCTGCAGCGCGGCCGAGCCCGGTCCCGGTGTCCCGGGGGAGCTCCGGAGCCGCTTCCCCATGGCCGCACGCGTGTCCCGGGGGCCGCATCCCGGCGTGGCGGGCGCGCGGAGGAGGAGGCGGGCAGGGCAAGGAGGTACGGGGTGAGTGAACGTATCCCTCCCGCCGGGAGAAGCGTCTCAGCCTCGGGGGGAGCGGTGGGGTCGGGAGGGCGGTTCAGCTCCCAGCTTCCGTGTCGGAGGGATGGGGGGTGCCGCCGGGGTCATGGTACGCCAGTGCCGGAGAGATGGGAGAGGTACCCGGGCTGTGTTGTCCCTCATGCCGGAGGGATGGGGATGCCCCCGGGGCTGTGTTATCCCCCGTGCTGGAGGAATTGGGGTGCCTCCGGGCTGCGTTATCCTCATAGGAGGCATAGGGGTGCCCCTGGGTTGTGCTATCCCTCGTGCTGGAGGGATGGGGGTGACCCCGGAATTGTGTTATCCCTCTGCCGGAGGGATGGGGGTGCCCCCGGACTGTGTTATCCCCGGTACCGGAAGGATGAGGGTGTTCCCGGGCTGTGTTGTCCCCGTGTTCGAGGGATGGGGGTGCTCCCCGGATTGTGTCACCCACGTGCTGTAGGGTTGCGGGTGCCCCCCGTGTTATCCGCTGTGTTATTCCCTGTGCCAGGGGCGATGGAGGTGCCCTCGGGCTGTGTTATCACCCGCGACGGAGAGAAGGGGCTGGTCCCGGGGCTGTGCTATCCTCGTACCGGAGGGATGGGGGTGTTCCCGGGCTGTGTTGTCCCCGTGCCAGAGAGAAGAGGGTGCTCCTGAGGCTGTGTTGTCCCACGTGCTGAAACAATGGGGTGCCCCTGGGCTGTGTTATCCTTGTACCCTGTACCGAAGGGAAGGAGGTGCCCCCGGAGCTGTGTTACCCCCGTGCTGGAGGGCTGGGGGTGCTCCTGGGGCTGTGTCACCCCCGTGCTGGAGGGCTGGGGGTGCTCCTGGGGCTGTGTCACCCCCGTGCTGGAGGGCTGGGGGTGCTCCTGGGGCTGTGTCACCCCCGTGCTGGAGGGCTGGGGGTGCTCCTCGGGCTGTGCCATCCCCTGGATCAGCAGCAGGGTGCAGGACAGGCTGCTCAGGGCGCTGCATGCCCACCTCTCTGCAAGCCCAGCAGTGCCTGAGCCTGGAGCGACCAGCCCCGGGAACACCATCCTATTACAAGAGGTAATAGGTTGGGAGAAGTGACAGGAGCTGAGGTGGAAGGCGGCTGTTCTTCCCGGAGAGCTTCCAGGATGGAGTATTGCGGGATTAAGCTTGTGCTCAAGTGGTCTCACGCTATCTCAAAGCTGCAATTCTTCTCGGGCTGTTCAGGGAAGGACTTGGTGCAGGGGTTTTGGAGGATTTGAGGCCTGACAGAGGGTTTGCTGCAAGGATTTTTCCGCACCCATGTTCCTGGCCAGCTGCTTCCTTGTCCAGTGCGTCTCCAGCTTTCTCCTGTGTGAGGGAGCAGGCTCAGCTGGGTGTCAGAGTCACATTTCAACCAGGGGTGTGTAAGACATGAGCCAGAGGAGCAGCATCCCTGTCATGCCCATTCCTTTGTTCAGATATGGGTTTGCTGTAGTTCCCTGGTGTAGAGGGAGGGCTGGGAAGCAGAAATGAAAAGCTGTGATATGGACAACCCCATTGGAGCTGACTTGCAGGTCGTCTTGGTCTGATGGACAACAGTTGCACTGGGAAGGTGTCAGGCCTTTCGAGGCGAGCAAAGTGAGCAGCCTCTGGGCAGATTTGCAGGCGTGGGATGCTGTGTCTGTGGGATGGGAAGCTCTTGCTATGAGGAGCAGTCTTCTCATGCTATGGGATGTCTTCAGCCTCAAGTCCACTGTCAGTCCCTCTGGGTAGTGCAGACCTTGCCTGTTGATCAGAGTAGAGCTCATCTGCTCCCACCTCTGCAGATCTACTTTGGAGGAGATAGAGGGCAGGCTGTGAATTAGAATGTTTGATAAATGAGGTTGCTTTTCTGAAATACCTTTTTTAATTAAAGGAAAATGTTGGTCACATCTTCAGAATTAAGTTCTTGTCCGTGGGTTTGATTCCTCAGTCGAGATGCCTTTGCATGGGATGAAAACAATCTGAGTTAAAAAATCATTGTCCCAGAGTGAGTACTTTTGGTTCTTTCTTCCTGGCAGCAGTTGGCTGCAGTGTGGCAGGAAAATGGTTACTGGAGTAAGCGTGAGGGAGGTGGTGGTTCTGGGTTGCTTCCTGGGCTGGCTGAGGTGGTGAGTGGCTGTGAACAGCCAGGCTGTGCCCCTACAGAGAGCTCAGAGCCAGCTGAGCCTGCACCCTGCTGCTGGCAATCTGAATTTCACTGGTGGGAGCCCAAAGGCATCATCCCATCCCCATCTCTGGCCCCACAAATGGGACCCAGGCAGCCCTGGCTGGAGGTTGTGGTCTCTTCTGTGTTTGTCCCTGTGTTTTCTGTCACCCCTGGGCTTCATCCAGCACCATCACTCCCTGTCCCAGATCGCTCTTCCTGGGGAAGGACCGTGACATCTGCTCCAGCACAGGGCAAGGCAGACATCCTCTCGCTTTACTGTTGCCTGAGCCTGCCCTGCCCGATCCCTCCTTCTACCCCAGAAACCTTTTCTTCTCTGGAAACCACTGTAACAGCCCTAGCAAAGACTAGAGGCACCTTTCTCCACGTCTCAGCTTCGTTCCAGGCTGG
This sequence comes from Falcunculus frontatus, assembly GCA_013398115.1. NCBI lineage: Eukaryota > Metazoa > Chordata > Aves > Passeriformes > Falcunculus > Falcunculus frontatus. Next base: position 173,011 of record VZRV01004149.1, read on the forward strand.
TGTGCACGCTCCCCTGGCTCACAGTGAGGGGCTGAGCTCCTGAACTTGGTGCAGGGCAGGCAAAAGGTCACTGTGGGTGACAGGTTAAGAGACCTGATGTGGGGATACTGGCAAAATGATCTCTCTGGCTTTTCTCAGGGTGGGCTCAGCCATCAGGTTGGTCCAGAAACACCTCAGTTGAGGGGGATGCTGTGGGTCACTCCTCACCTCAAGGCTGCCCCAGACTGCTTTTGGCAAGTCCAAGTTTAAGAAACAAACCACACCTGGCAGAGAGACCTTCCTGTGGAGGGGCTTAAAGCTTTCTGCAAAGGGACCTGGATGGTTTCCTACTGCCTCCTTTGAGAGCAGGAACAAGGAACAGGGCTTTGAATGGTGTCCTGAGACCTGATGCTCTGAGTTTCCGTTCCAGCACAGGGTCCTAAGCCAAGAAAACTGCCTGTCCTGCCAAGGCTGGGTAGGAAACTGGGCCCTGGAGCAGCGACGTGGCGTTAACTCCTCTCTGCAAGGAGCACTGAGGCTCCTTTGATGTGCTCACTGTCTGCAGCATTCACTTTCTTGTTTCCTTCCAAAAGTCCTACCTGGCTTAGCTGCAGCCTGATGCTGTGGAGCTTGTGAAGATGCTAATCCAAGCTCAGTGATGAACCTTAATCACTTCTTAGCCATGTCCTCTCTGAACTGTGCTCTGCCAGTGAGCTGTCAGCCTGGCTGGGGGAAGAGGCTGGGGGTCAAGGAGTCCAGCAGAGGTAGGTGGGCTGGAGCCAGGGGAGGGGTGGCCTTGGAGCAGGGAGCATTAAACATATTTTGGCACATGGGGAATCTCCTTCTGTTTTGTTTCTTGGTGATCATTTCTTGCAAAATCCCGTGTTTAGCAACTCAGGTAGAAGGGATCAGCTGTTAGTTTGGGCACACATCCCACAGGCTCCTGGGGGTGGGATCCTGCTCCTGGTAGGACAGGTACACTGACCATCAGCAGCAAGTCTAGAAGTCATCTCAGAGACACTGAGAGCTGCTCTGCTTTGGTAGGGGACTGCTCATTCCAGCTGTTTGCCTGAGCATACCACACATCTGCACTCAGGCTGCCTCCATCAGGTGAGACGTGTGCGTGGACAAGCTGCCTGCTCTGCATTTGCTCCTCCTGCTGCGGTGACCAGATGTCCTACTCTTTAGCGATGTTGTCCTACTTTCAAGTAGGTTATTCTATTTTTGCCTGGCCCTGTCCTTTTTGTGACTTTGCCTTCCTACGTGTCCTGTGCCCGGCTTTCCCCTGGCAGAGGCAGAAGTTCTGCAGGTCGTGGTCCCAAGCAGCGCAAGCCATTTCTCTTTGCTGTGTTTCCTGGGGACCTTGCACGGCCCCCAGCCTCACACACAGGGCATGAGCTCAGGGACCCAGTGCCTCCTTGAAGATCATCAGATGCTGAAGGTGCTCAGGGGGAAGGGTCAGGCTTCCAGCTCACTTTAAGGGGCTGGGTGCCTGGCAGTCATGTGAAGGTGTTTGTTCTTGTTTGTATGTCTTATCTTCAAGCCCCAGCACTCCCAGGATCTTGAAGGGAGGTTTGAGCAGAGGAGGAAAGGGCTGAGCTCACTCTCAGGGTTGAGAGTGAGCTGGGAAATGGGAATGGAGCCTTGTCCTGTAACTGCAAACAGGCGGGTTTAAGTCTGGGTACTGCCAGCTCACAAGCCTCTCTTGGAAAACACCTTGGGCTTCCAGTCCCTGCTAGCTCTGATCTCTGACTTTGGCTCTTCCCAACCTCTTTTTCACTTACCCTTTGACTTCACTTAGAAAACTTAAGCTTCTTGTTCAAGTCAGCCATGACACACTGAGGTCAGCACATCTGAGGCCTCTCAGCTACTCCAGGTAGACTCCAGGTGTCCTGGCATGGCTGCAAGGCCATGGAAAAGGGCAGGGGAGCTGGAGTGCCCTGTTGGACAGGCTGTGCTGTAGCAGGGCCGGGAGGGAGCACGCAGGGTGGAAGCCGAAGGCTGACGAGCTTTGGACCAGTGCTGCAGTTTATTTATGGCCTGCTTAGCAATCTCAGGCAGGCAGTGTGGGTTAAGGCATCTCCTGTCCTGGATTGACAGTACAGATCCAATTAGCCATGAAAGCCTCTAATTATTTGTCCTGAATTGCTCCGGTGGTAACCAAGGCTCTGCTATCTCCTCCTTTTGTCTGTGTCCCAGCTGGAAATGCCCCAGTGTCCCTGCATCTAGAGCAGCAAGTGTGATGTGCAAGCAGAGTCAGCACAATCTAATCAAGGGAGACAGGCCCTGTGAGTTAATGAGGAGATGGACCCGCTTCGTTTACTTTGGAGAGTTCTCTAAGCCCCGTCCTGGGAGACAAAGGGCTGAGGTTGCGTGTGGCAAAGATAAGGCTCACAGGATGAGCTGCTGTGGGAGAGGGGCTGCAGGACACGGGGAGGAAAGGGGCCCTGCCCCCAGACAGGGCTTGACAGCTGAACATCCCTTGTGTCTCATAGGAGAGGAACACCTCCCTTGTGAGGAAAGGCTGAGAGAATTGGGATTGTTCAGCCTGGAAAAGAGAAGGCTTCAGGGTGACCTTGTGGTGGCCTTTCAGTACCTGCAGTGGCTACAAGAGAGCTGGAGAAGGACTTTGGACAAGGGCCTGGAGTGAAAGGACAAGGGGGAATGGCTTCAAACTGACAGAGTAGGTTTAGATAAGATATTAGGAAGAAATTCGTCCCTGTGAGGGGGGGGAGGCCCTGGCACAGGGTGCCCAGAGAAGCTGTGGCTGCCTCAGGATCCCTGGCAGTGTCCAAGGCCAGGTTGGATGGGGCTTGGAGCACCCTGGGCTAGTGCGAGGTGTCCCTGCCAATGGAATGGGGTAGAACCAGATGACCTTTAAGGTCCCTTCCAAGCCAAACCAATCTGTGATTCATTGATTCTGATTCCACAGCTTGGCCAGCTCAGGCTGGCAGCTGGAAGCACTGGCTGCAGGGAGCCATGGGCACGAGGTGGGGTCACACAGGCAAGGCCCAAGGAGTTCTCTTTTCCAGACACTCGTGCTAAGTTACAGCTGTGCATTCTCAACTGCAAAACTGTTTTAAGGGGAACAAAGCTTTGCAGGGCACTTATCGCATCCTTCGGCTTGTTCTGGGTTCTCGTGATGCAAAAGGGGGCCTCGGCTGCCTGCGAGAGAAAACGTGTCATTAACGTTCTTAGTAACCTTAACTCTGACCTGACACGACAGCAAACAGCTCTCAGATGAGACAGGGCAGCCAGCCTTGGCTTGAAAGCAAAATTCTGCACAAATAATATTCAGGTCCTGTATGAGGGGCCAGCTGAGTGCTTCCACCATTGTTTCCAGGTCACAGGGTCCCCCAAAAATGGGGTTTACATCATTGTCTTGAGATGCTGCCTGAAGGCAAGCCATGGCTTTGCTCACCAAGTGCACATTTTCTTTTTGTGTGGATGGATGAGCAGCAGACCTGCCGGCGACATGGCTCTGCCCCTGTGCAGAGAGGAGGGGAGAATCAGCAAGGATGTCCACCTGGGGGAAGCTGGGAGCTGTTCCCAGGCATCGTGGTGTAAAACAGGCTGCTGGAGCACCAAACGTGTCTCTGACCTCCATCCAAGGGACCTTCAGACAGGACCCGTCTCTGCCAGGGCCAGTGCTGGCCCTAGGAGTCAGCTGACACATCCTTCAAGCCTCTTGGTGCCCTTCCCATGCAGTCCAGAGCCTGCCAGGTTCAGGCCAGAGAGCTCCCTCCATACAAATGGGGACGAGGGGGGTGGGCTGTGAACGTACAAAAACTGTTTCTTTCCTGCCCACTTGGAAAGGGGAGCTATGGAATTTTAAGCAGTCAGGACAAAACTCTGCTGAAGAGGCCGCTTCTGTGCTTGCCTGTTGAAATCACTGATCACAGTGGTGGGGGGGTCCAGGGACATGCCAGCCTTGCCCTTATTAATGGCTCTGTTGTTGTCTGCTCCAGTTTGTTGGTCTTTGCTCTGGGAGACGGTTTGCCGAAGCGGTAACTATTTTCCCCGGAGCAGCTTCCATGGGAGCTGTCCCCGTGGTGGGGGCTGTCCCCATGGTGGGGGCTGTCCCCGTGGTGGGAGCTGTCCCCATGGTGGGGGCTGTCCCCGTGGTGGGGGCTGTCCCTCTGTGTGGCCAGGCTGCACAACGCCCATTCTCAGACCTGGCCTACAGGGCTGAGCCAAAGTGCTCTGGGAACCTCCTCTATGGCCACAAAACCTGAACTTGCAGGTGGAGGAGGGACAGGTGAGAGGAGACTGAGGATCTTTGTTCCACCTGGGACTTTTTCCTTCTGGATTTTAAGGGTGCTCACCCTTGCAGCTCAGTACCCCAAGTAGGGGCACCAACTTCTCCCGCCTTGGTCTCTGCTCTCTCCAGCAGCACCAGTTTGGCTGGGCTGGGGACACAGTGACAGCCTGACTGGTGCTTTTCCTCCATCACTTTGACCATCCAGGAGAGCAGCTGTGGGGGTGCTCTGCCCTGCACACCTCTTGTTTTCCACCCTGAGCTCAGAGCATCAGGCCCTCTTACCTCTGTTTTTCTCCTTGAACCACTTAGTTTTAAAATAGAGCAATTATCTTCCTTCAGAAAGGAGCTTACCCGCTCCAATCTAGGGCAGTTTGGCAGCGCAGCAGCCTGCGCAGCTCTCCCTGGGAGCACGGTTGTGTTCCCGGCATGGGTGCTCCAAGGGCTGCAGCCCCTCTGCTCTGGAGCCAGGCTGGGGGAGCTGGGGCTGTTCAACTGGAGAAGGGAAGGCTCCAGGGAGACCTTAGAGTCCCTTCCAGTGCCTAAAGGGGCTCCAGGAGAGCTGGAGAGGGACTTTGGACAAGGGATGGAGTGACAGAACAATGGGGGAATGGCTTCCCACTGCCAGAGATCAGCATTAGATGGGATATTGGGAAGGAATTGTTCCCTGTGAGGGTGGGGAAGCCCTGGCACAGGTTGCCCAGAGAAGCTGTGGCTTCCCCATCCCTGGAAGTGTCCAAGGCCAGGTTGGATGGGGCTTGGAGCAGCCTGGGATAGTGGAAGGTGTCCTTGCCCATGGCAGGGGGTTGGAACTGGCTGATTTATAAGGTCCCTTCCAACACAAACCTTTCTGTGATTCTATGGGGGCTCCTGTCTGTGGCTTAGGATGGTGATTGGATCATTGGTTTGGGGTCTGAGGAGAGGCATTACCGGGGCTGGGCAGTTTGAGCCCTTGGTCCCACTCTTTTCTCTGTAACCACTCACGTGTCAGAGGGATGCAAGCTTGGTTCCTTGGGAGCAAGGCCAAGATGTTCTGCCAGGGTTCACAGCCCTCTCTCCATCGCCAAACCCTGAGGGTTCTCTGGATGGGGAAATTTGTTCCTGAGTCTGTGTGATAAGAAAATACAGGCCTTCAGACTTTTACCTGCACATCTATCAACAAGTGACAGACCTGCAGAGGGCTGGCAGGAGCTTTCAGAGGTGGCCTCGTCCATGCTCATGCCTGAAGATGGGACCAGTTCTTTTGTAGGTCACTGCCAACAGAGGCTTCTCCAACCTGCTCCTAAAATGCCTGCCTGTGACCCCTGTCTGTTTCACAGGATGGGGTGCTGGCTGTGATTCAGAGTGTGTAATTGCTTCTGGGCTTAAATGCTCAAAAACGAAGGGAGCCTTTGCAGCCTTGTTGCAGTGAAGGGTTCGGTGACGGAGCAGACTCTGCCAGGCTCAGCTGCCACGCTCTCCGTGGTAGGGAGGGTTTACATCCTCACATGTGTAGATCACCTAATCTCCTCTGTCTTGGGATCCCTCTGCTGTCTCACAAGTCTACAGCCAGCTGTTGTTTAATTAAAAAATAAGCAGACAGGTATTCACAGGGAAAATTAAGCTGTTTTGTACTTTATGTGTCCTTGATGCTCTCCTGGCATCTTATCTGGGGACAACAGCTCTAAGCCTTGAATTTGCATTTATTTTTATCTTGCAAAGCCGACTGTTTTAATTGGGAACAAACCCATGGAACAGTGAATGTGCCATGCCACGCAGACTGGCCATGGTGTTAAAGAGGAACTCTGCCTTCTCTCCCCTTTGCCCTGCTTGATGGGCTGTGAGGTTCAGGGAATGTGGCTGCAGCTCATGTTCAGTTCCATGTCTTGGGTGACTGCTGAGGGCACTTGGCTTCTTCAGCCTGGAGCAGAGGAGGCTGAGGGGAGACCTGAAGGCAGTCTGCAGTTTCCTCATGGGGGGAAGCAGAGGGGCAGCACCAATGACAGTGACAGGACCCAAGGGAACGGCTAAAGCTGCATTGAGAGGGTTAGGTTGGGTATCAGGAAAAGGTTCTTCCCCCAGAGGGTGGTCGGGCACTGCCCAGGCTTTCCAGGCAATGGTCACGGCCTCAAGGCTGCCAGAGCTCCAGGAGTGTTTGGACAACACTCCTAGGCACAGGGTGGGATTGTTGGGGGGTGACAGGGACAGAAATTGGACTGGATGATCCTTGTGGGTCCCTTCCAACTCAGCATAATCTGTGATTTCACAATACAGCTTTGTGTAGCTGTGCTAAGCCAGCCTTGACACCAAACATAGCCCATGTTGTGCTCTGAAATATGGTCAGGAGGGTCAGGAAAACCAGAGAAAGATCTGTGTAGGGCACCCAAGGTCACGAGGAAAGGCAGCATGAGCTACTGATGATTTCTGGTGTGGTAGAGGAGAGCCAGCTGACCAGAAGGGTGGGACTAAACACTTTGTAACAGAAGGTGTTTGTCCATAGACACAGACCAGATGATTTGTCCTTTGAGCTTTGTGTCCTTTCAGTGAAGCTGGAGCTACAAGTCACACCCTAGAAGTTGGGGACCTACAGATGTGAGCTCTCAGTACATTTGTCAGGGCTACAAACCCAGAGGTGCCAATGGGAGGAGACTGGAGCAGTCTCCGTGTTCCCTGAGTCAGCAGAGCTTCTCCATCCGGTGGCTTTAGGAGAGACAAAGAAGAATAAAGTTAAAAGGCAGATTTTCAAAGGTTGGAGGAGTTGAATCTCCTCGATTAAGGCTCTGTAAAACACTGTGATCATCAAGCCCACCCCAGGTGTTTGTCTTGAACCAACCCAGGACCTCTTCTGAGTGGGGAGCCGAGGCTGCTGGGTACATGAAGCCCAAGCTTCCATGGACACCCTCTCAATGGATCACCTGGGGAAGGGTTTAGAGATGGTCCAGCTGAAGAAGGGTTTCCCTCAGGGACAGACAAACCAGGACAGGACTTGTTTCCTTTGAACTTCTCCTGCAGGAGTGCCAAGCTTTTACCCCAGATCCCCCAAACACCCTCAAGGTCCAATCCCCAGCTTTGTGCCCTGAATTACTCCATCCCTACAGAGCAAATGCAGTGGAGCAGATCCAGCCATGGCTCTGCTAATGCCTGGAGGCAGATTAGTGTCAGTCTTTTCCTTGGCATCTCTCACCTATAGCACCTCTGGCCAGGGGAGTGCTCATGGCTCGAGCTCCACCGCACTCCTACAGCAACGCCGTGCAGTTCTCATACTGGAAATTGGGATTTGCAGAGATGAAGTGAGTTGATGAAGGAAGTCAGAGCTGTGGGGAGGGAGAGGAAAAGAACCCAGGAAAGCTGGTAATCTGCCATTTTAATTTGCTGCATTGTACCCTGAGAACATCATCGTTGCTGAGCTACCACCCAGGTGCTCATCCGATGGGAACTGCTGGAGATTTGCAAGTAGAAGAGCTTTAAGCAAGAGACAAGGCGGATTAAGCCTGACACCCCATCGGATTGTCCTTCTCTGGGTCCCTGATCTACCAAGAGGCACCTTTCCCACTTTGCATATAATGTGAACTATTGTATAAATATTTAGTCACTCTGTTGGGAACATTAATTATAAATGGAGACACAGCTTTTGAAAGCTGCCTGTAGGTCTGGGCACCCAATTTCCATTAATTTTAATGAGAACCAGACATCCAAATCCCATTCGGTGGCTTTGAGCATCTCAGGCAGGGAGCTTCATCTGACACCCCCTGCCTCCATTCTCCCCAGTCTGCAGTTTAAGAGTGAGATTTGCAAATACCTTGCAAATCCTGCAGATGCCTGAGTTGCCCTTGTGCCATGCCATTGTTGTCTGCTGAGGATGGTTGGGTGGTAGCCTCAGAAGTGTTTCTAATAAGTCTATTTAATCCATCCTGTTAGTTCTTTTCCTTTGCACCCCCCTCAGCACTTTGAAACAGCGATGCCTGAATGAACCCCCAGCCTGCGTGGTTTTTTGACAGAGAAGCTTTGATGCTTGCAAATGACAGCTGTGTAGAGCAGGTCTGAAATAAATGATTGAATTATCTGACTGATTAAAAATGTGCTGTGGCTTGGAAGATCTGACAGCAAGTGTTCACTTAGGCAGCTCACATGAAAGAGAGCACACATGCACGTAGGGTGTGTGTTTGTGTGTGCATTGGGAAAAACAGCCGGTGAGATGGGACAGACACGCAGAGCAGCAGCTTCTTAAGCTCAGCATCCTTTCCAAAGCTCCAAATCTGCTGTGAGATGCTCAGCAAAGCTAAAACTCAGCGTGGTCGTGGAGATAATGATTATTTAGACAGACGTCAGCAGTGGTTTAGGAAATGGAAATTGAGCTAAAAAGTAGTGCAGGCTGGGGAACTACTTAACTGCATCTCAGTCCCTCCCGGCCTGTGGCTGAGGAGGGATGAACTCTGCTGCTGGAAACTCGTTTCCATCCTCTGTGCCGCAGGCATGTGCCGTGGTAAGGAGCAGCCCCAGAGGCACCAGCTCCATGGGAACCTATCCCGTGATCCAGAGCCTGGAAGAACTTGAGCCCTGGTGAGGTTGGCTGTAAATGGCTGGAAGGATGGAGAAAGGAAGCTTGGTTATGGCTGTGCCCTCGATGCCGTCAGTGATGGCAACAGCAGATGTGCCCATGCAGCCTTTCCAGACCTATCTCAGCTTCCTTCCCAGTCCCCACAGATGCCTCACAGAAATCCAGCTCAGCTAGAACAGAAGAAAAATGTCTGGAAATGAACTGAAAGAAAAAAAATAAAGTTTAAAAAAAGGTGGGGTTTTTTGCAAATGAAACATATTTTGTCAGCTCAACAAGCTCACAGGTTCCTGCTGGAGTTCCATACATGGAAAAAAAAATCATTTCGTAAAAGTTGCAGTTTTAGTTCTGCATTGTGAATGGTCTTCTGATAGTTTGCTGAAATTGATTTTTTCCTAAATTGTTAAACTGCTCTTCATCTCCCGACTTACAGAAGATCACTATCTCCCCCTGACCCCAGCTTAAAAGAGGTGAAACACTGGGCTATAACTAATTGCTTTATCAGGAATAGTTTTGGTTTGTTCTCTCAGCCCAGCCACTGAATAATTTGCTCTTTGCCCCTTCCAGTGCCATTAGTGCTGTTGGGTGTCTGTAACAGCTTCAGCCTTGCCCTCGGTGCTCCTGTCCCAGTTCCAGTGGTCATTTCCACAAGACTAAATGCTGCAACAGTCCTAAGGGCACACAGAGCTAATGGTAACTCATTGGCATCTGTGTCATCTCTCCATCAACATCCCAAAACGTCCCTCTTATTGAACCCATTCCGGCAACCCAGGAACACTCAGAGCAGAGAAGGTTCTGGGATTCTGCTTGTGTGAAACCTCATCATTGCTCATTGTCCCCCTGCAGCCCAGGTGTGGGAGCCCCAGGGCCCCTGAGCTTCAGTCCCCCACTTCTCCCAGCCAGGACCTGACTGCTGAGCTTAAATGAAATATCAGATCATTTGAATTCCCTTTTCCATCATCTGAAAATGTCTGTTTAAGGACTTCTTTTTAAATTTATAGGCCATAGACAAGCTGTTGATACCTCATCCCTTGAAGTGTTCAAGGACAGGTTGGACAGGGCCTGGTCTAGTGGAAAGTGTCCCTGCCCATGGAAGGGGGGTGGAACAAGGAAAGCTTTAAGATCCCTTCCAACCCAAACAATCCTATGATTCTATTAATATAATGTAAATCATGTTTATGACTTCAAAAATTGTTTTTAATCCCCCTTTCCCTATCCCAAGTCTTTCAAAAATCAGAGGCAGAGGACCTGGCTGTGGCCTCTAGGTTGGACTCAGACTGACAATGAGCCTGGAAGGTGAGAGTAGATGTGCCAACACCTCCAGTCAGAGTCAGTGCTGCCCAATGCATGGACAGTGGGGTTTACCTTGGCCTGAGTTTTCTGCTGCCCTTGGTCACTGTACCTAATCCTACAGCCTGAGCAGTCCTTGGCCTGGAAGATCCAGGGCAAGGGCCTCTCTTCCCGCAGCTGAAGCATCCTCACTTTCTGTGTCGTGGATTGTCTCGGGTAACAGCAAATTCTCCTTCCTTGCTCTCTGCCCCTTCAAATCAGTGCTCCAGAACCTGCTCACAGCCAGCAAAATTCATCTTCACACCCTCCAAAATCCCTCTCCAGCTCTCTGGGAGATGCTTCAGGGGCTGGAAGGCCACAATTAGGTCACCCCAAAACCTTTTCTTCTCCAGGCTGAAAAACCCAACTCTCTCAACCTTTCTCCATAGCAGAGCTGTTCCATCCCTCCGATCATCTTGGTGCCTCCTCTGGACTTGCTCCAACAGCTCCACGCCCTTCCTGTGCTGGGACCCCGGAGCTGGAGGGAGAACACGTCCCAGTATTCCACCAAGGGCTGCTCTTCCACTCAGGCTGGAGCGGATGAGCCCCGGCGCAGATGGATCCCTGCAGACTGCTGGATCGAACAGGGGGATGGACAAATAGCTCCCCTAAACAGCTTCATAACAAAGTGAAAGAAAATCCATGTTCCCAGAACAGCTTTTCAGCCTCAGGGATAGATGCTGAAGGACTCGTGCTGCTGCCAATGCGCAGCCCCACATTTCTGAAAATGACAGATGATAATTCTGTGTTACCAAAAGTATTGCAGTGAATATGGTGTGATTCTGGATCAGGCCTCAGTTGGACAGATAAAGGTGAATTGATTACTGAACTCAGAATTAATGGTTGCTTAAATGCCCTAATTGCATTTGTTCTGAGCAGAATGTGATCCTAAATTGATAATATGTATGCAAGGCACTTGAAAGTGGTCAATTTTCCTAAGTTGGGAACAATTACAAACAAGAAACGATTGGAGGAAAAACTGAGAAAAAATATGTGTTCTAAATGAGGGTTGCTTAAGAAAACTTTGATAGATGCTGTCTCCTCCACAGCATGCACACAGTTCTGCAGTCATTGAAGATATTCTTAGCTAAGTATCTATCATTGTTAAGGAAGAGAAAATCAGAAATAATAACAGTAATAAAAACTCAAATAGGAAAAGAAGGGATTTGATAACAAAAGCAATGAATTAACTGTTACATAATGCAGAGACCTGGAAGGCTAATCTGGAAGAGCAGTCAATGAAAATTATGTTTGGTGGCATTAAGGACTATTAGGGAGTGTGCATGTGTGTGTGTTTATATGCATGTGTGTCAGGAAGAAAATAAATGCTGCATGTTGGTTTTAGATGAAGCTCGTAAAGTCTCTGCTCTGATACTGCAAAAAAAATGCATCCAGTCAAAGATTCAAAGCTCTGAAGAAAAGCAGCCTGATGGGTCCAAATCCTACAGAGGGGATGGAAAGCTGCTTGCCCCAGCAGTAACCAGGCAGCACATTAAATGGCAACTGGTAAATTGAAATGTTTGTACATGTCTAGGACTAGAAAAACTACATGGGATGGTTTCATAAGGCATCGTGACAGGTCCTGTTAGGGTGGTGATACTTCATGTATGTCAGTACCTGGGTGCTGGGGAAGGGGGTGCCCAGAGAAGCTGTGGCTGCCCCATCCCTGGAAGTGTCCAAGGCCAGGTTGGATGGGGCTTGGAGCAACCTGGTCTGGAGGAAGCTGTCCCTGTCCATGGAACTGGATGGGCTGTAAAGTTCTTTCCAACCCAGGCCATGGTATGATTCTGTGAAGTTAGTCTAACAAAACAGGATGACATTTGTTTAGGTGAGATGACGGATGGCAGAGAAGGGGAAATTCCTAGGACTGGGGTATAATAAAAGATGGAAGAGATGCTGCAGACCCATTGTAGACAGAAGAACAGCAGACTCCCTGTGGGACCTCCAAGAACTTGCTCACTCACATCAGCTGCTGAGGATACAGTTTTCATACACTAAAAGTTACTGAAATTAGGACAAGTCAGATGCTGTGAGTGGTCATGTCTGCTTGGGGAGCTGATTTTGTGTCAGCAGTGGGCTCTCAGGAAGACAAGTGCAAATTCATACACTCAGAAACCCCCGTAGGCAGAGGAAAGATGGTGTTTTGGAGGACAGTGACTCATTTGAAAGTTCCCATGAAGGAAGATGGAGAATGAGCAGAGTGCTCATCCAGCAGCATCAATCTTACCTTCTGCCAAAACCTGAAATGCCAGGAATGATGACTCCCATATTCCAGGCTGGGATTTCCCAGGCAGAATTGCCTACACTCTGGGCAGGGAATCAAAAACCTCCGTGGCGCATGGAGATTTGTTTTGCATGAGCGAGAGAGGTGACTAATCCCTGCACAGGAGGTTAGTGCACAGTGTCCTCTTGGGACTTCCAGAGGGCTCTGGTGGCTGTGCTGGGCACTGGCCAGGCTGATACTCAACTCTGAGTCCTGGTCCAGCACCCAGGAAGTTATTGAGGAGCTCAGAGAATGAATTGTGGTGTAGAAAACCAAACTTCTATGGAGCCCTAAACAAGTTTCACTTGAATGTATATCCAGAAGAAGGCTACAAGGGAAACTGGTCACAGCCTGTGGGGAAAGAAAAACTCCTAGGGGAGCATTCTTGAAGTGATTGGGCTTTTTTGTCTAGGAAGAGCCAATGGTTGCAGGGTGACCCCAGACACGGTGTTCAGGTGCAGGTGCTGGGATTGGAGTTGTTTCACCTGTGAGTTAACTGACTGTTGGACAGTTTGTCTCAGGGCGAGGTGTTTGGTGTAGCTCTCTGCCTTCTGCCTACACCTGTGACTGACAGCAGCCCACTTGGATGCAGAAATTCCAGGTGTGGACTTTCTGAGCACATTTTACCTCCAAGGACAGACATCACCCAGGACAAAGAACTGATCTTAAGTGTCAAGAGAAATGCAGACAAAAGCTCTCAAGGACTGACCCTCTTTCTTCAGAGGGGCTTTTATACCCCTCCACATCCCCCTGCCCACCACACCACCTGCATGCAACAAGGTCCTCATGAGGATTTCTCCTAATTATGGCTTCCATCAGTGACTTGTACTGAAAGTTAGTGAATGCCAGCTGGGAAATCCAAGGGATTTCCTGAGAAAAACAGCTGTGTGAGGATGTGGAAGCATGCTCATTCCTGGGTACAAAACACTAGCGATGGTTTCATAATAGAAATTGAGAAGGCTGAGCAGCACCCAGGAGTGTCCTTGTGTGCCACACTAAGCATCAAGAGCAGGGCATGGCTGAAAAGCTCTTTGTAACGGGGATTCAGCACTTCAAGCAGAGGCATTAAACTACAGTTAAGGCACTTTTAAAATGGTGAGGGGAAGTCAATAAACCCTGTGGGGCTGCAGAGTAAGTGGTCCTGTCTTCTCCACTCAGAGCAAAGGGGCAGCAGAGTCTGTGGAGCTGCCAGCCTTGGAGCAGCCTTGGAGCTCGGGTTTGGTGGATCCCATGGGGCTACATGAACATAAACCCTCTCAGGACCACACGCTCCTGTCTTTTTTCCAGGTGTTCCCCTCTGCCCTCAGCCTAGCTGGAGTGTTGCCATGGTCTGTATGGTGCAGGTGTCCAGTGGTCTGCAGTGTTTTGTGGTGCCTGCAGTTCCCTGCTGCCTGGCAGAGCACCACCCAGAGGGGTGCTTTGACTTGTTTGGGGGCTTGAGGGGTGGCTCCCCTGATGCTGGTGTGAAGGGAAGGTGTCCTTCCCCCTCAAGATGTCCCCTCTTCCTCAGAGAACTCATGTCACAGGTGGCAAACAGCATCTGCACGTTCACCTGCACATCCAGACGGTTCGGCAGCACACACAGAATCGCTGTAGTTCAGGAGTTTTGTTAATTGGAAGAAAATATTATGACATATTCGAGGCATCTGACAGATCTACCAGGAGAAATCTCTGTACCCTGTTGCTGTTAGGAATGCCCAATCAATGACAGGGACAGGCTCACTACCCTGCTGAAGGGAGGAGAGGAGGTTTCTCCCTGAATCCAGCTGTGGATACGCTCATTCCCAGGAGCAGAATGATTGATAACCCAGTTATTTGGAACCCACTAGTGGATGTATTCTTAGAAACTAGAACCTCGTTTTCTCATGCTGCAAAATGTCATTTCCTAGGACTGGCTGCACAGAAATTGGATTTTGTTCCTTGCCTTCAGACCTGAACAGCACAACAGACTGATAAATATTGATTGTGTTTTTATATTTTAATTTTTTTTTGTCAAAGCACCCTAACCTGATAATTGTTTGATTACAAATACATTAGAGTTGATCAGAGAGTGCAGCAGGACAGACTTTTATGATGGTGTAAGGCAAATCTCTTAGATGAAGGGACCCCGTGGGAGGTTAAAAGCCCCACACCTGGATTTGCCCAGCTTCTTGACTGTGGCCACAAGATCCATTTTTGTGTCTCTCCAGCACGGTAACCTTCATTCACACTTGCATTCGTTGGAAAAGTCCTGAGTATAGCTGCAGGGTGGCTCATTACATGGTTCATTACCGATACTATCCCTGGCACACAACCCCGTGTGCTGTGCTGGGGGTATCCCTGCTGGAAGGATCTCTGGCCGTGTTCTGCTGAGCTGCTCCAGGACATTATTTCACCTGGTGGCTGTGCTCTGGTGTTGGGATGTATGGCCATGCACTGTAATGGTATTTTTAATTTGGCATGCTGGGGGTTTGTCTGCTCATTCAGCCATGTGTGTCCCCTGGAACAAGTTTTCCAAGGGACAGAGGGCTAGGGAGAGGTTTTCTCCATGGAATCAGGAAGCCGTGGGCTGTCTTGGAACATGCCTCTGGGGCAGACACCAAACCCTTCTTCCTCACCCAGAGGTTCGATGGGGCTTGGAGCAACCTGGTCTAGTGGAAGGTGTCCCTTCCCATGGCCTGGGTTGGAACTAGGTGGTCTTTCAGGTGCCTTCCAACCCTTCTGTGATTCTGTGACCCCACATCCCTGTGCTGCAGTCAGGGTGCACATCCTGGCTCCTGTGTGTCACCAAGACATGGCTGATTCCAGTACAAAGGTGTGCCAGCTCTGGGTGAAGGATCCTTGTAGCTGGCCTCTATCCCGGCTGGCCCAGGCTAAGGAACCACTGACTTGTGCTCCAGCTGGGCAACTTGACCCTGAGAGCAGCCACCATCCCTCACCTGTGCACCCACAGAAACTCCCATTGCATCACAGCCACCAAAAGGCCAAGGGACAGTGCTTGCCCTAAATCACTGCTCTGTCAGTCTGGTAAAAGGGCCCTAAAGCAGGAAAAGCCTTCTGTCCCTGTGCCCCTCCACCCCACAGTGCATCCCCAGCCCTCTTGGTGAGCCAGGTTCCTGGGTAAGCCTGTAGACAAAGCCATTGCCTTTGCATGCAAGAGCTGTCAGGATGGAGATGTGTCAGTGGTGGTGAGCAGGCACCAGGTCCAGCCCCCGGTGATGGGGGAGGCTCTGGAGACAGCTTGGAAGGCACAAGGGCAGCACTGCTGCTGGAGCCAGGGGGGCTCTTCAGCCAGGGATGGGATGGGATGGGATGGGATGGGATGGGATGGGATGG
>VZRV01004149.1:189096-227726 GCA_013398115.1 Falcunculus frontatus
GGTCTGCTCCTGCCAGGGGCTCTGCCGGGGGCTTCGCCAGCCAGAGCTTTATTCCATCCTTTCCCTGGTCCATTCACCATGCCTCCTGCCTCCTCCCCCTCTCCCCGTCCCTCCCACCCTGCCTGCTGGATCCCCAGCAGTCTCTTGACACCTTGGGGGAAGGCTGGGAGGTGTAACCATCGCCAGCGAGCGAGGAAGAGCAGGAGAGAAGGGAGAAGGAAGCCAATAACAGGGAGGTCTAGGAAGGTGGTGGAGGGGGAGGGACGGGGCCACTCCTCCATCGGTGGGACTGCAGATTATTTTGCATGGATTGTTGAAGAGAAAAGGGAGCTGCATTTGTGAAGGGACCAAAAAATAAACAGCTCATTGCTCGGGTAAGTGCCAATGCGAGCTCCCCGGCTCTCATTGTCATGCTGTACATTGATCCCCCCTCCTATTTTGCTTAGTTATACTGGGTTTGATTCTTATTAGGATTATTTGATGCATCAGCTCTATGCTTCAGTTGCTGGAGACTGAGCCTCCCCAGTACGTGTGTGTGTGTGTGTGTGTGTGTGTGTGCATGCGCGTGCATGTGGGAAGATGCCCATTCTCTGGATATACATTGACACATTTTTCCAGTTCTCAGTGTGGTGTCTCGTTCGCAGTGTTACCCCAAAGCGTGCCGTGCACACACACACGAATGGTGTTGGCTGCTCCTGCCTTTAAAATCCACTCACACACGCAATTATTGAAGCTGAAAATTAAAGGGGGGGCTCTTAAATCATGGTTCTCAGTGGTAGGGGGCTACTTCTCTTTATCCTGAGCCTAACACGTTCAGTATTATGTTTTATAGCAAAGCTACATTTAAAGATCAATTCGGCAGTGGTTATTGCATCCAAATTACATGGTTGTCATGGAGATGGTACAGAGAAGCTGAAGTGATATGACTGCATCTGGACTGGAGTGGGGCTTCACTGCCGAGTGAGATCCTGCCTTGCCTCCTGTGTCTTTTTGTCTCTGCCGGGTTACAATTTCTTTTAATCTTGAATGAAGCGCTGCCGTATTAGAGGATTTAGAGGTCGAGCTGCTGGGAAGGGTGTGTGTTACCCCCACTCAGCACTGGGTTATTATCATAATTGTTCTATTAACATCTGCGTCTCCCTGAATTTCTTCCACAAGTCTGGGAAGGAGGAAGGCGTGAGAAGGACAGATAGTTTTCTGAACACAGCTAGGGCTGGGAGTACTTTCTGAAAGGATACCTGCCATGCCCACACCTCCCTGCTGGCTCCCACACCTTGGGGGACAAAAGGGAAAGATGCTCTGATTTTAGCCATGTTTATCTTCCATTTTGCTGCCTCAACTTTGAGGGTTCAAGGATCCAGTCACCTGCTCATCAGGGTGTCAGGGGAATGGCTTTTCTCTTTTCTTTCTTTTTTTTTTTTTTGTTCTTATTATATGTTTGCTTTGCAACTGGTAATATGGATGTGGGCAGTTGGGAAAGAAAATCCATAATTTATGAGAATGAAATTTTCCTGCCTAAGGCTAGCTAGAATACAAAGAGTATATCTGTGGGAAGGGCACGTTATATGTTACAGATGTATATTTCTCTAGTGGCTGGGAGTAAATCACACAATTGTGCTCATCTTCATTATTTTGGGTGTTAGGCTGGCTTTAGTCAATATTTAATCTAAGCTTATTGTGTGCTCACACAATAAACGTGCAATTTGGAGCCTAACTTTACATCTCTAAAATGCTTTGGGAATGCATGTGGCATTGTCTCCATAAATGCAATTTCACCCTTTTCTGTGAGACCAAGCCTATTGTGGGCATGTAAATATAGTAAAAGGCACTGGTGGAAGCAAGCCCATCAGAATGGCAGTGTTTCTCTAATTGTATCACTAAACATAAGACAGAATTAATTACTAGGATAAACAGAGCTTTGTAGCTCTTGGATCAGGATAATATTTGCATGGAGTTCCAGGCCTGCATTATAGTAGCTGGCATTATGGCTTAAATTCCCCCCATGCCAGTAGATAATGTTTTTAGCCAGGAGTGGAGCATATTATCATTAGATATTTTTGCATTAAAAATATGTTAAATCCCCATGTCCTTGTCAAATTGTCCATTGCAACTGTTCCAAAGTCTGTGATTCAACTAGGATTTTCCTTAATGTGATTTTTCCCATACAAGTCCAAGCAAACAATGGATAAAGTCTGAAAGTGGGCGGCTGAGTCCAGAGGGGAAGTCGGAGAGATGGCTGATTCACAAAATGGATGGTCCTCATTTTGTGCCTCTTTTCCCCCTAAAAGTTAGGCACAAGTGGAGGTGAAGTGAGTAGTTTTCCCTGGAGATCCCCTTGGATGTGTGAGGCTGGAAGCCAAGTAGTTCTGCATTAATACTGGGTTCCCTCCTGTCTCAGCACCTCATCACTCTTCAGCCCACCCTAGGACATGGCTGAATTATTCTCTGGGGAAACTGAGGCTTGGCCTGGTCAAGTGACTTTGCCAAGGTGACAACGGCAGCATTGGGCAGGGGACAAAGGAGCTCTGCCAGGAAGAACCTCTGTGTGACCACCAGGCCTGTTCAGTGCCTGGATGGCCCTGGGGAGACGGTGATGGGAAGCAGTAACTCCAGTTCATGGAGACCGGGTGGATGGGGTGAGGGTGTGTTTGCTGAGGCCACTCACGAGAGCCCCACAGAGAGGGAGTCAAGCAGTTTCAGACCAGTTTCTGCGGTGCCCAAGACGAGGACTTGCTTTTCTGTCCTCCTTACGTGGCCCATCCCGTGGCTCTTCACATGAAGCACTCACAGGTGTCTTGACTTTCTGCTCTCCCCACTGGTGCTGCTCACCTCTCATGTCCCTGCTGAAATACCCTGTATTGCTCTTCTGCACCTCAGCCTACAGTACCATCACTTCTCTGCTCTCCATCCCATCACCCAACACCTTTTTGTACTCTTCCTCCATGGGTTTTCCCACCAATGAAGTTCCCTCCATCCAGCAGTGCCACAAGCTTCCATGCCATGGTTTGTATGTCCTGTGCCAGTCCTGAGGCACACAGCGCTGGGTATGTCAGGCCACCGTGTCAAAGGGACTGAAGTGAAAAGTCTCCTTTGAAATCCAAAGTTGCCCCGTGTGGTGTCTGTGGTTCTGCACAAAGCTGGAGCTGGTGCTTGTTGCCAGAAGGAAATGGAATTCAGCTGAGGCATCTGTGTGTGGCCCTGCTGCCTTGCACAGGTTGATGCCAGAAGGATGTTCCCTGGGCTGGGAGGGAGCAGTGGGTACTGCCAGCAAAGCCCTGGCTATGGGCAGAGCGATTCCTGCTGAGGGAAAAGCTTCCTTGGAGGTTGTGTGTGAGCAGTCCCTGGAGTGGGTGGTCTCCTGGTGGAAGTGGCCAGATCCCTTGTGGGTGCTGCTTGCTCTGCTACCTGACAGCCTCTGCTGTGGACACACCTCTTTGCCAGATTTGCTGGGGGTGAAAACATCCTCCTCCCCCTTTTGGCAGGGAAATGCCCTTCCCAGGGATGTGCTGGGACAGGGTCCATGGGAGGCTCAGTGCATCCAGGCTCTCGGTGGCAGGATGGAGCCACAGGAGTGGTACAAGGGTATGCTGTGCACAGGAGGCCCGTGGTACTTCCCTGTGGGGGTTACGGCGTGAGAGGGATGGGTTCAGCTCTGGCTCCCTCCCCGGTTTCCTGTGACCCTGGGGAGGTGACCAGCAGGCTGGGCTCATGGGGGAGAGGCACCTGTCCGACCTGGACAGTAACCACCTCTCCCTTCGTCCTCACTGCTGTCCCTTTGTGTTCACACAGGAGCTCCAGAGGTGGCTGAGATGCTCAGGGAGGTCTTTCCCTGCAGTCCATAGCCTGGCCTTCCTGACCCTGGGCAGCACCCGGCTCTGCTCGGGTCCCAGGTAGGGACACGGGTGATTCCTTTAGAGCAAACCCTTCCCATCACTGGATCAGCCCCAGAGCTCTGTCACTTGCACCAGGCAGGGCTAGAGAGAGTGAGGAGCTGCAGGCAGCCTCAGCAGAGATGCTGCAGTTTAGCCCAAGCCCCTTCTTGTGCTCTCCATGCTTTTTCTGGGCTCTGGGCCTCAGCCTGGCGTGGGGCACATGGTTCGTCACCTACCTCTTCACCACCACTGCTTACCTTTCCTCCACTCCTTCCTCTGCCTCCTTCTCAACACCTCACATACTCCCCTCATGGTTTCTCAGCTCTGTGGTTTTGAAGGGCCTGGCTGGTGCCTCCGGCTGTCTGCTGTGGGGTTGTTTGAAGGAACAGTGTGTCCCCATGTCCCCATGTCCTGGCCAGGAGCCGTGCTTACACTGGGTCCCAAAAGAGGAGACCACACCTGAAGGGATCTTCCCAGCACCGCTCTGAGGGGTACCACGAGAGCTGATCAGGGTGTCACCTCTGTGGTGCCACCAGCTTTGCCTCATCTTCTGCTATGTCCTCTTCTTCTCTGAGACATCGTGGATGGCTCCCAGCAAAGGTGGTGTTGGTGGGATGCCCTGACCTTGCCGGCTGCTGTGAGACACCTCATTGGGGCTGGGGAAGGCTTCCTTTCAAGCAGGATGAGCCCAGGATTCATCCCAGGATTTTCTGCCTTCCTCTACAGCATGGGACATGAATTGGTTCTGGGGATAATCTCCCAAAGTCCCGCTGTGGCAAAACCTTTCTTCACTGGTTTTGTGTCTCCTGCTCTCCAGCTCTGACACCTCTGCTCTGCAGAGGCCCCCAGAGTCTCTGGGAGCTTTTCCTGTGTTGTGATTGTGGCAGGGACCATGCTGGGGACAGGGCCACTCTGAGATCTTCTGGATGAAGTGTTTTCTGGCCTGGGGGGCTCGCAGCTGGGTTTGGTGTCTTGTGCGGTCACTGCCCATCCTTGTCTCCCCTCCAGGCGATACAGCTGAGCTCCTCGTGTCTCTGTGGCCTTTCTGTGGCTCTGGGATGGAGAACTGAATCCCCCCTCAAAAGACAAAACCTAGGAGAGCAAATCCCAGTGATGTCCCCTTTCTGGGGGTTAGAGCACATGCCTCTGAGCTCTCCTGATCAACATCGAGCAGGAAAACTGCCATCAGACCCCAGTGACTGATACAGTTCACCAACCGCACTGAAAAGCTCAGGGAAAATGATGTGAGCTCAGCCTCCTCTCTGGCTTCTCCTCCCCCGTGTGCAGTTGTCTCTCTATTATTTTCTTGATATGGAAAAACAAATTTGACCCAAATATCTTTTTCTTTTAAATCTTTAAAAAATTGTAAGATAGTAGGGAAATGCTGTGATACCAAACTAAATTGAAGGGTTGCATTTTTTGTTTTCTGTATTTGCTTACATGCTCCAAAGTCAAGGCATAAAGCTCAGTTCTTGCAACTTTTTAATTTTTTTTTATCCAGCTCTTTAGTGGTTTCAGCACAAGTGCATCACAACTCTAGGTCAGGTTTAGCTGACCTATAATTGCAATTTTCAGCAAGTGAACAATTTTTCCAAAAAATTTCACACGGTTTTGGGCAAAAGCCTCCTAGAAGTGGAGAGGGAGTTCCCTGTGGTACCTTCCAGCCTTCCTCCAGCACCTGATCCAGAACTGGGTGGTCTGAGGCCAGGGAAACATCCAGGTGCTGCTGTATGCAGAGCAGGACCTGCTGACTGCATCCTCCTCCAGAGCAGGGCCTGGGCACGCTCACAGAGATCTCTGCCCACTCTGTGCATGGCCACTTGCTGTTGGCTGCTGCTGGACACAGAAGGAGAGGATGGTCCTGGTCTAATGGCAGGTGACCCTGCCCATGGCAGGGGTTTGGAACAAGATGATCTTTAAGGTCTCTTCCAACCAAACCATTTGGGGATCCTGTGGCACTTTCTCCAGTCCACCCACAGCCTGTCCCCATTGCATGTCCTAAAGCAGCATCTCCTCACTGCATGTCCTGGCAGTTCAAGGAGTGTTTGGACAATGCTCTCAGGCACAGGGTGGGATTGTTGGGCTGTCCTGTGCAGGGCCAGGTGTTAGACTCAATGATCCTTGTGGATCCCTTCCAACCCAGGGTATTCCACGGAAGACAGACCTTGCAGACTTGGATGGGCGCTGTGCTCAGTGTGACACGAGGCCCTGCTCCCAACACTGAGCTCTCCTTGCATAGGGCTCTGCTCCTTCCCAGATTCTGCATATTTGCTCCTCAAACAGGCACTGATGCCCAGAGTATGGAGTGGATGGAGGTGAACTGGGACCCTGGAGCTTTGGGCACTTCCTAGGAACAAAAGCAAGCAGGCTGTGGATGCAGCCTGCCCAAGCAGGACACAGGCACGGGGGGAACAGAAGGGGTTTCTGGCCAGAAGGGGATACACGATGCAGGGGGATTCTGCTAAATTAAAAATATATATTTGTCTTTGCTGGTACAACAGAAGCTAGGGGAGCAGGCAAGAGGAAAGTGAGAAAGCTTTATTTAATTAGATTATAAGGCCCCAAAGGCTTCAGACTCATAAAAAAAATGAATTGATTTTTGTAATTGAGGATGGGGTTTCTGCCAAGTGCTGCCTTAATGAGTATTTAGGTTTTGCCTCCTAAGTTAGCAGCACCAGGGAAGGGCAGCTATTCAAGCCACTTCTCACCAGAGTCCTGAGCTTGGAAACAGGAGCTGCCTGCCTGCAGTTGGGAGTGTTAACCTGCCTTTCCGGGAAAGGACATCCTGTGTCCTTTCAAGGCAGTTTATCCAGGTCTCTTGGTATTCTCTCAACATGAAAGCCCTCCCTCTTCCCCAGGACCCAGGAGGCAGCTTTCTCCATACATGGGTGTGGAAACTGAGGCAGCAGATAATCACGGGGTTGTTTTTCCTCCCAGAAGTAGAGAGAATTAATTTGCTGCAGCAGCTGAGGCAGTTTCCTTTGGTGGCTCCTTCCTAGGGGCGGGTGTGTGGCACCAGGAGCCCATCCTGTGCGCTGGGACAGAGCCTGTTCCTGCAGGTGATCTCCAGAGCACAGCACCTGAGCGTGGTGAAAGGGTCTTTGGTGCATGCACAGCTGGGACCTGCCTCTGCAGGAGCCACAAGAAACCAGGCAGGGCATTATCCCTCACCCCACCACCCACCATTATCCCCTCCACCCACCACCTCCAGACCATAAGACTGTCTGGAAAGAGCAAGAGATTTTTATCCCAGACTTTTTGAGCTGCCTCCTTTCACCCCTACAGGCTTCCTCTGCAGTCTTTTCATTTTTGCACGCAAGTTGCAAAAATGGGGAGAGTTGGGTGTGCAGAGGTGGCATCAGGATTTCCTGTGTGCCCTCACTGTGAGAGCTGGGATAAGGCCAAGAGGAGGTGACTCCAAAATGCCTGGCGGGAATGTTGGCCCAGAGCTGCCTGGGGACCAGGAGCAGAGTAACAAGCCCAGGTGAAAGACAGGAGGTTTGGATCTGCAGCAAGATCACAGCTTGATAGCAACACCTAAAATGCAGATGTGTTACTATTACTGCCATCAGAGCAGGGGAGCAGAAAAGTGGCCGCAAAATTCCAGCAGCTCCTGGTGGATGTAGGGAATGATCCTGTAGGAGAAGCCTGCGTTTTATGACCTGGATGTTTTCTGAAAGCAGAAGGGCAGGGAATCCACTGCTCTCCAGATAACAGCAAACTGCAAGGAGTGCACCTTGGCTCCTCGGGGACCTTGGGGACGCTGTCCCTTTAGTTCTGCACTCCATAACAATCAGAGATTCCCAGACACACGACTGCAGTTTGCACACTCGTCTCACGCTGCGTCCCCCACAGCAAACCCAGCTGCAGCTCCTCGTGTGCCACTGTGTCATTGGGTCACCGCTGAGCCAGGCTGAGCAGCTCTCGTCTCCTGAACCTATTTCATCTTTGCAGCACACTTATTTCTGGCAGGCTCCTCTGGCCTCGCTGCGCTTCAGTGAAGCCTCAGTCCAGCACGTAATTCATCGGTTCCTAGAGTCATTGTCTGATGCCCAAATGTAATGATGTCTAAGGAGCAGGAGAAAAGCCCTAAGAACACCTAAAAAAGTCTGCTAAGAGGCAAAATGACCCTGTTGCAGGCTGGTGTAGCAGCTCTGCTGTACCCTTTCCACAAGATCAGGTGCAGGGCATCTTGGAGGTTGGGAGAGCCTCTTAATCCCAGAGCAGGTGTAGTTAAAACACTGTCCTGGTGCAATTACATCATCCTGATGTGCTTTTTGCTCTTTTTGTAATTCCCTTGAGGAGAAGCAGCATCCTTGTCTCTATAAAGCCCCTTTACATCTGTTTAGGAGTGTGCTTGTTAGAGCCCTTCATCAGGGAAATCCCACTCCTCTCACCACGGTTATCCAGCACATCCATTAAGGGCAGATCCAGCCTCTGCACAGGAACTGCAAAATGGCTCCACCAGGGTTTCACTTGCACTCTCTGGGCAACTTGCTGTTTTCAAAACAAGTCAGCTTCATTTCAGGCTGCTCAGAGCCATTCATGCTTAGTGAGGCCAGATCTGGCCATGCCACAGTATGATGTTCTTGTGGAAGTGTTTGCAGCCCAAACATGTTTGGGAGGGCTGAGCAGGAGCTTTGTGTTTTTAATGTGGGTGTTTGCAGCAGAAGCATCAGAGCTGGGGCTTCTGTCTCAGGCTGGGGGCAGAGAGAGCAGAGCGAATTCTTCTGCTTGTGACACAAACTTCTAATGCAGATCAGACACAGCCTTTCTGCTGACTCTGAACCCTGGGGGCTGAGCTCAGCTGGAGATGCCTACATTTGGATGAGCTGAGTCTCACTCAAAGTGCTTTTCCATGTATTCAAGCAAGTTCTGGTATATCCAAGTTCTGAGCAGCATCTCCTATGCTGTGTTAAAGATAATGATAACTCAACACATCCTAAAGGAGCAGCGCAATCCTGGTTTTTCTTTAGTGGTTCCATCCTGGTCTGTAAGTCCTGAGAATAAATATGCAATTATATCTTCTGCCATTTCTACACCCTGCTGACTGCAGCCTGGGAGACTGAGCAGGCAGCACATCACTACACGGGTGTGATGGACCCACCAAAAATGTAGGTGTGCCCCAGGCCATTTTTCCTTGAGTGAAAGATGCTGGAGAAAGGAGAGAGTGGTCATGCTACCTGCAAAACAGACACCCTTTCCAGAGAACAGAATGAGTGTGACTCCTCCAGCATGGAAGGATGAACTGTTGGTGCCTCCTTGGTTTTCTACAGCCAACAGGCAGTTTTCAGGTCAGTGATCATCTGTTTGCCTTTGGAAGAGGAAGATTTACTTGGCCCATGCTTCTTTTATAGGCATGTTTTCTGCAGTTTTGAAGGGGAAAGTGAAAATTTTGGGCTAAATCACATTAAAAATGGCACATTAAAGAGTATTTACTAGGAAAAGGACTGAAGTTCACATCCTGGTCTGAAAGGGGGTGAGTTTCCTGCAGGATTGTCCTGTCTGTTCCCCTGTAGTGGCTTCCTCTCTCCACTTTGCCTCTCAAATAAATGTCTTGATTTGGTCCTGGTGATGTATTAAAGTCCCATCATATTAGATCTCATGTTCTCAGGCTGTTCCTTGCAGGTCCTCTGGGCAGACAGTTTCATGCCCAAGTGGAGCTGCTGACTTTAGCAGAATTGCCACGTTTCGTGCCCTCACACCCTCTAATTTCAGGCAGAGAAGTTTCAGCCCTGTTGGCTGTCAGCAAATCTTGGCTGAGTCTGTGTTTTCAAGCCAAATAAGTGCATCTCAGCCTGATTTGGGTGAGGGAGGCTGTTCTTCCTTTCCTTCACCGAGATGAAAATAGAAAGTCCCCACTGGTGTGACAGTTACCCAGCTGTTCCCCTCACAGATGGATGACTCGCCTCAGGTCCGAAGTGGACACTGGTTGATCCCGTATTATGCTTTGCTTGCTGAAATCAGTTGGAGCAATTAATCCTGTCTGGACTCTCCAGCAGCCTTTTCTGGGCCTGAACATGTTCAGCAGTCAAGGTCTCTGCTACCTATCCACGGGTGCCTTGTACCAGTGCTCCTGGTTTGGAGGCCAGCTGGAATTGCAAGGCTGACGTGACACTCAGGAGCATCCAAGAGTCTTGAAGCAGGTGTTTGTCTCGAGGATGAGGGGACCATCATGATGTGCACAGAGCTCTGTTGACAAGCAGAAATCATGCCTGACTGATGGGCAGGGAGAGCCCTTTGGAGAGCAGGGCTGAGTCTCTGCTGGGCAAAACAAGGACCATTCCTCTCTGCCAAGGGAGCCTCCTCACAGAGACTGAAGTTACTCCTTTTTACCTGGAGATAGTCCAGGGTGGAAAGGCAGCCCTTTTGAGATGTCTGTAGATGTATGTAATGACATCCACAGTGCTTGCTGTTCTCTTTGTCAAAGGAGGATCCCCTCCTTCATCCTCCAGCTCCCAGAGTGGCTGTCTCATTCACACTAATGCCATCAGGTTGTTGCTGGTGGTTCCCTGTGGATGAAGGAGTGCTATGTGGAGGGAATGGGAGATTTCACACTCTCACGGACAAGTGAGGAGTTATCTGGTGTTGCAGGTTGCTGCACATCAGCTTTGGACACCATCAGCTGGCTCCAAACCAGCTGTCTCTGATTGTCAGCACCGACAAAAGTCTGTTTGCTGTCTTCCCCTTCTGACAGCTTTGGGGAATGTTAGGAAGACCTTGCTCCCTGCTTTCCACTCACACTGAGCTCCTACAGAGCCCAAAGCCAGCGCCCAGCCATCTCTGCACATTCTGGGCATCTGGACTCATGGTCCCCACATCCCTTGGGCTGGAGGCCATCTGTCTGCACGCAGCTTGTCTACCAGCTTCTGTGGTCAGAGTATCGCCATAAAAGTCTGATGTCTTACTAGTCCTCATCCCTGAGGTTTAGGGATGTGGTGGAGTGTGAAGTTTGCCTCCCTTCCAAAACTCCATTTCATTCTGCAGTACTGGTCTCCATCCCTCTGGATGTTTCTCCCAGGGGACAAGCAGGATGGGCTCGCCTGCTGCCTCCTGAAATCTTGCAGCGAGGCGTTGCATAGGTTTAGAGTAGACAGACAGCATGGCAGGAATTTCCTTTTCTGGGGTCTGAGTCAGCTGCCAGCCCTGTTTTATTATTTTGGGTACTGGGAGAATGTGGGGAAGGAGGATGAAGCAAAGGGAGGGAAAGAGAGGGGAAGAAGCTGTTTCCATTTATGGATTATGAGAAGCAGTTGCAACTCTTGTGGATTTTTATGGAAGGTAACCCTGGCTGTGGGAAAAGCTGGGTTTTAATGAATTCAGTTACGATGCTGCACCGAACTGAGTGGAAAGGCCCCATAAACAGCCTGGTTTTATATAAAAAAACAACCCCTACAGACAATCAGACTATAAACTCCCCCTCCAGAGAAGGTGAGCACCAGAGCAGATAGGCACAGGTGAGGATGGAGCCAGCTCTGAGCCAAGCCTAAAACCCCTGAAAACTCCTGTCTTGAGTTGGACTCAACCCAACATGGACTGATTACAAGCTGTTTGTTCTGCACTCAGGCAAGGCTGGAGCCACTGGGACTCACCTGTTACCCAGAGCAGACATCCTTCTCTCAAGCTCTTCTCTGAGCTCTGGGAGCTGCCTGAAGTTGGGGTGCCAGGGCACAGAAAGCCTCTGCCCCTTTTCTCCACCTTTTCTCCCGTGCCAGGAAAGAGCTGGCAGGGATCCTCTGGTGTCCTTATGATCCCTTTACAGCTGCAGGCTTGAGATCTGTGCTGTGGGCTCATGGCCTTGGGCTCCTGCAGCAAACAACCACCTTGGCCAGACCCACTTAATGGGGAGCATTGTCCTGGAGAGGCAGGAACAAGAGCCCTGTGGGAGCTCCCCTTCTCTTCCTTCCCCCAGGATGCATTAAAATTTGCCCTCCTTTGCTGTTCCCTCTCTGGAGGCTCCTGGTTCTCTCCAGCCACAGGAGGATTCCTATGGATCGCAGTGAGTTTCTGCAGGTGTAATCCATGGGGAGCCCTGCAAGGTCTCCAAGGGGGTCAGGGTTTGCTTCTGTAGCAGGGAGGATCTGAGGATCAGACAGACCCCACTGACTGCAGCAGGGTCTTTGTCCTCCCACAGCCAAGCTGAGAGGCCGTGGATGGGCTTTGAAAGGAGCCTGTTCCAGGAAGATTACAGACCTGCCATGCTGTCTAGAACACTAGGGACATTCAGGTCCATATTCATCTACATCCTGGACCTTCTGCCTCAAGCTCACACTTCTCCTGGGAAACACATAAACTCTTTGTCCGTGTGCTTTGGCCCATTTTTTGTGGAGGCTTAAGTGACTCCTGCCACGTCACCAAGATGCAAAGTGAGGGTGCAGTCACAGAATCACAGAACCACGGGCTAGGGAAGGTTGGAAGGGCCCACAGTGGCTCATCTGGTGCCACCTCCCAGCTCCAGCAGGGCCATCCCAGAGCACAGGGCACAGCAGTGTGCCCACACAGCTCTGCAATATCCCCAGGGAGGGACACCCCACAGCCCCTCTGCACAATCTGTTCGGGGCTAGCACTGCCCAGGGCACAAGTTGTGCCTCCTGTGCAGGGGAATTGCTGGGCTCAGGCCCTGCCCGTTGCTCTGGGGCCATTGCTGGGCCCCCGGAGCAGAGCCCGGGCCCTGCTCGGAGCCCTCCCTGCCCCCAGGGACAGCCAGGCCTGAGGGCCCCTCTCAGCCGGGCTCCTCTCGAGCCTGAGCAGCCCCAGCTCCCTCGGCCTTTCCTGGGCACCGAGATGCTCCAGGCCCTTGCTCAGCCCCTCAGCCTCCGCTGGCCCCGCTCCAGGAGCTCCAGGTCTGTCCTGTCCTGAGGATCCCAGAGCTGGACACAGTCCAGGCTTTCTCCCCTTTTCACGGGTTTGAGATCATGACTCTGTTTCCCCTGCAAAGGAAGCAGACCCAGAGCTGGAGGAAGACTCAGTGCACAAAGTGTCAGTATGAGGAAAGGAACATGCAAAAATACTAAATATATTCTTTTATCTTTCCCTGTTTTAATAACTGCAAAAGAGTGCAAACAGGAAAGCTGTTAAGGATTTTAAGACTCAGCTTCATTGTTTTCTATAAGCAAAAAACTGCTGTTGTTTCCCCAAGATGAAGTTTAGCAGGAGTTGTTCGGATCTGAATGTGTCCTAATTGCTCTGGGGACTCTAATAAAAATTCAAAATAAGGAGCTGTAAGATTTGGTTTCAAGAAAAAGTATGTTCCATGCACAGTGATTTCTGATTACCCCAAGGCTCTTTTTTTAGCATGTAGCTGGTTTATTTTAGTCTGTGGGATATGTTTTATCCATGGCCTCTTTTCCACATTGGAAGTGAAGGATGTAGGACCTGCAGTTTGCACTGTCAGAGATGGATGGAAACCACTGGGACAGCATATTGCCCGTGAGCAATGACCATCAGTACTCCAGGGGCTCTGCAAAGTGTAACTCTGCATCAATGTGTGGCTCAGGGCTCAGCCCAGCCCCTCAGAGCCTGGTCTGCAGCAGAAATGCTGCAGGTGTATTAGAACTTGGTGTCATCAGGGAGGGACTCCTGTACAGAGCAGGGGGTGATGTACAGAGCAGTTTGGTGCTGGATAAATCTTTGGTGTGCCCATGTCTTGAGTTCACTATGCAGCGCTGTTTTGCCTGTTTCTAAACCGTAACAGAGTGACAGAAGTAAAATAATTAGAGAAAGTCCCGAAAAATGTAGCCAAAATACTCAAGGGGGTGGAGAAGCTGTCTTCTGAGAACAGGCTAAGAAGGCAGGGTCTGCAATCTGGAGAGGAGAGACTGAGAATGATATGATTGAGGTCTTCAAAATCATATAAAAAACAAGCCCATGGGAGAAATAAATGAGGATTTTCACAATGAGAATGGTAGAAGATCTTTATTTTCAGCCATGTTGAAAGGGCAGAGGTCAAAGCAGAGACATAAGAAGGAGGAAATGTGCTTCAAAAAGAAGAACCGTGGCTGTGATCTCTCCATGTCTCTACAGGATTGTTTCCTCAAAGAGCCCTGACCGTGCCCATGTGCAGGGTAACGTGTGACACCTGCCTTTTATAAATTCACTGGTAAGTCGGGTCATAAAAGCACATCCATTCCTGTCCTGCAGCCATGCTGTGGATGGGATCTACAGCCTGTACATCAAATGGATGGGATCTACAGCCTGCACATCAAATGGCTGCTGGGCACATTCCATTCCTGCTCAGAGGGGACAGGAACTCGGAACACGTGGTCCATCACACCAAAGGATGCACTATAGGCATTTTAGCCTGAGAAGTTCAACATCTCTTCCAACCCAAACCGTTCCATGATTCTGTCTTCACTAAGCTGGAGGGAGCGGGATGCAGAGCAGCAAGGAAAAGCAAGGCTGCTGCAGGAAGAAGCCCAGCTCACCATGAACTTGAGGAAAATCTCATGCTTGACTAAGCAGCAGGATTCTTCTCCAAGCCTTCCTGTGTCCCAGCAGCCAAGTGGTTACACAAAACTGAAGTGGGAGCCTTTCCAGTTCCTAACGCAGGGAAGAAAATTAAAAATAAATCATTTCCCACCAGCCATTCAGCTTCAACAAAAGCTGGGACACTTCCAGAGCCAGACCCTGAAAGAGCTGCTGTCTGGTTTCCAACCCCTCACAAAATCAGGGCAAACTTTGCTGCATCTCTGCCCGGCCTCTTCGGGACCAGTGCTTCCCTGCAGTGGATGCCAGCCCAGCTTCACTGGCCCCACCACAAATCCAGCTTCATCCCAAAGCAAGTGATGGGGTATTTCTGCTCTCCTTCCCTCCCAACCACCCCGGCCCCGTCTCCTCCTCATCCAGGGGCTGTGCAGGACCCAGGGCAGAGTGGGTCTGGAGCTATCCTGTGGCACTGGGAAAATCACAGCGGTGAGCTGGTGCTGCTGGAATTGTCATAAATGAGGGTAATAGCAGTTGGCTTGCTGGGTCTGGCCTGCAAGACAGGCAGCATGAGATGGCCACAGGTCCTCAGTCCCTCTGTCCCATCTCTCCCACCAAGCCCCAGCTCTGGGAAGGAGATGGAAAGGCTGTGGTTAGCCCTGGATTGTGGATGCCTTGGCTTCCCTTAGCCTCTCCTACAGCAATAATGTGCTCTTTCTAGCATGAATCCATGTTCTTCTTCTATGTGGGCCTTACAGAGCTGGTCTGCTCCAAATCGTGGAGCTCCTGCTTAACAGCTGTCTACAGCTCAGCAGGGCCACATTATCTGTCGTTGTGGCCAGTCCTGGATGAGTGCCAGCTCATCCCCTTTTCTTGCCAGACCCTTTTTTTGAATGCTAACCCCGGTGACATTTGCAGGAGGCTGGGAATACTGGATGTGCAAGGGGTGCCCACCCTATTCCCAGGACCTAGGGAAGAGCAATCACTTGAGAGGGTGCCTGAGCCTGCAGAAAGGGCAAGACTTGTGAAAATCCACTGATGGGAACCCACGTACTGCTTTTCAGCCCTTACCTGCTTCAGAGAGCACTTTCCAAAGCAGGAACGAAAGGAAATGAGGAAGGACTTGGGGAATGTCAGCCTGCAGTCCAAGGCAGCCAGGCTGTACAGCTTTGGGACAGTCAGAGGAGCCCCAGAGGGACGTCTGAACACCTGTCCCTTGCCCCAGTGCTGCAGGGTGTCCTCTCCCCACAGCCTGGCTGAAGCTGTGGCAGCTTCAGAGGCTGAGCTGCACTTTGGTGCTTTCCAGAGCAAACAGAACAGTGTTGAGAGCCTGGGTTTGGGCTTTGTCCAGAACTGATGACCTTTCAGCTGTTTGCTGGAGGCAGATGTGGACAGTTGCAACCAGCTGTTCCACCATCATTTGTCTGCTAGGTTTTCCAAGCTGTGGCATCACAGCCTGTCTGCTCCTCCCTTTGCTCATCTTCCTTCCCCACACAGGCAGAGAGGCAACAGGTCACGGGTGAGCTGTAGGGTGGGAGAGACCCTCTGCAGCTGATGTGGGGTGAGCTGGGAGTGTGGCAGGAGTTGGCTGCGTGGCTTTGGTACAAGGCATCACCATGAAGAGCTGGGATCAGAGCCACAGACTGTTACAACCCAACCTACCAGTTCCTCTGGAGATTCTGGGGAGCCTCAGCCACTCATAAGCTGCGTGTGCTTCAAGTGACTGTCACTGCAAGCAGAAATCAAGTAGTTGGTGACTTGGGAGTTTGTCATGGGTTGCTACACCCTCATCTTGTCTCCAGACTTGGGGTGCAGGCGGCAGCCCCCAAGCAGGTGTGTGCAATGGAGTAGGGATCCAGCGGGAGACACACAAACCTCAAGGGTCAGGAGGCTGCAAGAGGCCCGGATTTCTCCTCCTGGCTGTGCTCAGCTCCCAGTTTTGTCACACTGGAAGCTGATGGTCTTCCCAGCCCAGCAATAGTCTGTGCACACATCCTGCCAGGCCTTCCCTGGTGCCTCTTCTCCAGCAGGAACACAGGCCAAGGAGGAGCATGACTAAGGCCTTAACTGTTGATTCCTCAGCACTCCTTCCAGACCACAGACATTCCAGTGAGACTTCACAGAGGGTGAAACAGTAGTATAAAGCTTAACAGCTGTACTAGTTTATATGTAATAAAAAATGTTGGGGTTTTTTCTTTTAACATAAATAATGTAAGTTACTTAAAGTTAGGAGGGATGGCTGGGATACCACATTTGCTAAGGTTTGCCAACATTTCTAACTCAGGCCCATCTCATAACTGCTTTCAGTTTCCTGTTTTCTGGTTGCATACAGCTGTGCCAAGCTTGAACTACTGGACTGGAATTCAGCTTGGGTGGCTCCTACTGGAGTTTTTGGATGGATGGCAGGGAGCTGGGGAATTTCAGCTCAAACCCTTTTGGCTGTTTTTAAAAAAATTGACTCAAAACCCCCTCATTTTTCATCACACATTAAGAAACAGGCCAGCAAATCTTTGCTGGAAAGATTCCTCCAAAGATTTGAGCAGTGGCTCAGTGTAGCATGTCTTAACATATCTGTATTATACCTTCACTTTGACAAAGTCCAAATTTGGCCCATGTTAGGTTTTCAGTACTTTTTGAGATCACAGTGTGGTTATGCTCAGCAGAGTGTTGGTAGTTTAGCAAGTGAATTCCTGGAAGATGCTGCGTTGACTTGGCCCTGCTGTCAGTGCACGGGAACACCAAGTGCCTGGGACTGATTTTTCTCTCCTGGATTTGGTGGAAAAAGATTTACAGTTTTTCCTTCTTAATTTGGGATGGCTTGAGGAGAGTTGGCTCATGTGTGTGAACCTGAGGACTGTCCCAGGGGCTTGCTTTGCCCTCCCTTGGGAGGGCTCAGCTCCTGCAGGTGGGATTCTGGGCTACAAGAGGCTGATATGCTGGTGACCCAGGAAGTCTAGGCCAGCTGTTCTCTTGTCAGGCTAGTGGAGAATGAAGCTGGAGGCCTGCAAGGGCAAGCCCAAGAGAAGATATAAGCAGATCCCTCTGCAGGGACTCGACACAGACATCTGCCGCCAAGCTGCTCCATGGGCTCTTTCCAGCTGTTGGAAAGCAGGTAGCACATCTGGACCCTGATCCACCCATCACCTCTAACAGCACACAGGCAGTGGTGTCCTGTCTTTCTGTCTCCATCAGCTCTGTGCAAGTCTGGCCCATGAGCTGAGGCAGCTGTCTGTAGGGGACACGCCATCTGTGGTGACCTGACGTGCTGCCCCAGCCAGGGATCACCTCAGGGAGACACATCACTGTCCATCCCTGCTTTGTGCAAAACACTCTGCAAGAGACATGCTGCTCCATCAATCACTTTGATAACTCGGATTTGCTTGCAGTTAGCTCAAAGACCTTTAATGTGGCTCTTGTTTGTTGGTGGGGCTGAGGAGGGTTGTTGGGGGATCAGTCCATAACTCAGGTGCCTCACTTTATGGATCTGGTGGGTGAAATTGGACATTCTGTGGGCTCGTCATCAAGTTTCTCCTGGAACCTGCAGCCACAGAGTCCCTTTGCTCCACTTCAGCTGGTTGGGGGTGCTTTGTAAGTAAATATGGCAGAAGCTGTGTGTGAGGAATACTCTTGCATCATGTTTTCAAACCCCAGAGAACCAGAGCATGCTGAGGGAAAAGCACTTGCAATGCTCTGCCAAGGAGTCATGGGGTGGGTCTGGGAAACAGCCTGATGAGGAGCAGCAGCAGTGTGACGAGACCAGCAGGATTCTCCTCTCTGGCCTGGGTCTCACTTTCTCTGATCCCTTGTTGCAGGCAGGGGCCGTGCAGGGATCGGGAGCGCCCGGCTGCACCTGGTGCAGTAGGTGCAGCGATGCCACGCACGCTGTGACAGCGAGGGATGCACACAGATGCCCGTGGAGAAGAGGTAAAACTGCCAGCACTGCCTCCGGGAGGGACCTGCCCCAGCTCATGGCTGTGGCACTCAAGGAGTGCTTCACCCCAAACCCATGCTGTGCAGGGCTCTGGTCTCCCCAGCCCATCACACCTCCCAGCTGTCGGGGGCAGGACATGGAGAGTGGGTTAGATCTGAGGCCCAGGATTGCCTGGGCTGTGGGACTGGAGCAAAGTCAGGCAGGAATTGGGGTTCCCATTGGAATCTGTCCTGCTCAGCAGCAGCTCAGCATGTACCTATGTGGATCTGCCCGTACCCAGGCTACAGAAGGGTGTTTGGGTTGGAATCCCTCCTCTCCCTTGCTCAGGTGCAGAGGAAGCAGCAGCAGGGAGGGGCTGCTGACCTCTCCACAGGGTGAGAGGAGCAGAGGCAGCAGTCGTGTGCCCCTTGTTAACAAGAACTGGTAGAGCCCTGAGCTGGCCAAGCAATTAGTGATTTTACTGCAAATGAGAGCTTCAGCTCAGCAAGTGAGAGCACCCAGAGTCTATTGCTGAACCTGAGCACTCTCCTGGCTGCTCGAAGGTGATGGTTACTGAGAGAGAAACTGAGGCAGGGAATTTGAATGATCTGCTTGAGATGTGAGCTAGGAACCAAGGTAGAGGGAGAACCCCAGAGTCCTGTCTGCCTGCTGGCACTGATTAGCCAAGCTTTCTGTGCATCACCAAATGGTTTGGGTTGGAAGGGACCGCAGAGATTATCCTCCAACCCCCTGCCATGGCAGGGACACCTTCCACTATCCCAGGTTGCTCCAAGCCCCGTCCAACCTGGCCTTGAACACTTCCACGGATGGGGCAGCCACAGCTTCTCTGGGCACCCTGTGCCAGGGCCTCCCCACCCTCACAGGGAAGAATTTCTCCCTAATCTCTAATGCAACCCTGCCCTCTGTCAGTATGAAGCCATTTGCCCTTGTCCTGTCTCTTCATGCCCTTATCAAAGTCCCTCTCCAGCTCTCTTGGAGTCCCTTTAGGTACTGGAATGGGCTCTAAGGTCTCCCTGGAGCTTTCTCTCCTCCAGGCTGAACAGCTCCATGAAGACAGATAATGTTTTAAAGATATCTGTGAAGACACATATTGCTTAAAACCAAAATCAGCTGTTACAATGGCTCAGCCTGGGTGCCATGCAGAACACTCCTGCTTCCAGAAGAGATCATTTCTGGTGGCACTTGACTGCATCTGTGTGTGGGGGGGTTATGATGGAGTAAAGCTTGCAGAGCACTGTGGGGCTGAGGATGGTGCTTGTGAGACCTTGCAGGCTTTGCATCAATGGGCCTATTTGCCAATAAAGTGCCTTTTTATCAAAAAACTACTTGTCTCGGTGCAAAACGGTGTCCTTCTCTTGCCCTACAGAGAGAGCATCCCAGGGTATATTCAATCAGGACACTTTTGCCAGAGTTTTAGCTGGCAGTTTGTGACACCCTTCAGCAGTACTTGTGTGTTGGGAAAAGAGAAGTGGTGCGCTGGCAGGGAAGATGCTCTGCAGAAGTGCTAAGTCAGCAGGGAGAATCACACAGGTTGGCACAGCACAGCTGCTTAGAATGCTTAGAAAAGAATAAATTGCGCTTATTGCCTGTTTCACCTTTTTTTCTCATTTCTGGAGGGCAGGGAATACCAGGGAGCAGCAAGGCTGGGAAATGCAGCCATGGCACGTTCCTGCCCCAAGCTCTGGGCACTAACAGCCTCCGTGGTACACATCGCCTGTTCTGAGGCTGTCTGGGGCTATGGGAGCAGCAGGAAAAGTGGGTGCCTGGGCCCCTGTGGCTCAGCACCACAACAGCAGCTTGTCCTCTGGGATCTCTCTGTGCTGAGTAAGGGAGCACTGGGCCTTCAAAAGCACCAAACACCAGAACGGTCCTTCCTTGCTTTTACACTGAGGATGTGAGGTGGGGTGGGGGCTTCAACCTGCCTTTCTGACAGCCCTTCCTGATGCCCACGGTGTGGTTTCTTTTCCCTTGTAGGTAGTACCGAGCCTGAGCTGAGCGCGGGGAGGGATCCCGTAAGCGCTGGGACAACGAGCGGAACATGAGCGAGACCAGCCCCTTGCCATGGGCTGCCGCAGATGAGTGCGAGCCGCATTCCCCGGGCTCGCAGCCGTCCCCGCTGGCCTGCAGCGATGGGGACGAGCAGCCGAGCCAGCCTGCGGAGCCTGCCAGCGGGAGAGCCAGCCCCCGGCGCGATGCTCAGCCCTCCCGGGCGGAGGGGGAGCGCGGGGACCAGCGGGACGAACATCTGGAAGCGGTGACAGAGCCAGGCGAGAGGCTCAGTGAGCAAGGACAAGGGACAGGCGCTGCCAGCGAGAGCGGCCGTGCGGACGGGGCAGTGCTGGCCAACGGGGTGGACGCTGCGCTGGCCGCGGGGCGGGAGCGGCCGCCGCTGCAGCCGCAGGACGGGGACACGCCCGGCCGGAGCAGCCCCGAGCTGGGGAGCAGGGGCTCCCCCAGCCTGGAGATACCGAGCGGGGCCCTCAGCAAGGAGCGGTGGCACAGCGTCCTGGGATCCTCAGAAGCTCTGAGTGCTGACGAGGCAGAGGAGCAATTCGGGTGAGTGCGAAGCCGCCGTAAGGTCGGCTCAGCCCTGGTTTGTCTGTGTTGTTTTCAAGGCTCTTTGGTTCGAGTTACTCTGCTCCGTGTGTAACTCATCAGTTTAAGGAGCTGCAGCTGCTCCCATGGCTGACTGTGGTTTTCCACTCCTGTTCCTCTTTGGGCTTCTCACACATTTTTTCCCTGTTTGTAACTTTTTACTCTTTTTTCTCTCTGGGCTTCTCACACAGTCTTTTCCTGTTACGAATGCAGAAAGCTGTGATTAGAGCCAGTGTCTGCCCACAGAGTCACTAAAATGAAGGGGAAGCTTTTGGGATCTGGAGAGGTGCTGGTTGTCCTTACTTTGGGGGTGTCCCACTTGCAAGTGGGAGATTCAACTGCAGCACTTACGGCAGAGTTACCTGAGGTAACTTAGGGCAAGTACAGCAGCCTGGGAATGCTGGAGAGCCAGGCTTGTCTGGGAGGCTGGTGTGCCCTGGAAGTCCCTGGCAGCATGGCTAGCTCTGGCAGTCCCTGGGCTAGCAGGTGGCAGCTGTGTGTCTGAGAGCGGGCAGGGCGCTGAGCTTTTCTCTCCAGTGCACCTGTGGCAGGTGTTACCAGTGCCTGGGTGACAGGGACAGCAGTGCGAGACAAAAGGTACAAGTGTCATCCAATTCTCAAGTGCCTGAGACAAACCTGCACGTGTGCAATGCCCCTCAGTCCCTGAGTCCTCTCTGCTGGCTCACAGGAGAACTCTCCAGGCTGGGGGATACTCGCATTGGTGTGGGATCCACAGCTGATTTCATGCCTCTTTTGGTTTCTAGACCTCTGTGGGACTCTGCAGATCGGGGGCTTAGGGGGAATGACAGGTCACTGGGATGAGGAGAGGTGCTTCCCGTGCCATTCCTGTGGGAGCGGTATGGATGCTTCTCTTTGCCGCTAGAAATCAGCCAGGGCTCTATGTTGTAGCCACCCGGGGTTGATGTCTGCTGTGAGTTTTACAGCCCTGCCTGTGCACCTACCCTGGGGCAGGAGAGATGCTGCAAGCAGGAGGGGCTGGAGAACAGCAACAGGGCTTGTCCCAGAGGAGTATGGCCTTCTGAAGAGGAGTTGTGAAGGGACAGGGTGGCTAAGGTGGCCTGGGGATCACCTCCTAGCTCTAGCCCTGTGCAGGGTCCATGCTGAGTTGTGCATTCCGAGCACTGTCTGGAGCGTGGGCAGCAGAGCTGGGGAGCCACGCAGGGTGTGGGCTGACAGCAGGCATCCCTCCTGCTTTGTTTCTCTGGTGTTGAACAGGCTTCTTATAAAAAGCTGGTGGTTTGTTTCACTCAAGGGAAGCAGCAGCACTGCTTCAAAAAGCATGCTGAAGGTGTTGCAGCGGAAGAGTGTCCAGGGCAGGCTGCTGCTGTCCAGAGAGCTCGGGGAGCCTGTCCCTCCCCAGGCAGGTCCCACGAGCCCTGTGAGCTATGCAGCCAGGTCTTGGATAGCTGCAAGTCTCTCAGGTTTCAGGGGAATCATATTTGCTTAGTAGGTGGCTCCCTGGCAGAGGCTGTGAGTTCAAGAGGAAGCTGAGGGTGGTCAGAGAATGCTGCTGCAGTCACTGGAAGTGCAATTATTTTAAAGTACTAGGGCATGAATTGGTAGAAGTGGCAGGCTGAGGATTTGGAGATGATGCAACCTGACTGGGGTCTGCATGCAGAGTCCGTGATCTCGTGCTCTAAGCATATTCACTTGGATAGCAAATGAGTCTTTTGGGAAGCTGAATGCACAAGGGACAAGTCACACGCTATATTCAAAGCAGAAGGGCAGCTGGAAAACTTCTGGGACACAGCTGAAGTCTGGGAAACCACTTAGTGCCTGCAGACCAGGTTAGCTCACCGTGTTGAAGCTCATCAGTGCTTTGACCACCTTTCTTTAGGGTAAATGGCAGGAATGTGTGGCTGCTCTGGGCCAAACACAGCGTGGAGCTGCTCTGCCCTGCCCTCATGGACTGTCTGGCTCTCCTGGGTCAGTGTGGGTCAGTGTGGGTCAGCAAGAACTGACAGACGGACCAAGGCACCGGGAAGTTGCTGTCATCCTGCATCACCTCTGAGTTTCCCCAGTTTTTTCTTTACTCCCCCTTGGGGAATTGCTGTTTCTGTAACAGCCCATTCTGGATATAGGAGAACCCGGTCTGATGTTTTACTAATGAGCAGTCAACTGTTTGTTCCTGATGACAAATCATTTGTCATCATCTGCACGTTTCTGCTTGTATCATGCATTTTCTCCCTGAATTTTAAAGTACTTTGCAAGAAGGTGTTGAGTCTTGCTCTTCCCACTGGAATGGAGAATTAAAGGGGGAAGTCATCCAAGGTCATCACTCCATGGTGGAACTGGAGACAGAACCCATGATTGTCCTCCTGAAGGTAGGTTAGTGCATCTGTGCAGGAAATGGTTGGTAAAAAAAATCAGGGAAATAGAGCCAAAGATTTAGTTGCATTAACTGAATCCCTTTTTCCCCTTTCTGCTTAATCCCATGGCATCTATTGTTTGTCAAAGCCCCATTTTCCTTTCACTGTGGCTGTGTTGCCTAGAGGCCTTTCACCTTCTCAGAAGCCCCCAACACTGGCCCTGCTGGTCTCAGGGAGGTCACAGCTCTGCAGTCCAACTGCGGGATCCACCAGTGAATGATACTCTCTACTTTCAGCCCCATGAACTCATGGAAAAAGAGCAAATTTTTTAACTGAGAAATCCCCACCTTTTGCTTGTAGACACATTCAGCACCTGCAGTTTTGGGACTGCGGCTTTTGCCCACACATTTCCTCCCATGGCAACATATAGCTGTCAAAAAATTCACATTCCTTCAAATAAAGTTTCAGAAGAACTTTGCAGAAAGACTGCAGTGCAGAGGCAAGAAAGTCCTGGTTTCCATCACGTCCTTCTCTGGTAGGATCCGTGCTCCCCCAACACAGCAAACTTGTGATGGCAAGTTGAACATGAGTCAGCAGTGCCCTGGAAGGTGGGAGGGACACCTGTGTCCTGGGGGGCATCAGGCCCAGCATAGCCAGCTGGGCCAGGAAGGGATTGTCCTGCTCTAGGGTGGCCTCACCTCGAGCCCTGGGGCAGTTCTGAGCACCACAATATGAGAAAGATCTAAAGCTGTTAGAGAGTGTCCAAAGGAGGGACCTGGGGATGGTGAAGGGCCCAGAGGGGCCACATGAGGAGCAGCTGAGGGCTCTTGGCCTGTCCAGCTGGAGCAGGGGAGACTGAGATCAAACCTCCCCAGGGGCTGCAGCTCCTCCCAAGGGGCACCTCCAATCTCTGCTCTCTGTAACCAGGGACAGGACCTGAGGGAACGGCTGGAGCTGGGCCAGGGAAGGCTTAGGTTGGATATCAGGAAAAGATTCTTCCCCCAGAGGGTGGTCGGGCACTGCCCAGGCTCCCCAGGGGGATGGTCACAGCCCCAAGGCTGCCAGAGCTCCAGGAGTGTTGGGACACCGCTCCCAGGCACAGGGTGGGATTGTTGGGCTGTCTTGTGCAGGGCCAGGAGCTATACTCAGTGATCCTTGTGGGTCCCTTCCAGTTCAGGATATTCTGTGATTCTGTGGTGAGTTGTGCTTTATTACAACTCATTAGCCAGTGAGAAGTGAAATGCAAACAACCCAGTGCATGCAGCTCCGGAGTGGCTCAGCTGCAGCAGGAGCACAGCTCCGTGTGCCTCTCTGTAAACAATAATCCAGCATTCCAGAGACAGCTGGGGGAGCAGCACAGGCAATCAGACCCCCTGTTCCTGCAATCCACTTAGACAACTTTGTGATTACAGTACAAATAAATATACGGCTCCTTATTTCAGCAAAGCAATTGCCTTCCCTGCTGTGTAATAAGTAGGTGACACTTCTCCCAGGGGAGGCAATGTCAGGTTCATTCACACGAGTGAGGTCTTTCCCTGTCTCCTACCTTAGCCTGGCTTTGCTTTGTGGGATGCAGACGGTGCTCCTGGGCTGGGGTAAGCTGTACAAAGCCTCTCTGTCTTCTCTGGGGCTGTGCAAGGAGAGATGTGATGGGCTTGACGTGTTGGTGCCCACTGAGAGAGACTTTTCACGAGGGCAGGTAGTGGCAGGGCAAGGGGGACTGGCCTTAAACTGAAGGAGGGCAGGGTTGCGTTAAAGATTAGGAAGAAATTGTTCCCTGTGAGGGTGGGGAGGCCCTGGCACAGGGTGCCCAGAGAAGCTGTGGCTGCCCCTGGAAGTCTCCCTGGAAGTGTCCAAGGCCAGGTTGGACAGGGCTTGGAGCAAACTGGGATAGTGCTCACAGCAGAGGGTGGAACGAGATGAGCTTTACAGTCCCTTTTAATCCAAACCATTCTATGCTTCTACGACCCGTCCAGGGCCAGTGCTCCTGCCTGGTCTCTGCAGTCCGTCCCACACTGTCTTTGCTGGGACATTTGTAGGGACACAGACTTTCTCCCTTTGCTGTCTGCTGAGTTTGACTTCAGGGGACAAGGAAAGGGCTGGAATATAGAAGGTCTGTGGTGTGAGCAGTTAACAGAAATGATTCTGTACATGGTATTGAAAGAGCAGGGCTGTCTGCCTTGGGATTATGGCAAGGTGGGACCTGTTAAGCAATAACCAGGAGGTTATTCTGGCGTTGGATCCAGTAGCAGGTGTCATATGCGAAAGTCTCCAGTTCATAGGTCTGGCTTTTTACTGGGACGTGACCAAATTAAGGGCTGGATGGGCCTCTGGGATTGCTCATCACAAAACTGCTTTTTTCAACTCTAGAATCTTGTAACAAAATTGGGAACCAAGCAGGTTATACCACAGAGAGATCCCAAGGGCCATAATCCCAGCACCCATTTCTGCCTCTTCTCTTGCCTCCCAGCTCCAAGTGGAACAGGGCAAGAATTGCCTTTACAGTATTTTCTGCATTTCTCCTTCTGGTCCAGGTTTGCTTCTGGAGATGCCAAGCTGAGCTGCAGTGATGATGACAGGGAGCATTTCCAATTCAAAGACATCAGGGATGGCTTCAGCTCGACCTTCGAGAAGATTGTTGAGTCTGACCTTATGAAAGGGACCTACTACAGCAGCCTGGACTCTTTGGACGTGCTCTCCCTCACAGACGAGACAGACAGCTGTGTCAGCTTTGAGGCCCCACTCACCCCACTGATCCAGCAAAGGGCCAAGGAAAGCCCCGAGCTCCTGGAGCAGAAACTGGCAGCCCAGCAGAGGGAAGCCCTTCACCACATGGCTGCTGATAAGCAAGAGCAGGCAGCAGCCAAGCCAGCAGAGGGGGACTTTGGGAGCCCTCTCAGACACTCAATTACCGGCAGCAGGTCAGAGAATGTGCTGAGCCGGCTGTCCTTGAAGAGTATCCCAAATGGGTTCCACGTGGAAGGGTCAGAGGAAGATGCCACCAAGATCATTAACTCCATCAGGTAAGGCAGGAAGTTTCTTGGGCAGTGGCTCCTTTTCCTATGGGATCCCAGTCCAGGGGCGAGGCTCAGTGGACATGAGAGAATTGGAGCTGCTCTTTCACCCTTTGTACTTCCTCTAACATGTTGCCATGAGAGAGGCCAAACACCAGCTGGAAAACTTTCACCTGCACCTGCAAAGCCCTCAGCAGGCTGGGGATGGTCAGGTGCCCTCCCAAATGTCTCTGAAGTGCAGGAAAACCTCAAGGTTTCACTTAGGACAGGGAAAGAAGTGTCCCTACAGAAGCCTCCCCAAAGGTTCTTCTGCAAGCAGTGAGGAGATCAGCAGCGACTTCATCCTCTGGACTGGCCCAGACCCAAACCCTCACCCCTGGGAGGCAGCAGCTCATCCGTAGGGTGCTTCCCTGCATGAGGAAGCCAGGTGATGAGCAACCAGGTCATGGGAGAGCTGGAGTGAGGCCGTATGTGCAGCTGTCAGGCCAGCAGTGAGTCACACTGCTCGAAAACGTGTGAATCAGTGCTGTAAGTGGCCTTGGGCAGGCAGATGAAGGGGTGTATGCCCACCTACATGGTGCCAGCAGGGCTGCTCAGTTTTGTCCGTGGGCACAGCTGGCCACGAGGCCAGCAGGCAACTGGCAGAGCAGCAGCCCACCAGTGGCAGCAGGTCTGGGGTGCCAGTCGCATCGACATGATTTGTACAAGGACAGTTTCTCATCCTCAGCGAATAACCCAAACTAGAAAGCATAGCATCTATCCCTAAGATTTCCTGGATGTCCATGGCTTGGAAAGGGCTTGGTATCCCCAGTGGGAAGAGAGGAAACTTAAAAGCTGTTGAGGCTGCTTACTTTGATACATCCTAATTTCTGAGGGGAAGCTGCCCTCTCTCCGACCATTTGTACCGATTTGGAATTACACTGCACTATTTCATTTGAGCTGAAAGGAAGGAGGGTTTGTCCAATGTCCAGTTCACAACCACGTTGCTGTTTTTTCATGTGTTTTTTTGTGAGGGCAAGAAGAAATCAAAATGTGGCATTTTCTGTGGGTTTCATCAAGTCTCGCTGCGGCTCCTTGAACGTTTCTTGTCTCTGCACAGCGACGCCAGCCTGAAGGACACCCTCTCAGACTCTGACTCGGACATGGGCAGCACGGAGCAGCTGGACCAGGGCAGCACGGACACCCTGGCCAACGGCTGCAGGGCAGACAGCGAGGCTGCCAAGAGGTTGGCCAAGCGCCTCTACAACCTCGAGGGCTTCAAGCGCTGCGACGTGGCCCGACAGCTCGGGAAGAAGTACGTGGGAGCCAGCCCTGTGAGGGGGTGACAGAAACACGGGGCTGGGGAGCACTGGTCGTGCTGGGAGGGCAGGAAAGGGCAGGAAGGGACAAGCCTATGTCCTGGATGGAGTCAGGGCTGCTGGAGATCCTTCCAGTTGAAACTGGAAGCCCAGTGACCTTAAAATACGAATCCTGCAAGCTACCTGTGGTATTGGGCAGTGTCATGGGCTGCTGCCCACCAGAACCAAGAGCTTCCTGCCTTTGGGAAGAGCCCAGCAAGACTAAAGCAATCCCCAGGCTGAAGGGTTTGGGCTCCCTGCCGCTCCCCAGGTTTTTCCTGTCTGCACCCCAAAATGTCCTTGCTGCAGAACCTCCCAGCCCAATTTGTACGAGGGCAGGAAGGGTTTGCTGGAGAGCCAGGGACGCACAGGAGGTCCAGATTTGCCTGGGTAAGGCAGAAGGGAAATCAAAAAATACTCAAAAGTGGGAGAGTTACAGAGATTTCTAAGAGACAGAGTAACAGTAACAAGTGTAGCAGTAACAGATTATTTTAGGATGCCAGTGGGTGTGAAGGCACCAATCCCCATCATCCTTCGCCTGCATCAGATATAACTTGTGTTACTGGGATTTTTTTTTTTTTTTGTCCTTGAAATGTCTCCCCCCTGCCCAGATCAGCAGAACACACCCGTCCCTCAGCAAATTTCCACACTTCGGTACCAAGGCTTGTCTGTGATTCCCACCTTAGTCCTGGGACAACAGGAGCCCAGGAATTGTCTCCTGGAGAGGCTCTTTGCATCACCTGGCAACAT
Source organism: Falcunculus frontatus (assembly GCA_013398115.1). Classification (NCBI taxonomy): domain Eukaryota; kingdom Metazoa; phylum Chordata; class Aves; order Passeriformes; genus Falcunculus; species Falcunculus frontatus. The sequence goes on from VZRV01004149.1 coordinate 217,348, forward strand.
CCTCATTCTCCTCCTTTGCTGAGGTTCTTGGAGCAGGTGCATGGCTGGTTGCTGTTGCCTCTGGTGTAACATCCTTCTCCTTTCAAATTTGCCATGACGGCTCACTGAGGGGGGCAAGTTTCAAGCACTGGGTTTCTGAGTCTTTGCTATTTCCTGCAGTCCTCACTCGCACCTGCAACCCTCACGCCTTGGGAGGCTGTTTGGTGACCCACATCTGGGAATCAACACAGCCTTTGAAATTAAAGTTTTGTTTTGATCAGCTGGGTTTTTGACATCTGAACCATTTCCTGACATAAGACCTAAATAGACTCTTGGATCACGCAGGTGGATTTGCAGAGCAGGAAAGGAAATAGGGTGAAGATAGGTATTTTTAGGTATTAATATAGGTATTAAGTCAGTCTTGCTCACTTAAGACAATGTAAGACCAACCTGTAGTGCTGGGAGCAGACTAAGCTGAAGTGATGCTTTCAGGCCAGCTCCATGGAGGAGGGCTGTACAAAAAGTGAAATCTCACTTTAAAGCAATTTAGCTCATTTTACCACTTCTTTCTTCTTTTTGATAATTGGAAATTTTCTAAAAAAAAAAAGTAAACCAAAGCCAAAACCATTCATCACTGTCAAACAGGCAGAAAAGGCTTGATAAACAGGGAAATGCAGGTTGGATATCTCCCCACAGTTTGTTTCCATCTGCCTTAACTCTGTGAAATTACCCTAAATTCCAGAAATTACCATTGTCCCTCTGAAGGGCAAGTGTTTGGGCAGCTGAACTCTCCATGGAAGACTCTTGTTCCTTCACTGGTCTGTGGCCCTGTCTCAGCTGCATCAGTGCCCACGGTCGCATCTTGTGCTGGGTGGGGGTTGAACTGTCCCAGGCCGTGAAGGTGGCAGTGCCAGGCACTTCCTTGTAGGGTTTCCCAGCACAGTTCCAGCATCGCAGTGCCCTGGGATGTGGGGTCGGTCAGGGTCCCAGCTGTGGGCAGCATGACGTGGGCACATGGCCTATTTCAGCCCCCAGAGATGAGATTTTGCTCACACAAGCTTCTTATGGATCTGAAGTGACCCAGGTGACTGTGATGCAAAAAGGAGCCCGGACAACAGAGGTTTGGCTCTGCAGGGCAGTGGGATTCAGGCTGTGGAACAACACACATCTGTCCCTGTCCAGCCACATGGGAATGGACTGGGAGAAAAGGGCTCCTGTGTTCCCTTGGAGTGCCTTGTGACCCAGCAGGTCAGTTAGAACTCTTGGTGCCTGGGCCCTCCCAAAGCAGGCAGAGGGAGGAAGCGTCAGACCAGGCTGTGAGGTGAGAGGAGGTCTGTAGAGGCTCTGTGTGGAAAGGGCACCAGCCAGAGGATGCCAGGCATGTCCCCACAGGAAATGCCTTGCAGGGCCACCAGCCAGAGCATGGCAGGAATGTCCCCGTGGGAAATGCCTTGCTCTTCTTGTTGGAATGTCTCTGTCGTCACGGTGGAAGTGTCACCCATTCCTGCAGGAAGGGCTGGCGCTGGCACAGAGACAGAGGAGGATAATTCCTGAGTGAGGAAACCAGAGCAGGCACATAAGCCCATCTTAGGGTGGGACATGGTCTTGCCCTGGCCACTGTTGTTATCCCATGGCCTGGGACACATTAACTGGCTCTGGAGCTCAGGGAGAGGAGTCCCATCTATGTCACTCAGCCCCTGGAGACACAGGAGTTTGTTTCCGGGGGTCTGGCTGCCTTCTGGTGTCTTGTGACACTGTCCAGCTCCCTTGGCAGAGCCAGCAGCCCCTGCCTGGAACTCATCTGAGCTCCTCTGCTCCAGTCTCCAGCAGCATCCGTCTGACAAGGTGCTCTAGTGAGAGGGTGGGATGGGAGCCTATGTGGGTCAGAGCGGGAATATTGCAGTGGGAGGAGGGGACACGTCCAGCAGTGGGAGAGAACCAGGTGCTGGAGGAGCACAGGACATCCTTATGGCCTCCTCCTCCTCCTGGCTGGCTTGGGAGGAGGCTCTGCCTGGCCAGCAGCACAACGCAGGGGTGCAGCAGGGCAGGTGTCTCTCATTCTCAGGTGTCTGGGGCTGGCTGTGGGTGCATCAGGGAAGTCTTCCAGCAGTGTTTCAAGCCAGGAGCAAGTCTCCCTGGGTCTGGGATCACATCTGCAGTGTCTTGCTGGGATTGGGCTGGCCAAGAGGCAGCATTCTGCTGTTCCTCTTGTGGACACTGTCTTCTCCCCTGATGAAGGGGCTGACCACTCCCTCTTTAATTACAGTAATGAATTTAGCAAGTTGGTAGCAGAGGAGTATCTCAGCTTCTTTGACTTCACTGGCCTGACCCTTGACAAAGCACTCAGGTGAGCCCTGGGATGGAGAGAGTGGTGGGGTTTTGGGGTTTCCTCCAGGCTTCCCAGCACTGTGGGAGCCACCCATGTGATAGGAGCAGGGACTGGGGGGAGCTCTGGGCTGTCATTCAGTCTTTGGTGTCACGTTTGGTGCAAGGTGCTGCCACCAAAAGTGGGCTTCAGCAGGAGGCCCCACAGCCTGCTTCCCCAGGGTGGAGAGCAGCTTTCCCAGGAATCCTATCCCATGCAGAATTAGAGCAAATGGGAGCAATTCCCTCCCTTGGGATGGGCAACCCATCCTGGTGCCCTCAAGCCAGAGGTGGGTCAGATCCCAGCTGAGCTGGCAGCACATTTCCTGCACAGCTCCACAGATCCCTTTGCATCCCCTCTGCAGGGACACAGGGGTGTGGGGCTGGGGGGAGGATAAATGACCCCTTTCCCTCTCCCTCCTTAGCAAGGACACTGCCCAACAGGGCATCTCCAAGTATCTCTTTCTCTTCGCAGGACGTTCTTGAAAGCGTTCCCACTGATGGGAGAGACGCAGGAGCGGGAGCGGGTGCTGATCCATTTCTCCCGGCGCTACTGCCAGTGCAACCCCGAAGAGAGCACCTCCGAAGGTACTGCTTCCTGCCCTCTGGCTCTTGGCACACTCACAGGGCACCTGTGCACAGAGCTGGAGTCCAAAACCAACCACCCACAGCTGCTACTTCTCCCTTTCCCAGGGATCCTGCCCTAATGGTTATCCCTGCCCTGGGAGGGACTGGGGATGCCAGGTGCTGACAGACCTTTTAAAATCCTACACAGCTGAAGGAAGCAGGTATTCTTTAAGGTCCCCAGACACAGCAACTGGCCTTGCTTTTGCAATAGCTGGGCTGCCAAGACAACAAACACCATAAGTGCATGAGAAGGGGAGCAGTCAGCCATAGCTGTGTGACCTTTGTGTGTTTCAGATGGGATCCACACTCTCACCTGTGCCCTGATGCTGCTGAACACAGACCTCCATGGCCATGTAAGTCGCCCTTGGAGCTGCATCCATCCTTTGTTCCTCCCCAGTGCAGAGGTCTGTTCCCTCATGCTGAGTGTGTTGCTGGACAGTTGAGACAGGTTGGCAGAGAGTTCTCTGACCTGCTCCAGGTGGAGTTTTGGGTGCCAGGCCCAGACCTGGGGACAGTCCACACACAGGTGTCACTGCACGCTCCAGCCAAAGGCATGTGTCCTGCTGACATCAGTTATCCTGGCCAGGGATACTTTCTCCCTCCTGTTGCCCAGCTCAGCCCTGTCCCAGGAGCTCTCAGTGAGGTTTTCCCTGCCAGTCCCTGTGGGGCTGCTCCTTCTTGTGGTGCAGACACCTCATCCCAGAGACTGCTGCAAGGGGGCCAGTGGGTTCACACAGGTCTAGATTTGATCTTTCCTTCCCAAAGCACAAAGTGAGTTCCAGCTGTTCCTTTTCCCCAAGATATAACAGGCAGCCACTGGAGAGTTTCATAGCAGAGAGGCCTCTGGACAAAGAGCAGAGCGAGCAGAGCTCAGCGCCCAGAAGAGTGGCTGGAAAACAGCAGAAGCTGTGAGAAGATCTCTCACCACCTTTTAGAGGCTCCCAGTAACCTGTCTCTGCACACAGAGGGATAGTGGTGGGATCAGTCTGATAGTGCATTCATCCTCCAGCCAAAATGGCTGGAGCCAAGGAATTATTTCCATCAGATCATTTCCTGCAGCAGCAAAAGCAGCATTGTGGCAAAAGGCAAACTATGTGACTTCAATCCAAAATAATCTTATTTTGTCTAGTTTTTTTAAGTTAAAAAAAAAACCAAACCAAAATATGCCTCTGGGAAGATAGACATAATTGAAGAGACAAAAAAAAACCAGCCTAAACCTCAAAAACCTTACCATTTCCATTCTTCATTGTCAAGCTGGCTCAGAGGCCTGGTTAGAAGAAATGTTCTCATGATATCTAGGCACAGGAAAAATAGCTTTCTTTTGACCAGGTGTGCAAATGCCTGAGCTTTTCTTTGAAAAATCTTCTCTTTATTTTTTGCATGTATAACATTAATTTCTTCTTCTCCTTTTCCTCCTTTTTTTTTTTTTTTTAATTTCCTTCTGCTCCTGGAACCTCTCTTTCTGCTCTTTAACCCTTTACCAGGTGGTAAGTGCAGTCATTCTGGTGTTTTGCTTTAAAGCACTGGCATTTGACTTGTTTTGATTGTGTTAAAAACAGTAAGGAATATTGTTTGTCTGGAATCCTAAGTGATTGTGTGATGTTCTTCCCTACTTAGCAAGCCATTAGCAGCTGATATCATCACATGAAATGTGATTTATTCCTGCTGTAAAGAAACCTCCATCAACTGTGGTGTACCTGGGAATGTGTGGCTTGACCTCCCACCCCTCCTTGTTACAGATGCTGCCATGATATTCCATGTCACTTTTGATTTTATTTCCCTTTTTAATATTGTGTGTGTGTTGCAGTGTTTTAGTGTGCGTTGCCGGAGTGGGAAATGCCTTGGGTGAGGAAAGGGGGGTGGGTGTGTGTCTGTAGAGGGGCAGCTCCTCACAGCAGTGCCTCTGGCATGGTCGGGTTCACCTTTCCAGCCGTGACACAGAGGTGATGACTGGCTTTAAAAAAGGAGATTCGCACCTGGCCTTTGCACTGTTGATTTTCTACTCAGGTGTGCTCAAACTCTGTTTCCAAACCACCCAGAAAACTTTAAAATGAGACATTCCCTATTCATGGAAGCACCTGGAGTTGGTGTTAAAAGCCAGAGGTCACCAACAAACATTCCAAGTATAACGAGCATTCCCAGACTATACTTGTAGGACAATCTCAAGTTGCTGCAACTTTCTGCCTTGCTCTGCTGGTGCTGTTTGAGCTCCAGTAGGTTTTATGGCTGAGTAAGCACTGCCCTGCTCCATCTCTGCCCCAAGGAGACAAAGCTTAGGGATGTCTCCTTTCCCACTGTCACTGCTGTCTCTCCTGGCCATGGGAGGGTGGTGACAGATCAACACCTTTGCATCACCAGCACTCATGGGTGCATTTTGGTCCTGCAGGAAAGGCCACCTTCTGGAGTCATAATGGGATTTGTTCAAAAAGCAGAGCACGGAGCAAAGCTTGAAATGGGATCCTGGGCAGGTCCTAACTCCATGAGCCCATTGCTATTAATCTTACAAACCCTGTGGTGGTGTCCTTAAGCCGAGCTCAGGGTTCAGTGTTAGCAGCACGAGGAGGGCTGGAAGAGCTCCGAGGTGTGAGCAGCCCCTGCAGAGTGACACCAGTCTGCCCACAGCAGGTTTGTGTGGCCCAGGGCTCACTGGTACCCAGAATTTGCAGGTTGGTTCCCTGCAGGAGTGTGATTTTATTCCTGCAGCCTAGAACACATCCAGGACCAGATCAATTACTCAGCAATTAGCTGCTTTTCTACAGTGTGAGCTGTCTCAGGTGAGCTCAGAGGTGTCTTGCACCAGAGGAAGAGACAGATCACACAACAAAAAGGAAGGCATCCCTTGGGGTGAATATGAGTCCCAGACACACACATGAGAAACCCAAAACGGGCCTGTGAGACTGGTAACTTGTGTTATCTCACTGTATCCCCTCACTTCCAAAAATGCCTTGGCCCCTGCATTCAGTGCAGAATCACTACAGCGAGATCTCTTCGGGCACAAAGGCCAGTGCTGTGCACTCTGCTCCCCTGCCTCAGGGCAGGGCTGGGAGCAGGCACCTTCTCAGTGCAGAGCAATTCCGTGCCTCAAGGTCTCAGGCAACACCTGCCTCACCTCCAAACTCCCTTCTGGAGGCTCCTTGCCCTCCTTCCTTTCTCCACCCACACTCTGTTGTGCTGCTGGATTTTTCCTTTAACTTCTGTGGCTGAAATTCGCTGGCCAGCAAGCACACAAATCTCTCCTCTCTGCTGAGATCCCAGCATGTGTGCTCGTTTCCTGAGCTCTTGTGCAGCCCATGTACCCACTGAGCACTGGCTGGCAGCTCTGGCTAATGGGGCTCGCCGGGAGAAAGCCACGAGGGCTGAGCTGTGCAGTGCCACACCACGTCCCCAGGCACTGCAGATTTGTAACAGTGCTTTACTCCTCTTTTTCTTGATCTCTCGAGGGAGCCAGCTCATCTGGAGCTGGCACCAGCAGGAGGCATAATTAAGAGTATCAGACAGAGCTGCTCAAAGGCAGTGCTTGGCTCCCTGTGCAGCCTGAGAGTGTTTGCACACACAGAAGGCAGGGGGGTGTGTGAGGGGCACGGTGAGCTAATCCCAAGGCCTCGCTCTTTCCTGGTGCTTTCATCTGGGGAGAAGCCCCCAGGTCATCTGCAGCGCACGTGTGTGGGCAGAGGTTTCTGGTGTCATCTCTTTCAGGAGGTTATTTCCTTGCACAGAGGACACATCTCACCCTGCAGGGCATCTCCTGTATCATCTGCTGCAGCTTCATCCCCTGCCAGACTCACTGAGGCCCTTCCTCTTCCTCACTGAGCCCTGAGCAGGGCTCTGACTCTGCTGTTCTGGGCCATCCTCCCACATCCTCCTGGATGGCCACCCTGCCCATACCTTGATGTGAAGCCCAGCAATGTCAGGATGCTGTTGGGATCCTCAGGACCAGTGGTGGCAGCTCATGCTCTCCTCACTGACTCCACTGCCCACTCCATGCGATGTCACCAGGGTCTGCCCCACGCACTGAGGGTGTGAAAGATACGATATAACATGGCACTGGAGACACCCATCTTTCCTTTGTGACATCAAACTCCTTTTTCTGAACCCTATAATGACCACTGACTCCTCCACACCCCTGGTCCATCCCTTTGGCAGGATTGCAGGAGGCTTGGGAAAAGGCTGCCTGCCTCGACCCTTGCAGGCTGAGGAAGTGAAGGGTAAAGGGTTTGGGAAGACAGGTGCCACAGATGATGAAGCCATGATATCAGGGGTGCCAAGTGGCCTGGAAGCATCAGTACCAAATATTCTTGGCGTTAGCCGGTGGTGAGTGTGTTCCAGGCTGTGAGATTCTCCCACTGCACATGTGTTGCCCTCTCAGACTGCTGCACTCAAGTTCCCACAGTACCAAGAGCTGGACCATTTCTTTTTGCAGTGGCAATCAAAAATAACAGCTTCCATCAAGAACCAGCGTTCCCTTGCCCAGTGCTGGCTGTTCCAGGCTCTGGCACTGCAAGCTCACACAATTTCACTCACAGCAGGCTTGGAGCCCTATCCAAACACTGTCATTTCACCAGGCTGAGTGCTTGTCTTGAGTTTTGAGACACAGAGCCTGTACCCAGGACCACTCCACCAAGAGCTGGAGAAGCTATTTTCAGATGTCTTGTTTCCACCATTAAAAAAGAGGTCATTTGAAACATCTGGATGCTGGCATGAGCAAATAAAGCAGAGAGCCCAGCAGAAAATCAGATCAGAGGCCCTTTGAGCTCTTGGGACAAGCCCAGGCTTCAGCACTACGTATAAAATTGTTCTTTGAAAGATACTGATTAAAGTCAAAGCTCTCCACAAGTTTAATGAGCTGCTCCTTTGACTTACAGAACATTGGCAAAAAGATGTCGTGCCAACAGTTCATAGCGAACCTGGATGGGCTGAACGATGGGAAGGACTTTGCAAAGGATTTGCTGAAGGTAATGTGATATAAATAGACAGTGGGACACTGTCGTTATTATTGCAGTGCCACCTAGTCCTGCTGGGACACTCTGAGCCCTTCAATCAGCATTTTCCAGTTGTTTCAGGAGAATTGTAACCCCCATGAATGTCTCTGCTAACTTGAAGTGAGCCAAAATAGGTCTGTTCCTTGGCGGTGTTTTACCCAGATTTGTGGTGTATCTGCCCTCAGAGCACACCAGGGGCCCTTTTCCCCCAGCAGCTCAGGTAATGCCCAAAGCAAGGTACCCCCCACCCCAAAACACGACCATCCAGCACTGAAACTTTTCTCTGCCTTCACTACCACGTGATTAGATGCAATGTTCCAACACAACCAGTGCACTACCATGGGATATGGTCAAACGCCCCAAAGGGAGGATTTTCTCCTGCCATGTGGTTTGGCAGCACCACTGCTCTCTGCACCTGCTGCAGGTCCAGCAGCCCAACCTGAATTTTGCTGTATGGAAGGAGGCTGGAATGAGAGGTGCCACATCAGGGGTGTCACATCATGTTTGGGGCAACATCCCCATCTCCCAGCAGACCTCACCCTATCCTACCCATCTGTATGGTCAGGTTCACCTCCACATTCTGCTTTGCTAGCCCATTCCTGCTCCTTTTCCAGTGCCCCAGGGAAGCCACTGGAATTTTGCACAGAAGGAACTGGAAAAACTGATTCCAAGGTCATTCATCCCTCCCCTGCTACTCAGTTTGAGTCTCCTCTGTTGTGTCCCCTGGTTAAGAGGTTGAAGGTGTCATAGCATGTCCCAGAGTCTTCTACCACTGTGTGTAGGGCAGGATTCACTCAGAACTGGGTGCAGCACCCAGAATGAGTCAAAAATATCATATACAGGCTCCTGAGCAGGGCTGGCTGCCAGAGCCCTCTGCTGCTGCTCTGTCCAGTCCAATACCCAGCGTGGCACACAGACAGGAAGGGGTCTGGCAGGACAGCAGTCACCCTGCTCACTGGGGAATGCTGCTCCAGGACAGTTCAGGAGGGAAAGTATCTCTCCAAGAACACAGACAGGGTGTGGAGGAGGAGATGTCTCCACAAGCAGACACGGCTTCCATGAGAGACACAGCTAATTCCATGTTCTTTTTTCAGACACTATATAACTCCATCAAGAATGAGAAGCTGGAGTGGGCCATGTAAGTATGTGCTAAGCATTAAAGGGATAGTGTGTCTTTCCAAGCAGCTGGCAGGTCCTAAGTCGTGTTTTCAATCCCAGAATATTTCCTGCCAAGCCCTTAAGTGCTGAAGTCCCTTTGTAGACAAATGGAGTTTATTTATGGCTTAGACACAAAGGCAGTTGGGAAGGTTGGTGACAGTCTGTGGATCCATGACGTAAAGGAAGGGAATGCCTTCTTGGTTTACTGTTACACTTGTAAAACGCTGGTTCCTCTCCAGGTGCTTCAGAAGTCTTTGCACAAGCAGAGATCTGGGGATATTTTGGTCACTGAGACTTTCCATCTCTCCCACATGTTTTTTTCTGGAAATAGTATCAGAGAACCATGTAAGAAGGAAGAGACCTTGTGATATCTCTAGTTCAGTTTCCTCCTCAAGTATAGTCAGTATTGAATTCAGACCAGGATGCTCAGGGCTTTGTTCAATCTGATCCCAAAACCCTCCAAGCACAGGGAACCCACAGCCCCTCTGGATCCACAAACCAATATTTTATTATTCTGAGAGTGGCATTTGCTCTTGTCTCTGTTGTTTTGACTTCTGCCCACTGTCTCTTGTCCTTGTGCCATGCACCACAGTGAAGAGCCCGGATTTGTCCTCTCAATAACCCCGTCACACGAGGCTCTCACACGTAGCCATCTCTTCTGTAGATTGAACAAGTCCAATTCCCTCAGTTGTTTCTTACATTGCAAGTGCTCCAGCCCCAGGTTTCTTGGTGGCCTCAGCTGAAGTCTCTCCACCTTGCTGATGCCCTTTCCAGTGCTGGGGGCCCGGCACTGTTTGCTGTACCACGACATGATGCAGGGAGCGCAGAGCAGAGGATCACTTCTCTTCGCCTCCTCACTGTGCCGCTGTTACACAGCCCAGGATGCTCCGGCCTCTGTTTCTGCCAGGGCACGCTGGCTGCTCCTGCTCATCCCGCTGATCACCCGGAGCCCAGTGCAGCACTCGGGTGCTCCTGGTTCTCTTAGCAGTGGCCTCGTACCCCTCTTTTTTATGTCATCCACAAGTTCGATGAGAGCATCATTTGTAACCCTGAAACAAGCCTGGAAACAGCTGGCAGGATGGGCTCCATCACAGGTTCACACACCACCTTCCTCGGTCCTTCTTCCCCTGCTCCGCCACTCACCCCTGCCCAGAGCACAGGCCAGGATCATCAGCGAGGTCCCCCAACCCAAGTGTCTCCCAAGGGAAGGCCCGTGACAGACCTGAGGTCTTAAGCTGACGCAGGGGACATTCCTCTCCTCTCCTCTCCTCT
>VZRV01004150.1:0-10695 GCA_013398115.1 Falcunculus frontatus
AATGCATTCTTGGCCTGGGAGGGGAGAGAGATATGAGGTGAGGAGAAGCTGGGTCCACATCAATTTGAGCCATCTTGGCATTCTCCAACTCCAACAACCTACTTACCAATCAACCCAATCCAGCCCAACCCAACCCAACCTAACCCAACCCAACCCATCCCAACCCAACCTCCTTGTAACCCACCAACCCTACTGAGCTTCTGAGGACCCTCAATTCATTTTCTCCTACTATGAGGGTAGGCTCATGATGCACCTCTCAATCCCAAACCATCCGCATCCTTGATACTAGAGGTGTCTTTCAGCCCCACTGACCCCCCTCCCAACAAAGCCCTACCTTGACTTCTTCATCTAGCTGCCTCTTGAGATCCTCTAGCTGTTGTGTGTAGGTAAGTTTCCCTCGCGTCATCTGGTTGATGAAGGCTTCCTTCTCCTCCAGCTGCCTGGAGAGCTCACCTGTTGAGTGGAATGGTGGATAATCCCTTGTTGGACACATCCCAAAGCCACCCCGCTGGGCAAGAGATATGCAATTGGGTTAGGGAAGAGCAAGCCCCTCACCATTTTCTGTCTGGAGCTTGGCTCGTTGAGTGGTGAGGTCATTGACCATGCGTTGAGCCTCTTCGGACTTGGTCCGGTGCTCATTCATCTGATCTTCCATGGTGCGGCACATCTTCTCCAGGTTGGCCTACAAACAGGAAGGGCAAGAAGATGAAAGGGAGCCTTGAGAGGGCAGTGGAAGTGTTGTCCCTTCATGGCTGGAGACCTATTTCCTACCTTGGCCTTTATCAGCTGCTCCATGTTGGAGCCAACATCATCCAGCTCCAGCTTGAGCTCACTCTTCTCCTTCTCCAGCTTCTGCTTGACACGCTGTAAGTTGTCAATCTGCTCACTGAGCTCGGCCACACTGTCGGCATGCTTCTTGCGCAGTGCAGCAGCCGTAGCCTCATGCTGCAGTGTGGCCTCCTCCAGATCCCGCCGCATCTTCTGGAACTCTGCCTCCCGCTTCTTGTTGAGCTCGATCTGCACTGATGTGGCACCACCCGCCTCCTCCAGCCGCTCGCTGATCTCCTCCAGCTCCCGCGACAGGTCTGAGCGCAGCTTCTCTACCTTGGCTCTGCCTGTCCGCTCTGCCTCCAGCTCTTCCTCCAGCTCCTCAATCCGTGCCTGTGCTCCGGAGATGAACATGTTTTCAGCAGACATGGTTTCACCCAACTCCTCCACTCAACTCAACCAATCAAGCTGGAGAGCCTTTAAGTCAATTCAAGTGAACCCAACCAACTGTAGATTCTTCAGCTCAACCCAGACAGCTGTAGACCCTTCACCTCAACCAGGCTCAATCTCATCCAGTTCTCTTCAACTCAATCAAGATCCGAGTTCTCCAGATCAATCTGGCCTTATTTGAAGACACTCCACCTTCTCAAACTATCTTGAGATTCTTCAACTCTAGTAGTCATGAGGATATTCAACTCAACCAGTCCTAGAGCTAACTGGATCAGACAGCTCAGCACCAGCCTAAGGACATTGGGATGAATGTGATTCAACCCAGATGGTCTGCTTAGCTCAGACGGTTCGGCCCAAGATGCTCCCCCTACCTTGAGTACCTCAGACCCGTTGGGTTCAGCACAACCCCCACAAAAGCCAACCTGCCCAGGAGCCCATGAGTCATTTCAAGGTAATGAATGACAGAGAGGTTCTGGGACAAGGGACATGCCACGGGCTTCTGACTTTGGGTGGGTGGCACACTGCTTTAGGTCCTTCTCAAAAAGATGTGAAGAAGAAAATGGGGAAGACCAGCTCCTCCTTCTGGTTGACCCCCAAGCTGAAGCCCACCTCACCTGAAGCTCTTTGAGCTTCTTCTGGAGCTGGGCTGCAACTGCTTGCTCATCCTCAATTCTGGCATTGAGGGCGTTGAGCTCAAAGTCTTTCCTGGGTGTGGAGAGAAACACCAGGCAGTCATTCCCCTGAGTGCTCAGCAGAGGGAGGTGTTATAGGTAAAGGACAAGCAAGTGCACAGGCCCCTACTTTTTCAGCCTCTCATCCAATTGTTGCTTGTCATTCTCCAGGTCCATGATATTCTCCTGAGCCAGCTTCAAATCACCTTCCAGTTTCCTTTTGGCCCGTTCCAGGTCCATCCGGACCTTCTTCTCCTGTTCCAGTGAACTCTCCAGCTGCAAGTGAGGAAGAGACACACCTATCAGCCCCCACAAACACACACCCCAGAAGGACCTCCACACCTCAAGGACCAGCTATGTACCCATGGTGGGAGTAGCCTATACTCACGTCATCCACTTGCTGTTCCAGCTTGAGTTTGGCCTTTGTCAGGGTATTGACCTTGTCTTCCTCTGCCTGCAGGTCGTCCAGTGTCTGCTGGTGAGATTCTTGCAGGGCCTTCTTCTCCTTCGTTAGCTTGACAATGATCTCATCCAGCCCGGCCATCTCCTCTGTGAGGTTCTTGACCTGCAGGAGGAGAAATAACAGGCCTCCAGCTTGGTACCAGAGGTAGGACAAGAAACAGGAGGTTGTTCTTGCTCTTGGTAAGCTGGGTCTAAGTCAGGAGATGCAAGAAAACACAACCAGCCTTGGGTCTTGGTGATGCGATCCAACCAGCCTTGGATCATCACAACCCAACCCAAGCAGTCTCGGGTCTTCATGACCCAACTCATCCAGCCTTGAATTTGGCAGCCCAAACAGCCTTGATTCTTGGCAACCCAACCCAACCAGCCTTGGGTCTTCACCAAACCTATTTTCTTTGGCTTGAGTCAGCTCAATTCCCCACAATTTGATGTCAAGATCTTTCCCCACCCTCACCTTGTTCTCAGTGGCATGTTTCTCCTTTTCAACCTTGGCCAACGACAACTCCAGGTCATCAATGTCCTTCTTCAGCTCTGAGCATTCATCCTCCAGCTTCCTCTTCTTTGCTGTCAACTCAGCATTCATCTCCTCCTCATCCTCTATCCGCTCTGTCATCTCCTTCACCTTGGCCTCCAACTGGATCTTGTTCTTGATCAGTTGGTCACAGCGCTCCTCAGCATCAGCCAGGTTGTCTTGCTCCTGGAAGGGGGAAGGTTGGCTTGAGGTGAATGAAAAAGGAGCACGGGGCCAGGACACCTAGGTCACTTACAGCCTGCACTTGGAGTTGAAGATCATTCTTCTCCTGCAGCATGGAGACCATCTTCTCCTCCAGCTCCTTCCGCCGGGCTTCTGACTTCTCCAGGGCCTCCTTCAGCCGTCCAAACTCTTCCTTCATGTTCTGTGGGAGGCATAAAGGTGCCATGTAAGTCTCATTTCTTCCTTTTTGTCCCCACATACCACTTCCTCTCTCCATCTTCACCTCCACCCACCTTCCCTTCCCATGTCTCTGTCCTACCTGCATCTCCTTCTCTGTCTCAGCACTCTTCAACAAGGGCTTGATCTTGAAGTAGAGCTTCATCCAAGGCCAGTTCTTCACCCCCATGAAGGCTCTGATGTTCCACTGGATCACCAGCAGTGAGTCCCTGGAGAAGGCACAGTAAGATGTGGGTCACCAGGGGCTTCCACTCAACATGGACACAACACCATCTCCATCTCATCACCCACCTGCGCTCTAGGATCTTCTTGAATTCCTGACGAGAGAGGAAACCACGGACTTGGGCCTGCAAGCGGGTCATGATCCGGGCCAGGCGCTCATCCCTCATTTCCTCCAGCAGGCCCAGCAGCCCAGCCTTGAAGAAGACCTTTGAGGAGAGATGAAGATAAGTGCTGCTGGGATTTGGAGGTGCAGTGGGGGGATGGGTGGTGGCATGGATGGAGGGAGCTCAGATGGGGAGGTGGACAAGTATGTGGGTGTACCATAAGAGTCCATCTGGTCCCACCATGAAAACCTTGTGGATGGTGGGACCACAGAAACAGAGACCAAGTGACCTCACCTTGGTGTGTCCAAACTTGTACTGGTTGTGGTCAATATCAAGGGAACCCAGGAGCTTCTCGGCACCCTTGCGACTGTCGATGAACTGCCCCTCAGGGATGGCAGCAGGGTTCAGGATACGGTACCTGGTGACCAGAGAGAACAGGAAAACCCTGAAATCAGCCCCAGTGGGGTTGTCCACCCCATCCCCACATTTTCTCCTCTGTGCCTACCGCTGTCGGAAGTCCCCATAGAGGATGCGATTGGGGAAGCCCTTGCGGCAGATGCGGATGCCCTCCAGCACCCCATTGCAGCGGAGCTGGTGCATTACCAGTGGGTTGTTCATCACACCTGGTGGGTCATCAAGACTTGTGAGTCAAGGCCTGCCCCACAGCACTGCTCCCAACCACCACCTTTGGCCAGAGCCCAGCACTGTCCTCTAGATCAACCCTCAGAGACTGGCTCACCAGGAGACTTGGTCTCATTGGGGATGATGCAGCGGACAAAGTGAGGGTGAGTAGACCGGAGGTTGGTCATCAATTTGTTGAGATTCTCCTAAAAGATGGAGGAGGAGATGATGAAGGGAATGAAGAAACACCCCCAGCCTGTCCCACCAAGGGTCATCCCTTGCCCTGGGACATATTTTCCACGTCCACACATCCTGGGGTCCACTAATAACCCTTGGACTCTCACCCGATGCAAGGCTGAGACAGTCTGGAAGGAGGAACCTTTCTTCTTAGCTCCTTTCCCCTTCTCCACGGCTGTTGGAGAAGAAGAATGGATGAGATAGGTCAGGGACAGGGTGGGGAGAACCCCAGATGCTAAGGAAAGGGGTGCCCCTTACGTGCATCAGCCCCAGCGTAATTGGCAAAGAGGTTGGCCAAGAGTTTCAGGGCTGATTTCTGGTAGAGCCCCACCACTGTTTCATTCAGAGGGTCCTTGTTTTTCTGCAGCCACCCGATGATGTTGTAGTCTACTGTGCCAGCATAGTGGATAAGGGCAAAGTGGGCCTCTGGCTTCCCCTTGATGTTTCGTGGCTTCCCAAAGTTGGCTGACTTGCCCAGGTGATTATCAAAGAGCTTGGCCTTGAAGGTCATGTCCGTGGCCTTGGGAAACATGCACTCCTCCTCCAGGATGGACATGATTCCCATGGGCTGGGAAGAAAAGACCTTGTTGGCTACAGTGAACACCAAGCACAACCCAACTGGCAAACTTTGGGGTCCCTGCTGAGCTCCAACAGAAAGAGCCCTTCCCCAACCTCATGAGGCCCTGGGGGAGGTGGTACCTTCTCAATGAGGTCGATGCAGGCCTGGAGGTCCATGCCAAAGTCAATGAACTCCCACTCTATCCCCTCCTTCTTGTATTCCTCTTGCTCCAGCACAAACATGTGGTGGTTGAAAAACTGCTGCAGCTTCTCATTGGTGAAGTTGATGCAGAGCTGCTCGAAGCTGTTGAACTGGGGAAGGAGAGAAGAGATGGCCAATGGGATCAACAGAACATCTAATATGTTCAGTGGGGTCAACCTGAGCCCCAGCTGGGTCAACACAAATGAAAACAAGGTCATCTGACCATCCAGTAAGGTTAACTCAACACCCAAGAAGGTCAACACTGATGTGTTGGGTTTTAGCTTGTATATTCTGTATTGCCTACTGTAGAACTCTGAAGTGTCTTATAGCTTGCTGCTGCTAAGATAGACATGCTAAGATAGACATAACAAAGTCTCTAGGTTTGCTGTCCAAGGACACCTAGACGTCCATGGCCCAGAAATGTGTAAACCAACATCTTGGAGAAGGGGGCCTGAACTTAGAGAACTTACATCAGTAGCTAAAGTTTTAATTGGAGAATTTATGCTGATATGCAAATGGACCAAACCTATAAAAGTGTGAAGAACTCGTGACTTGTGGTCCATCTTGGGGTCCATTTTGGCAGTAGCCTCTGGGCTCCCCAGAGTGTACCTTTGAAGGCCTTTCAAATAAATATCACCTTTATTCCCTTACTTCTGTCTAGTCTCTGTTTCCGGGTAGCCTTCTCAGGCATCAACACAACACAGTCAACCAGGGCTTACATCAAAGATCTCAAAGCCAGCAATGTCCAGCACACCAATGAAGTACTGCCTTGGCTGCTTGGTCTCCAGCGAGTTGTTGATCCTGGTCACCATCCAGTTGAACATCTTCTCATACACAGCCTTGGCCAAGGCTCCGACAGCATAAATCACCTGGAAGAGGGACGTCCCACCAGTGAGAGGAGTCTCTTGGTGTCATCCTTGCTGGAGATGGCACCATGTCACCCCAAAAAAGAGGAGGTTTTGGAGATGTCCTACTCACCTGCTGGACATTCTGCCCCTTGGTGACATACTCATTGCCCACCTTGACCCGAGGGTGGCACAACCCCTTGAGAAGATCAGCCGAGTTAAGCCCCATTAGGTAAGCTGACTTGTCTGCCTCTGAGGATAAAGAAGAGAAAATATGAACCTGGAAGGATCACGGGGTTCACCCCAGTGTCCACCTCAACCTTGATTGGACCCAACCTTCTGTGCCATCCGGTTCTGCCTGCTCTTCTCGTTGTTTCTGCTTGAACTTCATATTGCCGAAGTGCATGATGGCACCCGTCAGTTTATAGATGGAGTTCTTCTCCTCTGGGGTGAAGCCCAGGACATCGAAAGCACTCTGTGGGACAAAAATGTGATCAAGATCTTCTCCAGCCCACAGAGACACATACACACTGCCTGGTGGCCTCCCATCTCACATCCGTGGCCAGGAGCTCCTCTCCATCATCAATGGATGGAACTGTGGTCTCTCCTTGGGAGATGAAGGCATAGTCATAGGGGTTGTTGGTCACCAGCATCATGTCTGAAAGGAGAAAAAGGGGTTGGGACAGGCAGATCTCAAAAGGGGTGCAGGGTCAGGTATTTGCTGGTGGGTTGGAAGCATGGCTCACCCAGTAGCTCTGGCTTCTTATTGGAGAGGATCTGGTAGTAGATGTGGTAGTTTCTTTCAGCCTTCAGCTGGAAGATGACACGGGACTTCTCCAGGAGGTCTGGGGTGGAGATGAAGAGAAGATGGGTGGAGGTTGGGATGAGATAGAGGGTCAGATGGATGAATGGAGGGAGGCTTGAAGATGTGGAAGACTAGATGGATGGTAGCATGAGGAGAAGGATGGGCAGGTGGATGGAGGGAAGGATGATGGACAATCAGATGTCTTCTCATGGAGCCCTCAACCTACTCACAGGTCTCAATGTCAGCTGATGCCAACTTCCCAGTGGCCCCAAAATGGATCCGGATGAACTTCCCCTGGAAGAGTAGTGGAAGGAGGTGGAGGTGGCCTCCTTCTCCCAGAACATCCCAACGCAGAGACCCTTCCCCATAGACTCCACCCCATAGACTCTTCCTCACAGACTCCACCCCCAGCACTCACAAATCGGGATGAGTTGTCATTGCGGAGAGTCTTGGCATTGCCGAAGGCCTCCAAGGCAGGGTTGGCCTGGATGATCTGGTCCTCCAGGGTGCCCTGGTGGAGTGGGATAGTGTCAAGGGGGCTGTCACAGTAAAGGGCAAGAGATGTAGAATGGGAGGCTGAGATGGATGGATGGATGGATGGATGGATGGATGGATGGATGGATGGATGGATGGATGGATGGATGGATGGATGGATGGATGGATGGATGGATGGATGGATGGATGGGAGGACACAGAGGTTCATGAAGGTTTGTATTGGTGGTTGGGTTGATGGACAGGGATGTGGGTTGATGCCATGTGTAGATGGAGGGATGGTTATTTGGGTGGATGGGGATGGGACAGATGAATGGAAGGCTGGATAGATGGTTGGTTGGTTGGTTGATTGGAATATTGGTTGGATTACTGGGTGTTTGGTTGGGTAATTGTTTGGGTGGTTGATTGTGTTATTGGTTGGACAGACAGGCAGCAGAATGCTGGCCACACCCCAGGGTGTCATCCCCCACCCAGTGCCCTTACCTTGCCCGGGGCCCCTGTCTCCTTCTTGCCACGGTCACCAATGGCAGCGATGACGGCAAAGTACTGGATGACCCTCTTGGTGTTCACTGTCTTCCCCGCCCCGGATTCTCCGCTGAAGCCAAGGAGAGCAATGGTTGTATACTGGTGCTGGGGACTCACTGGGGAGGGATGGATAATGGACCTCCACAGACAAGTCCAGATGGTGATAAAGGGTCGGCCATGCCAGTGGGCATGACTTCAAGGGGGAAGGGGAGGGGTTATGTGCCAGGTGGGAGGGTCTTGGCTGTGAGCCCAACTAAGACAATGTTTACAGATGAGATCACTCACGTGATGAGGATGGACTGGTTCTCCCGATCTGGTGGGATGAGGAGAAGAAACATGAGATTCTGAAGCCCACCTTGGTTCTGCCCCACATCTCCTGCTCCCCAAAAAAGGATAAGGGGATATGGGATCCCTGCAGAAGGTCTCTACCTGTCAGCATGTTCTGGTAGGCATTGTCAGAGATGGAGAAGATGTGGGGTGGAGCTTCACTCCGCTTCTTTCCCCGGTAGGCAGCCACCACCTCAGCATTGTAGACAGGCAACCACTTGTAGGGGTTGACAGTCACGCAGAAGAGCCCTGAGTAGGTCTGGAGAAAGGAGCAGGTAGGCCAGAATCAGGAGGTGCCGCCTGACCACGTGGTCCAAGCGGTTTGCAGAAGAGACCTCTTGTGTCTAGGTGATATCTTGGGTTTAGGTGACCCCTGTGGTCTGGAAATGGGACATCTCGGGTGTGGGGGACCAAAGAGGTCTGGAGAGAGGGCATCCCAGTTCTGGGTGGCCCATGCAATCTGGAGAAGGGACACCCTAGTTTTGGGTGGCCAAAGGGGTCTGGGATATCTTAGATCTGAGTGGCTCAAGAGGTGTGAAGAAGGATCATCCCAGTTATGGGTGGACCATGAGATCTAGAGAAGGGATATCTTGGGTCTATGTGGCCCAAGGGGTCTACAGAAGGGGTGTCAGGGCTTCCCAACTTACATAGATCATCCAAGAGGCATAGCGGTCCTTGAGGTTGTAGAGGACGGCGGGCTCATGGAGGAAAGTCAGCATGGCCATGTCCTCAATCTTGTCGAACTTGGGGGGGTTCTGCTGCATGATCTGGTCCTCCTTGACCGTCACTGTCTGCTCAAGGTAAGGAGGGCCCCATGGAGAAGGAACACAGGGCAAAGAGTTGCCCCAGTTGTTGCCTCCCATACGGCTGGAAGCTGGGCATCTTGGTGTTCCCTTGAGAGCCAGAGGAGGTCTAGGTGTCCCTCAAGTGATAGAGAATATGTTCTGGGCTCTGGGTGTCTCTGGGGTGATAGAGGAGGTCGGATGGGGTCTAGATGTCCAATGGGTTCTGGGAAAGGTGGATCAGGGTCTAGATATTTCCTGGGTTCTAGAGAAGATGCTGTGGGATCTGAGCATCCAGTGGATGCTGGAGAAGGCATGTTGGGCTCTAGATGTTTCTTGGGTTCTAGAGAAGGTGGGTTGGGTTCTTTGGAATGTGGAATGAAGTTGCTATTTTGAGGTTCTGGTGTCCCAAGTGTAGCTGGGGTCTCCCCACCTTGCCATGTTCGGTCTCAGCAGTGATCTTGGAGCCCTCACGGCTGACAATGGTGGCCTTGACAAATTCCTCCTTCTCATCAGGGACGAAGATGTCCTTCTTCAGGTCGAAAGGGCGGGTCTGGGCAGCCAACCGTTCCTTCTCCGACTTGCGGAGATAGGGGGCGGCCTCCCCAAATTCAGCCATCTCCACATCAGGCATGGTGGCGCTGGATGGGGCTGGGTGGGGTAGGAGGGATCAGACTGTCCAAGTGCTGCCAGTTCCTCCCAGTTGACCCCATTGTAGCTCTTTCCTTGGTGAACCCATCATTCCCTGTTCTTCTCCACATCTACCACTTCCTCCTGGTCAACCCAACTCCTTCATTCCTCCCCAGTGCTACCAGTTCCTCTCCCATGCTCCCACTCCTCCCAGCTGGCCCATCCCAAGTCCATGCTCAGTGGTTCCATCATCTAGAGTTCCCTCCCAGTGCTCCCAGTTCCTCTCCAGTGCTCCCAGTCAGCCCCATCCAAAGTCCATCCTTGGTGATCTCCCGTTCTTCTCCAGTGCTCCCAGTTCCTTTCCAGTGCTCCTAGTGCCTGCCTGTTGTCCTCATCTCCATCCTAAGTTCCTCCTCGGAAGTCCCAATACCCTCCCCAGTCCTCCCTGTTCCTTGCAGTGCCTCACAGTGCCTGGCCTTTACCCCACCCTAGCACCTCCCAGTATGCCCCAGTACTCCTGCATCCCTCCCAGTCCTTCTGCATCCCTCCCAGTCCTTCCCAGTTCCCCTACAGACCCTTCCAGTATCATCCCAGACCCTCCCAGTCACCCCCAGTCTCCCCAGACACCCCTCAGTTCCTTCCACTACTCAGCCCCACCTCTCTTTGTGGTCTCCGAGTCAGGGGATGAGAGTGCAGACTCAGGGCAGTTCTGGTCCTGGTCCGGGACACAACATCCCCCCCCCAGTATGTCCCAGTATATCCCAATATGTCCAGTTATATCCCAGTATCCCGCCCATCCCCACCAGTACTTCTCCAGTACACCACCACACAGACACAGACACAGACACACACACACACACACACGGAGTACTACTCAGTAAATCACAGTATCCCCCTAGGATTTATCCACTACCCTCCCCCCTCCCCCAGTATCATTCCAGTCCCTCCCAGTTACCACATAAACCCTCCCAACATCATCCCAGTCCCACCCTGTTCCCCCACAGATGCTCCCAGTATCATCCCAGTCTCCTGCAAAGACCCTCCCAGCCCCTCCCCGTTCCAC
>VZRV01004150.1:11062-42659 GCA_013398115.1 Falcunculus frontatus
CCCTCCCTCCCTCCCTACCCCTCTGCTCTGTAGTCCTATAGGACCTTCACTGCCCCATAGGGTCCAGTGACCCCTATGGACCTATAAAGCTCCACCAGCCCCATAGGACCCTCATATCTCACTCCCACAGGGACCCTATAGCTTCCCCTTATCTCACAGGACCTACTTGCAGCTCCATAGGACTCCCCTGGCCCCCTAGGATACCGCTCCAGCCCTATAGGACATGCATGGAACCCTTCTCAGCCCCACAGGGTTCTCATTACTTCCCTTCAACATGACCCCTGTAAGTGCCCACAGACTCATAGAACCCCCTCCCAGACACCCCTCCCCANCCCCCGGTTTATTATGGGATAGATGAGGCAAGCCAAAAGACTCTCCAGGACTCCTGGGTCCCCGCGGGGTGGGGGAGGGGACAGACAGACAAAGGACAGGTGTGACCCCCTTCCCCCTCAGGCATCCGTGCCCCTCCTCCCATCCCTTTGTTCCCTTTCCCTCCCCCCACAATGGGATATTTTTGGGACATCCCCCCCCACAACCCCTGACATCCGATCAGCTTGTGACGCCAGTAAGGCTGTGGGGCACCTTCACCTCATAACCATATATGGGGCTGGCCCTACAGGTCCCCCTTCCCCCCTCGACNTCTATATATTTCCCTATATGACCCTCATATTTCTTTCCCTTACCACAGGCCACTCCCAGCCCTATAGGCCTTCCATACAACCCACTCCTTCCATACCAGCCTCATAGAATCCCCATAGTGCTCCCTCAGACCTATAGGACCCCCCAGCCCCACAGGATACCCCCCTCAGCTCCTATAGGGGGCCCCTCTAATCCCCCTTCCCCACCCCCCCGGTTTATTATGGGATAGATGAGGCAAGCCAAAAGACTCTCCAGGACTCCTGGGTCCCCGCGGGGTGGGGGAGGGGACAGACAGACAAAGGACAGGTGTGACCCCCTTCCCCCTCAGGCATCCGTGCCCCTCCTCCCATCCCTTTGTTCCCTTTCCCTCCCCCCACAATGGGATATTTTTGGGACATCCCCCCCCACAACCCCTGACATCCGATCAGCTTGTGACGCCAGTAAGGCTGTGGGGCACCTTCACCTCATAACCATATATGGGGCTGGCCCTACAGGTCCCCCTTCCCCCCTCGACCCCCGTAGCTCACCTAAGAATAGCCAGGGGCATCCAGGCATCCAGGCCCCACCATTAGATGCCCTATAGAGGATCCAAGTGCCTGAATTTCACCTAATTTTCCCAATTTCCCCCAAAGTTTCCTGATTTTTCCCCAAATTTCCTTGGTTTTCCCCTGATTTTCCTAAATGTGCCCCAATCTGACACAAATTTCCTTGTTTACTCCCTGCTTTCCTATTTCCATCAATTTGCCCTGAATTTCTTTGGTGTCCCCTAATTTTCCCAAATTTTCTGATTTTTCCCCAAATGTCCTGATTTTTTCCTGAAATTTGCCCCAAATTTCCTTGTTTTCCCCTTGATTTCCCCAAATTGCTGACAAATTTGGTTTTCTCCAATTTCCCCCTAATTCCCTCATTTTCTCATTTTCCCACAATTTCCCACAATTTCTCCTAATTTTCCTTTTTCTGACCTTTTACACCTAAATTTCCTCTTATTCTCCCTGAATTTTCCCTGATCTCCCTCAACTTTCCTAATTTCCCCCAAGTACTCCTTTATTTCCCCTATACTTCCCTAAATTTCCATACATTTTTCCTGATTCCCCTAAGGTATCTCATTTTCCCCCAATTTTTCTCCAAATTTTCCTCAATTCTCTCTAATTTTCTCAAAATTTTGCCAACTTCTCCTAATTTTCCCTGAATATATCCCTAATTTCCCCTAACTCCATCCTACTTTGCCCCAATCTCCCCTAATTTTCCCCCATTTCCCTGAATTTCCCCTTTATTTTCTCACAACTTCCACAATTTTCTCAATTTCACCCCCATTGCCACTGATTTTCCCCAACATTTTCACTACCTACCTTGTTTTCTCCAAATTTTACCTAATTTGCTCCAACACTTTATTGGATATGGGGGGAAACATAGTGACAAGGATGAGGAAAAAGCTCAGGTACTTAATGCCTCCTCAGCTTCAGTGTTTAATAGTAAGAGCTCTTGTTCTCAGGGTACGCAGGACCCTGAACTGGAAGACTGGGATGGGAACAAGAACAAGGTCCCCATAAACCAAGGACTGTACCACTCAGGCATTTCCCTCCCAGACATTGTCTCCCCTGAAATGTGCTCCTGGTCCTGCAGAAGCTCCTCATCCTCCCAGGACAGGTGAGGTCAGCTACTGCCTCTCCCTTGGCTGAGCAGCACTTGACTTGAACTTAGTTCTGCCTGACAGAGCTGGAGCTTTCCTTGACTTTAGTTTTGGCAATTTGGCCTTTTGTGTCTCTCCAGACAAAACCTCTCTGGGCTTCCAACCCCCTGCCACCCCCACCCATTCTCTAATAACAGGGCTTCCTTTCCTGGTGCTTCCTCAGTGCCAAGAGCAGTCTCATCTATTCCATTCGACTATTTGTGTTCCCTGACCATCACACCGAGCTGTTTCTGTGCTTCCCCATCTGCCATCGTGCCTTCCATACGTGCCAAGTGCTGCCAGCTGCCGGCAGAGCCACCTCCCACCCGCCCCAGCTGTGCTCCCCTGCCCATTTGCATCCCCGGCACAATGGCCTTGCAGTCAGTCTGGGGAAAATAAATGGGCTCTATTGCCAGAGAAAACCAACCCAACACCTTCCCCTCTTCTTTGCGAGGATCCCTGTGGGACTTGACTCAATACAGGCAGGAACTGTGGCTCAGGTTCCATGGTGGCCCAGCACCTGCAGCCCAAGGTAGTTCAAAAACCCAGAGGGCTCCTTCTGAAATGAGAAGGGGAAGTGAGTGGCCTTTCCCTCTCTGGTGTGTGACTGCTGACAGAGCAGTGCCACAGAGATCAGACCACAGCAGCACATGTAAATACAGACTGCTGAGACAGTCCTTTCTTTACGGTACTCCCTTGAGGAAGACCCAAGACATGGATGGAGAGGAAGGTACAACTAAGGCAACTCTAATTCCTGCCACACCACTCTCTTCCTCTATCAGGAAGTGTGAGACAACAGGAAAAGGAAGTGTGGCCATAAACAGGGCCTGCTCCAGCAGCACCAGCCTTTTGCCTGGCTATGACAGGAAACTAGAGGAGAATACATGCTGGAGGGAGGAGAGAAACCTCTGTGTCAAGATTTCTGCAGTGTGCCCTTCCTCACAACTCCAGAAAAACCTGGGACCCCAGCCTGCTTCACGCTTGGCAACGGCCTTTGTGCTGCCATCATGAATGGAGTCCTACACTTCACTCCCAAAAGAAGGGACAATGGATTATATTGATACAAGAGTTAACAAAGTTCAGTAGCAAGTGCGACAGTGACTTAACAAGTCTCAAGGCTGGAGCTTCGCTCGGCACCTCTCTTGTTTTCTGCAGGCCAAGAAAAAGGGCGCAATAGAGGCATGGGAAGGCAGTTCGTATAGAAAACAGCCATGGAAACCACAGGTGTGTAGCTTTTTCTATTTAAAGCAGTCTCGAGGCGGGCTGCTGCGAGTTCAGAGGCACCCGACAGGTGCACAGCATTCTCATCCAGTGCACGTCTGCCCAGTCTGGTCTCACAGTTCCTACTGTGCCTGTAGCTTGGGCAGAGACAGGGAAGGCTGCAAGTCACAAAGAGCAAGGGAAAGCTGCCTCTGTTGCCAAGTGTTCCCTATCAGCGAGAGTGCTCTCCTCTGCTTTCCTGCTTGTTCCGCTCTCGGAACACTGGTCCTACTGAATGCCCTGCCTCACTCTCTCCCTTTGCACCAGCCCTGAACTTCTCAGTCCTTTGCGGCACTCTCCAAAAACCTCTCTCTGTCCACCTGGGCTCAAAGCAGTTCTGCCCACAGCCAAATTTCTGCAAATGGCATCATGCAGAAGGTTGGGGCAGCAGGACTCTAGTGCTGATCAAAACCAAAAGACTCAAGTCTTCATGCCAAGACAGTGCTTTGCTGAAACCTTCACAGGCCCAGTTCTGCCTCAGCACTGCTCTCTGTCAGCTGTGTGCAGCACCACAGACTGTGGGGACACTGCTATTGCCTGAATGATCACAGTGGCCACTGGGTGACCGGAGGGTGGCCATTCACAGCCCTGACCACGGGCTGTGAGTGAGATGCACTGTGTGCTCTGGCGTTACAGTGCTCTGGCGATAGGGTGGAAGAAGCAGCCTTGACCTGAAGAAACCCTGACGTCTCCTGCTGTTGAAAGGGACAAACACAGAAGGAGACACAGGCCTGGCACACTGCTGCCTCCTATGGAGGCATTCTCCACCAAGCTGCTCCACATGGTAAGCACCTGTCAGACACACGCCAAAGCTCTCCTTATGCTTGGAACTCAGTCTAAGACAGGGTCATGCCCGCTCCCCTTTCTGTGGTCACAATGGCGCTACAGGGGCTGCAAGAGATGGACATCCCCTACCCTAGAACATGTGCCTGGTCCTCCAGAAGCTCCTTGACCTCCTGGGGCAGGTGATGTTGGCTACTTCCTCTCCCTCAGTTTCAGAGAACTGGCTTAGCCCTCCTGGGGATGTTAAACCCCCACTTCCTCTGAAGCAGGGGACACTGGCACACCCCTGTCACCAGCTTTTTGCCCTTGGCTGGGCTCCTCTGGTCAAAGCAGGGGAAGTGGAGCGAGGCAGAACAGAGCCCTGGGGACCTCCTAAACACCACCTTCAGGTGTGAGCTGCAGAGAGACTCGTTGAAAGAGAACAGACGGACAAACAGCACCAGGGTCACTGTCTTAAGAGCCTTTGTTTTCCTGCAGGACAGCAAGGAGGAAAAGCACCTTGAAGCCTGCAGTACCCATGCAGTTCAGCAACAGACTCAAGAGCAGCAGTAGGGACTGCAGGTCTTAAGCCTGGCATCCCTGGCTTGGATTAGCTTGGTCCTGCACAAGCTGGAGTCTGTTGTAGAGTCATCACCAAGTGCACCACGTCACCTGGAAAGGCAGTGTTTGGCACCATTTCGTTAGGGACAAAGGGCTCTGGCTGCAGAGGAGGATACGGAGCTGCAACAAAAGCTGTGGCCAGACCTCTCATGTGTGGGGGTTGAGAGGAATTCTTTGGAAGTGGAAGGGACATAATGAACACCCACTGCTCCTGTCACCATCCCATTCGTACCTGTGCTGTTGCTATTCTGCCCTCCATCTCAAGAGAAGGGTCAGCCTTGTCCCCTTAGAGTTCAAGAGACAGCAGGGCTTGTGTTTCTCCTCTCCAGTGGCATTTCTTTACTCTGTTGAAGTTTGTCAGTGACACCTAACTGGGTGGGGAAGTGGACCCTTTGGAAAGAAGAGATGCCCTTCAGGACCACCAGGATAGGGTGGAAGAATGGACTAGCATGGACTTTATGAAGTTCAACCAGGACAAATGTAAAGTCTTGCACCTGGGAAAACATGATCCAGGAATGCAGCACAGGCTGGAATCTACCTGGATGGAGAGTGGCTACGTGGAAAGGGACCTGGAGGTCCTGGTGGACAAACAGCTCAATACGGGTGAACAATGCAGAGAAAGTCAACAGGATGCTGAGTAACATCATAAACGATATCACCAGCAGAGGCAGAGGAGCCATTGTCCCATTCTATACAGCACTCATCAGGCCACACCTGGAATATTGTTCAGTTTTGGTCCCCAGTATGCAAAACTGATGTGGATGGGCTGGAGAGGGTCCAGAGAAGGGCCACTAAGATGACCCAATGACTGCAAAGCCTGACATATGAAGAGAGGCTGGGTTTGTTCAGTGGGAAGTAGGTTTGTTCAGCCTTGAGAAAAAGAGGTTTACGGGAGACTTAATCACCATGTTCTAGTATTTGACGGGTGGCCATAGAGAAGATGGAGATTCTGTATTTAAAAGAATCCAATGGAAAGGATGAGGGATAATGGGTAAAAGTTACTCCTGAAGGGATTCTGTTTCACTGCAAGAGGAACATTTTTCCCAGTTAGAACAATCAGCCATTGGAATGATTTCCCCTGGGGAGCAGTGGATTCCCCAATACTGGATACTTTTAAAATCCAGCTGGGCAAGGTGCCTGGGCCATCTTGCCTAGACAATGCTTTTGACAAGAAAGGTTGGATCATCCAGTCTTGTATTCTCTGGTTCTATGATTCTATGACGTACCAGAAGCAGATAGGGAGCAATTTGCTTCCACTTGGCAGGGATTTCACTATATACATTTACTCCTTTTGTTCGCATTTTAATCAGTCTGACCATCGCTGTTTTGTCGAAAGAACTGGAAACATCCCTGTTGCCACAGGAGGTCGCTGTTGGGCAGAGTATGTGTGCACGTGGCCGTGATAAGCATTATCATTCCACTTTTGAAAAGAAGCTGTTACCAGCTTGCAAAGGACTGGCAGGGACTGGACCCTTGACTCAGGGAAGGAATATAAAATTGCATTGCCAATACCTGTTCTTAAACCTATGCTTGCTGGTAAACCAGTACCTTTAGGTGCAGCATGTGATAACCTCTGTACGGTGGTTTGCCACCAGGTTTTGCTGCACAGCCAATGCCACAACAGGTACAGTCAGGTAACTTTTAAAATAAATTGATACAGAAATGTGGTCTTGGGTATGGAGTTAAGTGGACTTTTCACTAACTCTGTTGACCTCAGAGTAGTAGTGTAGGAGAAAGATGAAGCGGGTTGTTTTTAAAAATGGTGTCACTAATTGGGGAAGAAACTTATGGCAGGCCTTGCAATTCTTAATGTCCTGACAGACAGCAACTGGTAATCCCTATATAAAAGTTTTGAACAATCTCCTGTGCTGAACCAACAGAAGCAGGATGGTTTGAACACCTCAGTGTGGCATCTGGGACATCAGGCAAGAATTCACCACTGTTGCTCTGAAAACGCTGGGTTACTTTGCAATGGGTTTGAGAGAAAGGAATACAGGAAATGGAAGTGAAATTTGTCATTACAGAGTGAATACAGTCCAAGTCATAGGTCTTTCCCATTCCCAGGGAGCCACTGATTTCCTGGACATATGAGTGAAAGATACCATTTGTCTTGTTTGCTGTGGAAAGTGTCCATCTAACAAGCACAGTACCTATTCCTTGGAACTACATTAACACTCCCTGTGGTGGGGTGTTATCACCAGAGAGGATGTTGACAATGTCTAGAAAGTCAGTATCCTTCAGATATCAAACAACCCTGACCCTTCCATTGGGAATTCTGAGATACTGTTAGAGAAATGTTGATGAACAATGCTATAGTCAAGCACACCTGTAGATGATGATACAATCAAGCACACCTATCTCATGACATAGAGTAAGAGGCCCAGTATATTCAAAACCCACTAGTGAGGTAGCAAAAATGGGATATCCACCTGACTGCCCATACCTTACATTTGTTTAGACATCTCTCCAAGAATCTGGCAGCCTGGACTTGGGTGGAGAAACTAATACATTATAAAGGACCCCCCAAAACAATCACAACACTACTGAAGCTCCTGCTCTTCTATGTAAGTTTTTCCACTTGCCCAGTTGTACACATGTGAAATAACAGATAACACAACAAGGGATGGTAATGCTGGCTGGGAAACAACCATTAGAATCCATGGTAAGTCTGTGAGCCAACTAGCCATCGAGGTCATGTGCCACAGGGTACAGTACAAAATTTTAAATTTCTCTGATTCCCATTCCCACTACTACAGCAGTAATAGTTACTCAAGGATTTCCCAAAAGATTTGCAGTTTTTACCTCTGAAGTTTTTGGATGTTCCATACAGGTTTGATGGGACAACATTAGCTCAAGTATAATCCCATTGCTCATAATGGATAGTACTTACATGTGAACAATGGTGCTGTCCCACCAGCATGTCGGCAAAGTTAGGGATTTTTCTGGAGGATTAGGAACAGTTGGATTGGGCACAGGAGCATTGGAATCTATCAGTTCAGAAATCACTAGTAATTAAGTGTCCAGTCTATTAAGCAGGCAAGCTATAATTGATCAGACCCTAGATATAATAAATGGAAAGCATGCAAGTATCGACACCTTGATAATTAGCCTAAACCCTTGGAGAAAACTCCAGAAGATTTTCAAGGAAATATATGCTGGTGTTCGCATATCTGTTTCGAATTTCAGCAGTGCCATTGCTTGTGTTCTCATGTAAACCTTTATTATAAATGAATATTAACTGCAAGCCCACTGGATCCGTAATGGGAGCCTTGTGATGTTAGGGATCCTGTTATTTGGATTGATGTCAGTATCATAACCTCCATTTTTCAAAGCTTAGGAGTAGCAAGCAAAAGTAGTCTGTTGGGTGGATCTGTTTAGCACCACACCATAATTAGGGAAAGTGAAACTGAACCCATTTATACACCCCATTCCCTGTTATTGTAGCCAATAGAATGTGGCTGACAGTTCAAGGGGCCAGATGCATGGATAACAAAGGTAACCTAATCTATACTCATGGATGTAAAATGGGGAAAGCGCCAAGAGTACTGCCCTGAACATGTAGAACTACAAGGCCCTTGTACAAACAATATGGCCTCAGGTAACTGCTATTTAGGCTAAGTGTGAG
This sequence comes from Falcunculus frontatus, assembly GCA_013398115.1. Lineage (NCBI taxonomy): Eukaryota > Metazoa > Chordata > Aves > Passeriformes > Falcunculus > Falcunculus frontatus. The sequence goes on from VZRV01004150.1 coordinate 19,639, forward strand.
ATCACTGCATGGTTTTACTGAAGTAAAAATTGTATGTACATTTTGCTTGCTTTGGGACATTTTCTGTAATGACAGGATGACTTTATAGAAACTAAAAATCTAATTCATATTTTTGCTGCTGGAATACTGTCTTACAACTTGGACAGGACCCTTCAGAACATTATGGGACATAGTACATTCTCAAACTGAAGAACTGAAAATTTTAATCAACAAGTATAAGAAGACAATTGCTTATCAAAAGCAAGTGACTGTTTCTATCAGGCATGATACTGACCAGACTGTCAAGACTGTACCAGGAATTGAACAAACTGCTAAATATCAATGGTATGAGATTTTTATGGGTTATGCACCATCTGCAACTGGCATATTGCATCTTAGGTTGAAACTCGGGATCACTGTATTGTTTTTCTGTATTCTATTTGTTTTCTTCGTCCAGATTTAGTGCTAACATCATGCTGAAAGCATGTTATCTAATAATAAACTGTGGTGCTAGACTTTCCCATGGAAGTGCTCAAAGCTTTCCCGTACCCTCACCCACAGTGAGGCAGGAAGAGTAACAGTACTTCACGCACTGCAGCGTGGGACTTACCAGACTTTTTGCCTATACTAAGTGGTGGAGTGTGGGTGATTACTTGACTCCTGCCCAGGTTTTGGCCTAACATAACAGCTCATGCTAAAGCCTGATGTATGGCAGTAGCAGTACAACTAAGCTGAAGTGAAAGCAGCACATACACTGGCTGAGAGAGTGAATTTGTGAGTTATTGCCTTTGTCAGGTAATGAATTTGTGAATTTGTGAAAGTATGAAGTAGGGAGTTATCAACTACACTAGTCTGCTGAGAGAGGATTGGGTCCTTATGTGATTTTTACCTAATGAGGTAATGAAATACAGATTGGCACACAAGAGAGCATTGTCCTTTAAATTTGAGAGATCCAAATGAACTCTGGCATGCATGTCATCCAGAATCTGCTACGTGACTTTGCTGGCAGTCCACTGACCCTTTAGCAAGGGATAGGTTTTCATTCAACTGCTTTCTGTCCCCTAAGTATTGGTTAGCTATAATAGGACAGAAATATTTATAGGGAGCTGATACCTGTAATAGTACTGTGAAAATTGTCATTGTATGTTGACAACAAAAGAAAACTTATTTCTAGTTTTGTCAAGCTCTGATGACAAGCTATGGTTTCTTTTCTTCTTTCTATACTCCCATAAAATTAGAGATAGCAATTTATTGGTGCAAGGAGAAAAGAGAAAAGATGAGAGGAATGGAAGAGCTTTGCATTTCTTAGCTTCATTTCCTATTTTTGTGCTGGGTGGCTCACTGAGATATCAGCTTTCACTGAACAAAAAAATTCCTTCCTCTGAGAGACTGGAGTCATGCCATCATACTGCTTCTTGCTTGACAAGTGTGTATTAACTTAAATGGTTTGTTTCATCTGTTCCTTATGGTGCTTTCGTATTAACACCAACTGATGATTAAGAAAGGTCTCTTTTCTTTTTTATTCCAACTTTAGAAGTCACGATCACAGACACATTGTATGGTAATAAGGTATATAATTTTTACACTTTTTTTTCCTACCAAAATAATTTGAGAGTTAGTCATATGCTAAACAAAAAACTTTATTTCAGTAGAAACACTACAGAAAAGCACAAACTCTTCATTTTCCATACATGAATCTCTTCTTTTCCTGTGACAGCCTAAGCCATTCATAATAATGTTTCTCATTTTTTAAAAAAATGTAACTTTTTTACAGTTAGGTGAATGAAAGCGTATCAGTTTTCTGTACAGCATAGTTTTCCTAAGAGAAATTATGTACCTTATCAAATTATTTGCAACAAGCTTTTTTTTCCCCCTAGAATTAATTTTACAGTATCATTGGGGTTTATGCCAGGAAGTGATTGCTCCTGAGCCAGCTACTCACATTGCAAAAATTGTGCTCAGACACTTTTTCCAGATCATCCTGGACAAGTCGGAAATGCTGACAGGACAGGAGGGCTGTGGCTGGTCTTTATCCAAAGAAAAGCTTTTAAAAGATTATCAACACATTGCCTTCACAGAGTCAAGGCCCACCCCAGCCCCTTGAAAAAGAAATTAAGGGTGGAACGGGGCAGCAGCCTGGTCAGGGCAAGAAGAACAACAGCAAGCTGTGCTAAGAAATGCACACGAAATGAAAAACACAGGAAAAAAGGTGATCTGTTCCATTCATCACCCCAGGTAGTATTTTTCCTATATTGCAAACTGAAACTGTAGTCAAGGAGTAGAAAAAGTGGGAAAGAGGGGGTGATTCTTGCACTGGTGGAAACCATTTTCCGTGGGAACCCACCATAACAAGGGTTTTGGTGTTGGCAGAAACAAGGCCATGGCCCCAGCAGCGTGAGAGTGACAGCATGAGAGTGACAGCCTGAGGAAGGCAAGGGGAGCTGCTCCCTGGCAGCTGAGTGTGGGCTTGCACAGCTCTGAGAAAAGGCCACAGACCCACAGGTAGGAGCCACAGCAACACGACTCGGGCATTGCCGGCCTGTGGTGAAGCAGCTACAGGCTCTTTCAGAGAGCTGGGCTGGTTTATAACCCCAAATCTGATTTTAAATTCCAGAGACACAGCTCTTTCTCCTACCATTCAGCCGTCAGGTTGTTTCTCAGCTACAGCTACGTCATGCTCTCCACATGTTTGTTTTCTCCAAAGACACACTGGGCAGCAGGAAGCTCATGCTGAACAGTGCTGGTGATCAGGGATTAGGCAATGCTCAGCTGTGATGGACCAGACTGGGAGGATTGAACTGCTGGGAACCCTCCAGTGACCCCTTTTTTCAAGACAACTTTGTTGAATAGTGTGAATGTTGAAATAAAGCTGACTCAGAGGAGGGGCAGCTTTTGCTGGGGCAGCTCCCTGGCAGCAGGTGCTTGTAAGAAGGTTTTCACCCACAGCTTTTTATCTGTAAAGAAATTGCAGATGGCACCTGGAACAAGATGATGCTTGTCAGTATTCAGATAGAACCTCAACTACACTTTTTGTGATGCAAGATTAGTCATTTTCTGCTTAATTTTTTTCCTTTTAAATGAAGATTATAAATTGCTCCTTTGTTTCAGCTGCTGCAGATTTTAACTGGTACAACATGAAATAATCTGGGAGAGGTCTACTGTTCTTTTGGTTAAAAGATTCAGGCAGAAAAACTTGAGTCGTAGCAAAATTATCAGGTATAAAGGTATGTTTATTTTCAGTTTGCACAAGAGCAAGAACTCAGCTTTCTCTTCAGCTTTAAAATCTGTGCCTTCTGCTCAATACACAAAGTTTCTGTATATTATCATTCTACTATGTCTTCTGTTTGTGCAAGTTAGTCCAATAAAAAAAAACTACCCTCTCCTAGTTGTCAAGAAGTTTCCATTTTTCTGACTAGCACCCAACTACTAAATTGCCCGGGAATTTGTTTTGGGTTGCATCTACGAAACACATACAGTCTTTACTTGTCACTCCTAAAAGCCTAGGGAAAATGGACGTAAATCCAAAATTTCTTGAGATCATCTAAAAGGAAACTAGGAATTTGGAAGACTTATACGGCTTGCTTGAAGCTGCTGTTGCCCACCTTTGTTTTGGGTGAAACTGAGCCTGCCCACACTGAAAGATCTCAACCATGGGATTCTCTCCAGGAAACACATTTATAAAAACTTTAATGATAAGTACTGTCAGAGTTCTGAAATATTTGTAATGAATCATTCAGTGCTACATATCGCCCTCCTCTTCTCCCACTGAGTCATAATTTTCAGTAGGAGTAAGCATGGGCAAAATGAAATTTTATGATCCCCTTTTGCCTTTCTCTAACGACTGGTCTACTGAACATCATGGTTAATTAAAAGCCTGATAGCAGGAACGGAATTTGGTGATATAAAAAGGGCAGCTGTCATCAGCTTCAGTGGTAATTGTAATAAGAACATACAGGAAAGGCCCTCAGTGCCAGATGCAATATATAGATAAATCTCAAGGTGTCAAGGTTCAGAATTACAGATGAGAAAACAGATGAGAAAACAGATGAGATCTGCTCAGTTGCTAGCTGAACTTGAAAACACTTGAAATTCACTAGTCATCTCCCAGAGAAGTTTCGAGGTCCTAAATATCCTACAACTGAAGTTCCGCATCTGCCAAAACATCTCTTGGCTGAGTTGGGATGCTGGGAAACTGGAAAGAACAGCAGTGAAGGCCCAAGCTATGCCCAGTTTGCCCATGGACAGTGGTGACAGTGTCCATCCTTCTGTCACGAGCATGTGGCTGCACTTGTTAGGGGTGCAGAGGGTTTACTCTGCCCACAAAAGTAGCCAAGTCTTGCAGCTGCAGGGAGAAGGTGAATTCCATAGGTGCACATATATTACCAGATGATAATGCTGAACTTGTGGAGCCAAGAGGACAAGAAGTAAGAATAGCCCCAAGCCTGTGGATCTCTAAGATAATTGTATTTCTGCTTTAGCAGAGATTTGAATCCATAAGTCTCACTACTGGGCAAATTACTTAGGGCAGGAAGTTTCAGACCTTCAGGCTTGCTTGTTTCAGAACCACTGAATCGATGCTCTATCTGGAAGTTCAGAAGACGTGTTTAGGAGCAGTGCTGGCACTTTCAGCAAACCCTCTGGAAAAGAAAAGAAAAAATGCATTGCTCTTCTGCAACCACTTGGGTGCCTTATGCTATTCATGGAGAAAGAAAGGTTGTTCATTCTGTTATTAACATTAGTTTCCTAGTAAGCATATTGGATTTGAGGCTATTTTGTGAAGTGTCTGATCATCCTCATGCAATGCACAGGAATCACAGGTATGTATCTATGATAGCTTATTTCTAGGGTGGGCATTTAAATCCCAGCTTCTAGAGCCATTTTGTAAACTTCAAAGTATGGAATACAGCATTTAGTTGCATTAAAGGTCTGAGTACACAGCATCCCTTTATTATCTTCAAAATGTTTGTGTACTCTCAGGCAAACAAGAAGTTTTACCAAAAAAACTGCAGGGAAAAAACCCCACACTGCAAAATGTCCAACTGCTTCTAAAATGGCATCCTGTAAGAGCTGGTATAAAAACTAGAGAATAAAAAGATGCCAGCAAATTCTCTGTGCTGACTCACGATGAGGAAGGTTTTTAGAAATTCTTCAGATCCTGTTTTACTTTCATCATGTTCAAGTACAATCCTTTCAATAACATGGTTTCACTGACTCCAAATAATGAAAACCTGTCCTTTACCTTCTCCATGCAGTCCTGGAGCCTTGATTAAGAATAGCCTCTGATATATCAGCATGGTTTAGATTCATGGACTGGAGCTAAGGAAATGGCTGTGTGGAGATGTTGAGTAAACATGTACTTTCTGTTGCTCTTATTTAGACAGTGCTGTTCCTGCCTTGGCTTGAAGGAATAAGCATGATATATATGACAAAGTCTGAAAGATTGGGCCTCAGATTTATGAAACTGGCATTCATCTCTAGCACTGTGCAAGTGTTTTACAGCAAACTAGAATTTTGTTTGTTGTAAACAAACGAAGGACCACCTTCTGTGAAAAGTACTGATGGGGGTACCTCAGCTGCATCTGTCAAACACAAATACACAACTGGAATGGGTTGCTCAAAGGTGATGTAGAGTTTCAATCTTTAAAAATATTCAAAACATAGCTGGAGAAGATCCTGGACAGCCTGATCGAAGCTGACCTAACTCGGGGAGGCTGGTAGGGGGGCAATAGATGACCTCCAGACATCCCTTACAACACATATTATTTTATGAATTTCCAAGTTAATGTAACCATCTGGTGGAGCAGGAGAGCATTAAGAAAGAGACTTTGTACCAGTGAGAGCAAGGTGGTGGTTCTGAGCTCTTTTAAGATCATTTTAAGCTATATTAAGATACCACTCCTGGATGGGAACCAGTTTCCATCAGGGCAGCTGTGTGGGTAGGAGCAAGATCCAAGGCCAGTCTGCTCCTGCTGGTATTGATGCATTTTATCAGCATAGCCTTGAGCATCACATCGGAGTGATTCCACTCGTGTAAAGAGTGAAGGCAGACATTTGGAGGGCATGTCTGAAAATCATCCAGTTCCAAGCCCTTCCATGAGCCGAAGAAATTCAAAGTTAAGTTTCAAGTAACTTTGACACGTTTTATATGAAGGAGATCCTCAAGTTAAAAGAAAATCAGAAGTGGTATTCACCTCTTATCTCTCAATGTTGCAAGGAAATTTAGAATGGCTTCGCATATTTTTGTTACTTACCTTAGCACACTGAAATGAAAAAGTACAAATAAATATTGAGTAACAGACTAGAAATCACTTGCTGTGACTAAAGAGATAACAGATCATATCTAAGTTATTACTGACATTTGATAGGTCTCATTTTTAGTTTGATCAATGGAATGTGTTTTTATCTGGAATGATCAACTCTGACGGAAATATGGAAAGAAGCTGAAATATTTCCGTAAGTCCAAGTATTAGAGACATTTATGAATTAAGAATATTTAATATTAACTATCAAGAACTGCAGAAAAAAAGGTCAAGCTAAACATAAAATGCTGAAGTAATGAAGAAACTGCTGGAATTACAAGCTATAAATCTAAGATTAATATATTATTTGAGTAATTGTATTTGAAATAATTTCAAAAATACTGTTTCTTCTTTTGGAAAAAAACCTGCAATTGGTAACAAACCAGACTCCAGTTCTGGGCAAGTTAAAATCTCTGTGAGTCCTAATGTTTCTATTTGACAGCTGTTGAATAATTTATAGAATGACATCTTCTTTGTTTACATCTAAAAATAGTACTAGTAATTTAAGAGCAAGTATAACTATTTTCATTCAAAATATCAGTGATGCCCTTTCTGCAAAGGAACCTTATCTGTCTCTGTACTTAAACAATAGAAAAACTATATCTCTTCGGGTGTAGAAGTCGGGGAAAGAGTCTTCCAGAGGGCCTTTGGGGGGCCAAGAGACTAACATGTACACAGAGTCCTGTGTTTGGTCTCCCTCCATTAGCAAAAGAAACTGATGGCAGAATCACTTCTTTCATGCACTTGTCTTTTTCAGCAAAGACAGTTCAAAAGATAAACTTTTCCTGAATATACTGGGAACTAAATGCTAAGAGTTTCCTTGTTTATGACACAAAATCCGCTTGGTCAGTGCTGCTGAGAGGGCTCTTTCCCCTCAGTTCTAGCAGTCTGTTGGCTGTTGTCTCAGCTTTGTCCTTGGTGTACAGCTGATAACAAGTGTTTGTGAATGGCTGGTACTGCAGGAGGCAGTGGGACACTCTGAGCATTCTCCCTGCTGGCCATGCTGATGGAAAGGATGGTTAGATTGCTCTGCACATTGCTAAGTCATTGCAGGACACATGAAACCATAACTAAAGGGAGTTCCAAGTACCTGGAGAATGGAAATTATAACTTTAGGCACTACAGTACTTCAAGAAACTTATTTACTTCTCTCATTATTTTTCTTGCATCTTTTGCTAGTATGATTCCTGTTTTTACTTTTATGTTCTTGATGAATACCGTTTCCCCTCATCACAGATAAAGCTGGGGAATTTAATAGAGAAAAATTCCATGAAATTTCTTTAAAGCAAATTTTCATTGGTCTAGAATGATATTGGTACAGTACAATTTTCTCTTCTGTGATTCAGAAGCTCATGTGAGTCATCCATTATTTCAAAGGCAGTCCCAAGGGCTCAGTCAAGGAAATATTTGGGCACCATTTAGTGCCTCTCTGTCCTTTGAGTCCTAGATGAGACAAAACCAGTAAAAAGGAACACAGCAAATGAGTGCCCTTGGAATGAATAAAATGGCATGCATTTATGTATTTTCTTTATTATCTTGTATTTTAATGATACTACTGAGAATGAGATTCCCTTTACATTTGTAATTATAAAGGAGAGCAGATGGTGAAGGCTTATCTTAAAGTGTTAATTAAAATAGCTTACACAGCCAAGCCTCTACTTGAATAAAGTACATCAGGAAGATATAAGACATGAGTGAGTGCCCTATCCTAGTGAATTATTCTTAAATAAAGCTACCTTGGAGCATATCCATCAGAGATACTTAACATCACGTCAGTGAAATCTTTGTCTCAAGTGCATGAAACAAGCACTAGATGACATGTTGTGTGTTTCTGGAAGTGAAGGGAAGTATGGGTTCACTAGGTGATTTGTATTCCTGACTGCCTTAGTAGGTATTCAAATTGAACAAGTGAATCCTCCTCACTCTCTCTATAGGTTTGTTGGCAGGCATGTGCAGGATCACTTCTGTGTGGGCTGTGCGGAACTGGAGGAATGCCAATACCCCTTTGGCATTCATCTTGTTAATTCATACAGGTGACTCAACACAAGACAATTGGTTCAGAGATAGTGCCTAAGCCTCCTACCTTCGTGAAAACCAGTCTGAGGGTGGTAGCTGTCAGTCTGCAATACTCCGCTGTTGAGAGAACTCAGCTTGGTTACTGAAGACATAGTTTCAGATGCTTTTTTTCTTTCTTTTCTTTAAATTTGGGACAGAGCTCTATAAGTCCTCAGCAGCAGCACATCATAGCCACCTAGAGATTTTGTAATGAAATACGAAGTTGTCCCCTGGAGCAAGGACTAGAAGCCAGTTGCCCATATACGTTCTGAAATGATCACTGGGCTAGTCATACATACAAACTTTTTTCTCATTTTATTATCTGAGCCACCACATTTTTATTTCAACTGTTAAAAACAATGAAAGGCCAAGAGAGGAATAGCATTCCCTTTCTTCCTCTTTTCTCCATTGGCATTCTGAACTGCCAAACTGCTGACATTGGAAGCTATGAAAATTGTGACTGGACTGCCCTCTTCAGTTCATTTTTGTACTGTTAACAACTTTGAGCTCTGGGTTAAGAGTACAGAAAAATACAAAGCAACATTGATGTGTGCCAACTTTAGTGCATTCATCTTAAGGGAAAATTTTTCCCCAACCAGATTCTGTAAACCTACGTATAGAGCTTTGTTTTAAAATAATAATACGTGGGGGAAACAGTATTTCTGTCAATTCTTTACATCACTTATATTTGGTAGGTTTTGGCAGTGAGACAGAAAATGTTAAGGATCATCTGGTAGGATAAACAAGATGTCAAATGCTTTGATTGCCTTTCCTTAAGGGCTCAAGCTCTCAGACTGTTTTCTTTCCTGAAAGGTTACGGAAATAGCTCACAGTTTGTCCTTCTAGTTGCAATATTGTTCTTTAACCTTGGCTTGCTTAAAAAGTACAATTGGGTACAGTCTGGATACATAACCAGTTAAATAGCTTCACAAATGTATGTGTTTGCTGATCAACATGGGAAGTATATACTTGTTTCTTTGTATGTTTCTTCCCTATCCCTTCCTCTTTGTTTGCACAAAAGATTGCTCTTATCCTTATTGAAACTCCAATTCATATGTCAAAGAGATGCCTCCTTTCTGGGCAGGGTTCTCCTGTCATCTGCCCTTTTTACCTGATGTCATAAAATGTTCGTTCGGAAGTGCTGAAAAATTCTGGATGACTGAGAGTGGAACTATGCTAAATGTTTCCTGGTCCCTGAGCGCAAGAAGACCAAGAAGTCAACAAGTTCCAGGCTGGAATCTTCAGTGACTGATGGCATTATGGTAGGTCCCAAATGCATCTCAGCCTGAGGGAAACCAGAAGGTGGAAGAGGTAGCTGTGGCTCACAGTGGAGGACAAGTGGGAGAAGCACAGGAGAGGATGCATTCTTTCTGACTAAGCACTTTGAAGTAATTCTATTGTTTGTCAATAGCCTACCTGATTTTTCCTGTGAAAAATTGCTATTCAGGTCACATGCAGGGCAGAGAACCACGTTTTCCCTTCAGGCTCTTTTTTCTTGCCCTATGTGTTTTGACCAAGTGCTGTTCTCATAGCGTTCACTCTCCTGTAACAAGCTACAGTTAGGAATAGCTTATGCTGGATTTTGTCTGAGCTTTGCGAATGCCTTTTAGATGCTGCACCTATTGTCAGAAAGTAGTCTAGATTTCATACTTTAATAGAGTTTTATAATGAATGAGTGGAAATTGGAAGCCCATTCCATTTTAAAAAATCTCTCTGCTAGACTCAAAATTTAAACAATATATTTTTGCAATAAAGTCAGCTATCCACCAGGAACAAAATATTCTGCCCTCAGCATTTTAGAAATTGAAATGAGGCTATTTATCCTCTGTCAGTTCCTACTGCATCCTCTCATTCCCAAAAGACAGTCCCTGCTGTCTCTTTCAGATTGTAAGCAGGAATTTAACTACTACAGTTTTAGTAGCTTCTAAGTTCTAAGCAAATCTTTTCTACCCGGTGTTCTGAGCATTCAAGGCTGCTCAGAGAAAATAAAATACTGCAAGGAAAAAGTCTGAGATATTGTCAGATAACCTGATATGAAGACTTTTTGTACAGTACACTGTAAGATTTTTTTTCCTCCCTGTTCTAAAGAATAAAATAAGCTAACAAAAAGTCACTCCAGACCAGTATTACATCAAAAAAATAATGTATGAACCAGCTGTTAAGCAGATTCTTTCTATATCTCACCTGACATTTCTGTTTCAGTTTATAATGGGAAAGATATGATATTAAAAATTGCTTTATAAATTACAGGTTTATTACAGAGTTTATTCAATCGTTACTCCACACAATTAGTTAGCTCCCAGTGATAGCACTGTTCATGCAGCCTTAACATGGAAAGGCTGTTCTTCCTCCTCCTTTGTTTAGTGAGAACCAAAACCTGCGCAATACTCTGACTTCTCTATCTCATCTCTGCAATATCACGTGCAAGTCTAGGATGACATAAATAAACAAAAGTCCCTCCTGTTATGAATGGATGATGTAGGTTTTAATCAGCTCTTGCCTTTTGTCCAGGTCCCTGGCAGCAGGCAGTCACATTATTGAGATGTCCAGTGCCCCAAAACCCACTCCCATTCACAAGTCCTTTAATAATGGCTGATTCAGTCTATTATAAAATGAATTATTTATTTATAGACACAAAAATGACAGTCATAAGATTTAAGACAGACTATTACTACACAGGAATACGAAAAAAAGGGATTACTAGTGAATACACGTGGAATTAAAGGTACCATTAAAATTACAGCTAGTAAAGAAATAGTATAACTTAGGAGCCAATGTTTCTTACTATCCAATTCTTTGATGGAGTACACATTGAAGGTCCTCTCTCTCAATCCCCGGGGAGGTGTCCTGGAGTTGCACTTCGCTCCAGGGAGAAATCTTCTCACACATTCTCAAAGGAGTGTGTAAGAGACTTCTGCCTCTGTGAAAATTGTGTGGGCTTTTATAGACATAAGAACTGTGTCTTTTGGTCAAGAATCTCTCTTTCATCTCTTCCCACATTTGCTTTCCAGACTAAGATGTTGATTCATAGCTGAGGGTCTGAGCCCTTTTGGCACCAGAGATACCCCATGCTGGGCCTATGACCTGCCTGAGATCTCTCTTGCATATGCACAAACCAGCTGTGGTAGAGAGGTGGTAGACACGTCCTGCCACACCTCCACAGCCCTTGTCTCCTCACTCTGTCTAAAGCAGACATCAGAATCAAGCCATCTTGTTATGATGATGCAACTATGGATGAATGAAAGTAAAAATTGAAATCTAATTGTAAAGTTCGGCTTCCATCACACACGGTCTGTCTTTATGTCTATCCCAGTGAGACCTTCCTCATGTTCAGCCAGAGGGGGGAAGGATGAGGCTGTTGGTGCCGTTTGTGTTTGTGTGTGTGCGCTGAGTGTGTCTGTCTGTGCTGATTTGTGTGCCCAGCCTGGGATGCAGGTACATGAGTACACTCTGTGTGTAAGTATGTGTGTACAGACTTGCTGGGAATACATGCTGGATGCAGCCACTCCAAATTTTGAATTCCCAGTGGAACTGGGAAAAGTTTATCTGCCAAATTTCATCATAAAATACCAAAGTGTATTGCTACACTTCATGTCCCACAAAATAAAGAACAGATAGCAGCTGCTCAGGGGATCGGGGGTTCATTTGTTTAGATTGGTAACTGCATACAGAGGCTCTTCCAAAACACATCAGAAGAACAGGCTATTACATAGGAGGAAATGGGAAGGAAAAAAAGAGAAAAGTATAATGATGTCAAAAGAATAAATTAATCTGAACAGGTCACAAGTAATTTTGGACGAAACCTACAACCTAAGCCCCAACTAGGTTTAGTTTTTGAGTAGCTTAAAGAGACTGATTGTTGGGCACATTGGTTATGGTCAGGTGTTGGGAAACATCTGAAGGAGAGGAGAATACATACATCATGAGGGAATCCATTGGAAGACATGCTATAAGTAACTATAATATTCTTCTCTCATTTGTATTAAAACCACGCTGCCTTTTAATGATCTCTGTGTAATTATTAGCCTGGATTGTCATCACTTCATAGTCTGACTGGCCGGCAGCTGAACTGATGCCTACATCAATGCTTTGCAATAAAATTAGGCAGTGCTGTGCAGAATTTCATTACATTTTCTGATTAACATTTATTAGAGCGATTTTGCCAGACCAACATAAGGTGTTTCACAGTTTGATAGGTCTCCTTTCCTTTCAATGATAATTGTACCAGAGAACATTTTGAGGACTTACATGAACACCCTTCTCAAGGGATTTTAAAGATTGATTGTTTTGCTTCCTCTGATCTCAGAAAATCCTTGCCAAAAAGAGCGATTGTGCATACAACTAGCATTTCTTTCTTCTCATTTACAGCACTAAATTAATACCATTCCAGAAAATTTATGCTTTTGAAATTTGTATCTTCAGTCATTAGGAAACTTTTGTATTCCATATGTTAATTACTTTCAGTAAGACACAAAATGCTTGTTTACTGAGATGCTTTAATGCCTGCCAATAGCTTGAACATGAACACAAGTAGTTTTTATGGGTGACCATTTGGGGTTCTAAATTTGCCCACAGTGTTTCTGTCAATATATTTCAGTGCAACACTTCAACAGAGTATGTTGACTGTACCGCGTACATTCAAACACCCTGACTTCTGCAGTGAAGACTTCCTCATCCTTTGAATTAGTCATAAAATAACCGATATCTGTATTCTCCAGGGCACAGTTAGAACCTCTTAATCTTTAATATTTGAATGGGACATTCCTTCACCAAAGAATAGTCTATAGAGGTTGTAGACAGAAAATTGAACTCAGATTCGGGTATCTCTCTAGCTTCTGATGGAATCATGAACCTGAACCTTGTATTTGAAGTATTATGGAGATATTCTTTCTCTAATTATAATTCTTCCTTTTTTCTTTCTTTTTTTTTTCTTTTTTCTAAGATCAACATGCCTATGGAGAAGGTGTGGAAATTGCTGTGCTTACTGGGAGCTCTCTGTCTGTCTGGAACTTCTCTGGTTCAAAATTTTTTTTTCATTTTGTGATAATTTCCATTTCTTGTTTGCAGAATCAAGTTAGGTAGGCATTAACTTCAGATTTTCAATCTGTGTTCACATGATTTTGATATCTGTTTTATGCTTTCCATTGCCAGTCATTAGTATTTATACCCTGGGTATAAATACTGAGTCTGTAGAATTTGGGCTGGGGAAGTTTCTGTTTGATTAGTAAACCTAAGATCAAAAAGGGCTCTTCCTGGAACATGTATGACATGAATGTGATGAATTCAAGACATCCTGTATCTTAAGGGAGAATATCCATTGGGATGTGTCAGCTTTTTCAGGAGTCCTTGCTAGGCCGTGGGTGCGGTGAAGTGGTGTGTGGAAGGATATATGGGACAGTGTGCAAGACTGTGATGTGATTTATACTTTGCCCTTCAAACAAATAAATTGGGATTATCTGACTGCCTGTGGCTACATTTTCAATTGGTTCAGTAATCTGTACCATTTCTCCTGAAGTATGTGCAAGCGCCAGGGCCCTGGGCTGAGCAGAAAGTAGCTGAATTGAACATGTTAAACTGATGAATGTGACATGAAAAATTCATAGACTTAGTAAGTATCTGAGTGAGAAGGGGTCAAAAGTTGCAGAAAACACTGTGAGGGACACGGCACATGAGGGGAGTTATGTGAAAGGTTTGGGGTCTGTGGGGTCTGTCTGTGTCTGTACTGAGAACTGGCACCCAGCCTTGCTGTGAGATCCACATAAAGACTGACTCACCCCCGTTGAGTACCACCACTTGGGGCTGGAGAAATACTCACAAGGCAGGAAGGAGGATTGCCCTGCATCCCCTATCACAGAATCACAGGATGGTTTGGGCTGGGAAGAACCTTGAAGATCATCTAGTCCCAGCATCGTTGCCATGGACAGGGATATCTTCTACTAGACTAGGCTGCTTAAAGCCCATCCAGCATGGCCTGAAGCACTTTCAGGGATGGGGCATCCACAGCCTCTGTGGGCAACCTGTTCATGTGCCTCACCACCATCGTCACAGTGAAGAATTTCTTCCTAATATCTAATTTAAACCGACCCTCTTTCAGTTTAAATCCATTTTCCCTTGGTCTGTCAATACATGGCCTTTAAAAAGTCCTTCCCCAGCTTTCTTGTCTCCAAAATTTATTTTATTCCTCTCTGGCTCCTATAGCAAACACATAGATACAGTGAACATGCAGTTGAAGTACATGGACTGTGGGCAAGCAGAGTTATAATTTTAGGTGTGTTCGATGTAAGCAACAACTGTTCTGCAGCTGACTTCATGCTCACTGGAGACAGCACAGATACAAAACTACTAGCAGGGCCAACACCCAAGGTATGAGATGGTCTGACCAAATGGTTTTTGAAAATCTTTTGCTGGTTGTTACTAAGGGGCTTCCAGGCAGTGAGCAAAAGTCTGGGATGTGTTCAAAAGAGATGACACTCCAATGTATTCCAGTGTATTTTGCCGTGCTACAGGTTGGTGTTGCCATGGTGTTCTGGGTGTGACTAAGTTGCCAGAGAGAGAAATTTCTGGCTAGACATCAGGTGATCATAGCCCTCTTGTTGGCCCCAGTGTTGTTTATTTGAGTGCAATATGTGCAGATGACTTCAGGTAAGTTGTCTTTGAATTGGCCTAATTGCAGTAAATTTGTTCAGAAAAGCACTTAAGCACACAGGCAGCTGTGTGCCAGTAAGAGCTGTGCTGAGGGCCAATTTAAAACACAGTCTGTGTGCTAGTGCCACTCTGGCATGGGCAGCAATCATGAAGGCAAGATAAAGCAGTGCAATGAGTGTTATTTTCTGCTTTTTGTCACAAAAGATCTTTTGCGTGTCAGTCTCCAAATTACAGACCTGGAAGACTCAAGAAAATAACTCTTGCAGTAATTCTGAGTGCATGTTTGAGACAGGAAGGCATATAAACAAATGCACTTCTGGCATGAGCCTGGAGCTGGAGAAATCTTAAGAACTTTAAAGAAAAGCCAGTTAGGAGACCTATGGGCACAAAATGTGGGGATGCAGAAAATGATTTCACAGGTTGAAAGGGCTATTTTATAACTAGCTGCTGAAGGAAAAGGTGAGTGATCACACAGGTTCTGATATGTGTAAAAGTGAAGCTTCTAGATTAACCATTTCCTTGCATTTTTGTTTACTATAAGATTTAACAGACTGCACCACACTATGGGCTTTAAAGTCTCTAAAGAGTTTTTTCTTTTTTCTTTCTTTTTTTTCTTTTTTTTTTTTTCTTTTTTTTTATAATATGCTTAAAAATATGCATTTTGTTGACCATTCCAGAAGACAATGATGGAATGAAGTCCAGAACAAGCTGGAGTTTTAAATAAAAAACATCAGAACACAACTGAGATTTTTACCCTTCAGAAGAAAAGTTTATAGTTATTGCTGTGAGATGCTAAAATTTTAAGGTCAACCTGAACTCTCTATGGGAAAGAGATGGCAGAGCAGGCCACTTTTACAAAGAGGGAATAGAGGCGAGAAAGAAAAACGGTGCACAGGTCTTTCCAAGTAACCTGCCAGCTGCTTTGTACAGAGGTTTGTGTAATTAAGGCACAAGGCACAGGATTTCCACCTCCAGGCAGCTGTTACAGTCAGGGACATATCCGGTCTTATTGATACAGTGGTGGGCAGATATCTTGCAAAGAAACCTTGAGATTTGTTATAAATCATGGGAGTGGAATTAAAAGAAGGCCCTTACTCTTTTGAAGTTACACGGTTGTTGACAGAACACCTTTGAATAAAAAGACTTTGCTATTGTGAAACACAGGTGAGTGCCTAATAAGAAAAAAACCACCCAACTATTTTCTTTATTGCCAGATATAAAACAGGATTGAATATCTTAATTAGATACAAGTTCACTGAAGGACCTGTTGGGAATACGACAGAAAGGCTCTGCTGGAGCTGGGTGGAGAGCTTTGCTCAATGCATTTCAGCTCTCTGCACCCCTCAGGCGGGAAAAGCCATCAGGAGGGGATGCACAGCCACACTGCCACAAAATGTTCATTGCCTTGGGTCACAGACCATGATCAGTGTGAAAGGGGAGAAGTGTGAGCATGGTCAGCACTGCTTGGAGAGAAAGTTGTCCTTCCTTTTTCTGACTAGGTAAAATTACATCTCAGACAGGAAAAAAGGGATTTGGAATTTTCTGTATGATACAGTGCTTGGGATGATAGGGAAAAAGAGAAACTCCACCAAAAGTGAGGTGTGTATTTCCATGGCAAAAAATATGTACAGAATAGTAGCATGTAGTACAGGAACAATCCTGTACTCACCCTCATTGCAGCACATAGTACTAAATGAACTTTGCCTGAGGAAAATCGTTGTTAAATCTGTGTGGCAAACTTATTCAGAGAACAAATCTTTACCATCTCAGTGCCATGAGAGATCTTGAATAATTTAATTTCTTTTTCACTGTCGCTTTTCCTCCCAGAACAACTAGTTTCATCCTCTGACTTCATCCGTGGTGAAATGGCAGCTTGGAAGTATGCCAGAGACTATTATGCATCTGTCAGAAATATGCATGTTTTAGGAGGCTATTTTCCAGCCCTTTTATTTGTTTGGCTCAGCTTCTGTGGCATTTCTGATGAAAGGGGTTAGTGGAACCTTCCTCAGAAGGTGTTTCAAGAGACGCCCCTTTGCTAGCACCTGGTGCCACCAGCACATGTTTGTGTTCACACGCCCAAGAAATTCCAGGTTGGTGGAGGGGTGGGAGGTCTGCATAAGAGTCAAAGGGATTATTCAGAATGCCAAAAACTGAAGGGGTAAATAAATCTGTTTTGACTATATAAAAAGAGCTGGTTGTCCCCAGCTGTACTGTGGCTGGGAAAAACGATCTTAAAAAAGAGATACAACACATCTATCAACCATGTAGAAGAAAAAAAAACCAGGGGAAAATGAGGAAGATAACCCTTAAACACCCAACCAGACAGGTTGGCTACCACGGAGAGGATTTCTCACAGCTGTTTTAGAAAACAAATGTACATTAGAAACACCTGTTCTCTGATTTACTTTTAAAACTTAGAATGGCTACAGTAAACTTCAGGGAAAAAGAAAAAGAAAAGAAGAACATGGTGGGGATGTTGTCTGCTGTGTTGCCATCCTCAAAAATACTGTGCAGTGTTGTAGTTACTTGCTACTTCTCTACAAAGGATTGCTTGGCAGATTCTTGTTCATTTTTTTCTGTGAAAGGATATCCTTTGGCTAATTTCCAGATACCAGAAAACATGGTTATTTTTAGATAATTTGATACACTCTGCTGGCAAATGTGAAGAAGTTGAAAAGAGATGAATAAGTGTGGAAAGAATGGAATCTGAGGATCACAGGAATCTTGATGTCATGCAGACAGCCCAAGTTTTCTTCCACCGAGGAAAAACCACCAGACCACCAGTCTGAACACCAAGTGTGTGTTAACCCATGCCCTCCACCCCCACCATTCAGAAGCTGCTGGTTACAGCTTTCACAAAACAGGCATTGTCTTTTACCTCCTAATAAAGCCTGCTTCATATTCTGTAAATCTTAGGCTGCTATTTTCTTTTGTTTCCTCATTTTGGGTATCTGGTGGCTGCAATCTGTCTTCTTCTTCTTCTCCTTCTTCTCCTTCTTCTTCTTCTTCTTGTGCCAGTCTCAGATCATGACTCAAGGAGCATGACTCTGGACCATGACTCATCATCCAGATTACTGTGGTTTTGACTCTGTCTCAGCTTTCTGTCTTGTGGCCCCATAAGACTTCGAAGCAGTGCTGGATCACATTTTTGCTATTCATTTTTTCTATGAACTTTCTTTCTCATGCAAAAGATGTTGTGGGGTATTATTTTCCAATATTCTCTTGTGAGCCTCATTTCAGTTCCCCAGTCCATCAGTTAGTAAGTGCGTAAAGAGCTATTGTTTAACCTATGTTTAACTTCAAATTTCCTAAAGCCCCTTTAGGTTTTTAAAGTTTTCTCTTCTTCATCTCTTCAGTTATATCTAACTTTTTCCTTTTATCTTAAGTATTAAAATGCTTATTGGAAGCCTGAGTCTACTTCACTCTGCTATTAGTGTGTTACTGTCCAAATGAAAGGAGATAGAAGAGGGTTTTGACATTTGAAAAGAGATTTGGTTCTCCTTTCAGCCCTGTGTTTATGTCCTTTCATTTTAAATATATGCCTTTTTTAGTGCTTTACTGATATGTGCTACCCGCCTTTATCAGTGCAGTACCCCGCCAGTTATTACCCATTCTACCCTTTCATGAGTTCTTTGGTTTCCAGATCTGGAAATATCAGATTTCTGCAACTCCTCATGAGCCATTTTTTTGTTTCTTCTCTCCTGTTGTACTAGGCTTTTGACATACAGTGGAATGAGGACACCTCTCTGATGTTTGTGTGTCTGCAAATTGGGCTACTGCTAAGTTCGTAACACATACTTCTTTAAGGATCTGAGAACAATTCTTGTCCCCATACTGGTTCAAAGCAGGTATAAGCATTAAGAAGTGACCTGGAGGGGCAAAGCATGATGCAACAAGCCAGTGAGAGCCCCTCTCCTACCTGATTACTTTATGTGAGTAATGTGTTCAGAATTCTGGAGCAAAACAATGACGAGAAAAAGAGATGAGAAGTGGATTGTAGATAGAAAAATTGGTAAACTAAAAATGAGACAACAGTGCAAAAGACAATTATAGATGGGCATAAAACATGGCTGTAAAAAAATACATTACTAGCTTAAATATTAATCAATACTCTTTGTCGTACCTCTTTGTGTTTCTCCTGAGAACATGAGGAAGATGATACTATGAATTACTTAATGATTTGAGCTCTTCATCTGAGAAAAATCTCACACCACAGCATTAAGAGGTAAATGTTTTATGATAATAGGATCAATAAAGACCATTTGCATTCATAAGGGAGGAAATGCTATGGCTTAATGACTTCTAAGATCAGGAACAAATGATGGGTTTGTACCAGTCCTTAAGTCATATCGCTATATTCCATGTGAATGGTCACATAAAATTTAATAGCTGAAGATTAAAAAGAGCAATACCTTTCATTTACATTATCTGATAAAACGATTTTAAGTTATAATTTAACTGTGGATTCACAATTCTGCAACCAGTCTTAGTCAGCAAGTACTCGGTGCTTAAATGCAGAAGCGATTCATCAGATTACACAGCATTACAGCAGCTATAGGTGATGCCCAAATTCTGTCATTTCGAATCAAATGGTGAACACCCAGCCCAACGCTTTACAAACTCAGACATGCCACTAATGAATGAGTTATTTCTGCTGTTTTCCTTTCCTTCAGTGGTTGGCACTTTTTTCCTGATTTTGAGCTTCTGGAGGAGGTATAACTTAAATAAACCCATTTAAATTTGATGCAATATTGATATGATAAGATTGGGGATACCCTGTGATCCCATTCCTGCAAACCATGGAATCATTTTAGCTCATGACTGTGAGGTGTCTGTGCTCAAACTACACTAGAGTAAGCACTTCCTGAATTATGTTTGTTTCTGTTTTCTGCACTAAACACATTCTCTTCTCTCTACAAGGCCTTTTTTCTCTTTCTTGCCTTCTGTCTAAGCAATGCCAAAGAAGTAAACTATGGTACTTTAGTCTGTAGTCCTGCTTTATACTCTCTTCTGCAGGCCACTTTTCCACCATACAATCCACACAGGAAAATCTGTGCAAGGCTGAGAGGTATAAAATACCAACAGACCTCAAAGATATATAGGAAAGAAATCTCAGGGACTAGGGGATTAAAAACAATCAAGATTATATTAAAGAACCCTGTGACTGCCAACCATCAGACTTTGTTGTAAAGGAGTAGGATTAACTCACACTTAGAACTCTTGTTAGGTTCAGTTGCTGATCTAAGATTTAAATTCATGCAGGAAGTCAAAGGCTCGCTTAAATACATATCAAGAAACAGAATTAACGTCTTTTGACTCTGTCTGCTTTAAAGAATAATACACATAGGTAGAATGACACACCTACTGCTGAGGAAGCAATGTCCAGGTATGCTGGACCTAGATATGCGTCTGGGAGCTTTATTTTGATCAGGTCTTGGCCTGGTCTCATGTATTGAATGGTCAATGTGGAGCTGGAGCACATTAGGTGTGCTGTTGACACACACCTTCTGGTTTAGTTTCATGGCAAAAGAATTCAGTCCCCATCCTGTGACACCCCTCCACAACGTGCACTGCAGCACAGGAATGGGGGTGATCAGGACACTTCCTTGAGGAGTGTCCTCATGGCCTAAACTAAAGCACTCTGCCACACAACCATCGTGGCTAGTGCCAAAGCAGTAGCTTGCCTCCTTCATCGTGTCCTACCCCAGTGGAAACAGAGGAGTGTGCTCCCTGGAAACACTGTATTAGGAAAAGACAGAAAGACTTGCACTCAAAGTTTTACTTGAGTCCTTAGTTAATACATTCAATAAAATTAGTTAACCAAATCACTCTCACTAAGCCCACATTACCATGGTTACATTATTGTTATAATTTAGCCAGCATGTCATTGCCAGCCAAAGAACAACCTCATCGTAATAAAAATATAAAATCTCTTCTTTTTCTTCAATAAACAAAGTCACTGTGACCTTTCCATCTAAGCAAGCACTCTATTTATTAACCTACCTGTAATGCAGTTCAGGTCTCAGGCCTAAGTGTTCTCCACTCACAGTTTTGCAAAGCTGAAACACTTCAGCTGGGAAAAGGGCTTCCACTACTCCCCTGTGGTGTGGTGCACATCTCATGTGCCACTGATTCTGGGCCCAGGAGCTCTCACAGTTCACTGCTTCCTACATTCAAAACAAGCCCATATTATGGAAGTTACACCTGAGTAGTGAGCAGTCTGCTTACAGCTTAGGCTCAAGGATTACTCATGTCTACCCTATTTTCTGGTTGTCATTTACTCCTAAGCTTGCTGTACACCAATAGGAACAGATGATTAATTTAGAAGTTGGTCCTGATTTCAGTTGAGGCACTAAATTAAATGGCTTTAGGATATCCCTTCAGACTTTAGGATGTCCTTTCAAACCCACACCCTACTTTGAATCTGTGACCAGGAAAAAATCTGTTTGTATATTTGTCCTAGAAAACCTACAGTTCTCATAGCAATTAAGCATTTTTTGCCATGAATGCTTTATAGAATACTATATACTGTTGTCTACCTAAAAGATAAACCAAACCCAAAGTGATCAACGTGCAACTTGAATTTTAGTGAAGGAATTCAAACTTCCTAAATAGCTGTGATACTGAAGACTAAATTATTTTTCAGTATGCACATTCTGTGTAGAAAAGAGGCATTTGCAATGGTGTGATGGAGTTCGTGACGACTTTCCTGTAAAGTCCTCCTTATGAATGTTGAAAGAGCATTTCATAATTCTAGACTTATCTAGATTTCTCAAAAAAATCCCCAAATAGGCTGCTCTTGTATCATAGGGTGTAGTAAATTTGTAAAAGTTTTGCTCCTCTTAGTCATGTAAGGGAAGGAAGATCCCTGATCAAAATTTCTGTGTTTACATTAGGTTTAATCAGAAGCCCATATAGAAAGTAATTTCATTAGGCCTGTATGATCTAGATTAATGGAAATTTACAGCATGTCTTCATTTTGTTCAAGATAGACCTTTTCAAGGATCAAGACTTCTTGAGTAATCCTTTTGTTAGTTAAATACTTTTTTAATGTACTAGACATCATAACCAAAAACCAGGGATAAACACTTGGTTAATGTTATAGCAAAACTAGTTTCCTGATCGGCTATATATATATATATCTGTATATGTAGAAATATATCTTTATATATATATATACACACTCTACTCTTACATGTTACCTACCCTTGCATCTATATTTTAATTTTAAGAAAGCTCTGACAGAAAAGCCACATGTCTTTCCTAGTTTTAAAAAATCTGCTTGGAAAGGCATAGACTATCTAGGGATATACTATCTAATATCACTCACTGTGTATTGAACCCAGCTCTTTTGGTTATCATCAGTAGCTGGTAGAAAGGTCATACACATGTGGATCAAAACAAAATTAAATGGAAAAGGTGGGTCAAGCTCTTCCTGGAATGCTCTTCACACAGATTTTTACGAATCAGGAATTTTCAAGGTCATTCTTCATAATGCTTCTTTATCACTTTCAACAAGCACAAAGGCCTTTAGAAACTGGGAACTCAAATACAGTATTCCTTGGAAAGGTGAAGAAAGAAAAACATCTTGGGAAAGACAAATAAGAAGTGAAAAATAGTAAAACTATTTCAAAATCAGTGGTTTGTATTTGGACAGATTGTAAAACAGATTGCCAAACAACCAAGTGTGTAATCTATTGCTTGAATCTATTTTGCTACCAGTAAAATGTAAAGTAAATGTCATGGAAAATTTTGAAAAGTGCCCCTGGGTGTACAAGTCATGAAGTCTGTCTTTGATGCAAGAAAAATTGAGTGAAAGTAAAATGAAAGAAAGAATTAATAGAACTGTGATCAGTGATTAAGCAAGCAAAAGTCAACACAGTTTTTGTAGAGAGAAGTTATCTCTCACAAATTGATGACTTGTTCTTTTAGGCAGTGAACAAAGAAATGGATAAGTATATTTGGATTTTAAAAAAGAAAAAAATCCAGTCAAGATGTCTCCTCAAAAGGGGTCTCATTAAAAAAAAAAAAAAAAAAAAAAAA
>VZRV01004150.1:42686-115802 GCA_013398115.1 Falcunculus frontatus
AGAGAAAAAGAAAATAAAAATTGCTCATTAAAATAGAGAAAATAAAGGATGAGGCTAAATGGTCAGTTCTCACCACAGACCTCTTACATTAACAGGAATATACCCAGGGATGTACACTCAATGGGTTCACAAATTCACCTAGAAATGCTGTTGAATACTGAGAAGTCAAAATTACTCAAAGTCAACAAAACTAAAACTGATCTCAAAGATTTGAAAAATATCTTAGAATTTAAAAGACCATGAGATCAAATGCCAGAGGGAATTCAGTGTTGCTAATTACAGAGCCGTGGAAAAGGCAGCAGGAAACAGCCCTGACTGGCCAGGTACAACAATGAGCTATTGGTGCTCCTGACAGGAATCTTGGGGCTGTTGACAATCATTCTTGGTGAACACTAGTGCCCAAGGAAGGAAAAAAAATGTAGATTAGGAATTAGAGAACAAAAATATTATTTTACTGTGTACATCCACAGTCCATCCCACAATACTGTTTGCCAGTTTGGCTGCACAGTCTTAAAAGGATGAGTCACAGCTTAAAGGTATGGAGGAATAAACAACAGTGAGCAGAAAATCAGAAAATCAGAAAATGGAAAATCCCAAGTGGTCTCAAAAAAGTTAACTATCATTCTGTGTTTTGTATCTGTTCTCATTTTGGAGGTCTGTCCTCAGCAACAAAGCCATCACCGCCTGGCTGGTAGCTCTCCACAGCCCAAAGACTCAGTTTGAATAGTACCAAAGTAGAGGCTGAAGATGTCCCAGAACGATCTCTGCCATCAGCCCGGGACAGCCCAGAGTTTATCAGCAAAGATTATCAGCATTTATCAGCACACGTGCTACCAAGGCTTTTGCCAGAGCTCAGGCAGAGCAGGAGCAAGCTCTGGCTGCTCCCATAACTCATAACATGTCCCACTGCCGGATTGCAGAATGGCAACCCACTCTGGTGAACAGGCACTCTCCTGGGCAGGAAATCCGACCTTCTTTTTGTCACGTACTTTTACCGTCTCGTGTCCTACCAGCCAGCTACTTTCTTGACACTTGACACCTTTGGGACAGGAAAAATAGCTCTCCTATTGCCAGATAGCCAAAGCTCCAAAAATGCCCAGAGTACTGCCCTGCCTTCTGTATGCTCCATAGGGAATTTCCTGAGCTGGATGTGGTTTAATGCTTAAAAGTCAAGGGAGCTTACATGCACAGGCACAGGCCACTTCATGCCAGCTGGCCTCAGTACCTGGGTATGTTTGCTACCAGGCACATTCAGTCTGCTGGTAGAAACACTTGCTAGTATAATATTCCTTTCCCATGCTGTCTTTTGATTACTTTCTACAGGGAACTCTTGTCGCTGTTTCTTCTGTGATCTTTGTTCTCTGTGTGAAGTCCTTTTGCCCATGGATGACTCTGTGCAGACTGCCTGGCTCTGCCTGCTCTCTGCCTCTGTACCTTTTGTCCAGGCACCATTTGCCCTGACCAAGTTCTGAGGGTAGAAATAAGCCTCAACAGCCCTGACCCAGTGCTGCCTGGAACCTCCACCTAACACCCTGTCCCAAGGACCAGGAGCTCTGTTTAAGCTCAGCTCTAGGTGTTCAGCTCCTCCGCGAGCCAAGTCACTGGAGTGTTGGTCTCCAGTTCAGCTCTAGGCCCCATTGACCCAGTCCCTGTCTGCAGACTAAATTTCTGGCTTGATCTGGGACCTGCCACATTAACATGAACATGCCAGGGGGTCTGGACCCTTGGCTGAAGCCAGTCACTGTCCCTGGTCCTATCCTGCTCACCTTGCATAGGGGCTGTGGGACCGGGCTCTGGCTTAGACCCCTGCCCTGTCATCTGAGCTATTGCTCTTGATTCTTGTCTCTCTGTCCTTTAGGAAGCAGCAACCCATTGCTGCTCTTTGATGTGCCCTATCTGACTCCTTTTCAAAAAAATAATTGTTTCTTGCAGCTAGGATTACTGAGACCAGGAACAGGACCCTGCTGCTATGTGGTTTTGCTTCAACAACGCAAACGTTTTTATACCACTTATGAAGTCAGTCAATTTGTGTTATGTGGGATAATTGCACAGCATTTTCATTCTGTCTCTGCGTGAAAATCTGTTAGCTTGGTAGATCCCCTCTACTGTCTCTTTTGTAATCTTCTGGCCAGTGTTAACATAGTCCATGGACTCTGAGGTTATGTGTATTGACATAACACTAGTCAAACTGTGCCAAGCACATAATCTAGTAGTGATGCAGGATTCTCCAGGCTGATTAACATTTAATAAGCCCCTGTGGCAAGTGTTTAGCCTCTCCAACTGGCACGCTCATCAGCTGTGCCTGGGCATGGTCTAGATGTGGGAACAATCCCAGCAGGCAGTACAGACAATATCATGCCCCTCTGTCATGTTCACTCTGGCAGTCTTAGAGCCCTATCCCAGCTGACCTTGACACAGTAACCTCTCTCCCATGTTTGTACTTCATAGAATCAGACAGTCACAGAATGACTTGGATTAGAAGGAAGGGGACTTTAAAGTTCCAACTCCCCTGAAAGGCATACCTTTCATTAGACCAGGTTGCTCAGAGCCCCATCCAACATAGCCTAGAACACCTTCTGGAATGGGATATCCACAATTTCTCTGGGCAACCTGTTCCAGTGCCTCAGCACTCTCAAATCAAAGAATTTCTTTCTAATGTCTAATATCTAATCTAAACCTACTCTCTTTCAGTCTGAATCCATTTCCCTTTGTCCTGTCAATGCATGCCCTTGTAAAAGTCCCTCTCCAGCCTTCTTGTAGGCTCCCTTCAACTTCAGGTACTGGAAGGTCACAATCAGGTCACCCCTAAACCATCTCTTCTTCAAGCTGAAAAGTCCAAATTCTCTCAGGCTTTTCTTGTGGGAGAGCTTCTCCATCCCTCTGATCATCTTGATGTCCCTCCTCTGGACTCACTCCAACAGGTCCCTGTCGTTCTTGTGCTGGGGCTCCCAGAGCTGGATACAGCAGTGCAGGTGGGGTCTCACCAGAGCAGAGCAGAGGGGCAGAATCCCCTCCCTCCCCTGCTGGCCATACTGCTTTGGATGCAGCCCAGGACACGTTTGGCTTTCTGGGCTGCGAGTGCACATTGCTGGTTCGTGTCCAGCCTCTTATCCACCAGCATCCCCAAGTCCTTCTGGGCAGGGCTGCTCCTGATCTGTTCATCCCCCAGCCTGTGTTGGGGTTGTCTCTTAGGGCTGCATCAAACACAGCCCTAGCCCTTTCTCTACTACAAGATAAATACCTCTTTTTCTTCCTTCCTAGAATGTCAGCTCAGGGGAGAAGAGCTTCTTAGTTCTCATTATAGTCAAAGGACAACAGATAGGTATGTACACCAAGGAGACGGCAACCATCGCCTCTCTTTGTTAAGATCTCCCATAGGATTGAGGGTTTGGAGAAGATTTGGATACCAGCTGTTGTGTCTTCTGCCACTTGAAGAGAGTTAACACAGCTGAGACAGATAAGCCACGCATAGATGGTCAACCATGATAAAAATATAAATGTTCAAGACAGGGCATAGACAGGATCAAGACTGCAGCCCATGTTCTGGTGTAGCTCAGTATGAATCCCAGTTCTTTGGTAATACAGAGCTTTTGGTCACTGGCAAACCAGGCTGGAATGCAGTGGCTCCTTTTCAGAGTCCCATTTTTCAGCTAGGCCTCTTGGCCTAGTGTGCTGGAAGGGGAAAAAAAAGGCTGAGGATGCCATAAAGGGTTGCTACCCCTCCACTGACCTCTCCAGAGGGTGTGCATGAGAGGGACTTGCACTATTCCCTTGAGTGCAAGTGACTGCATGCAGGGCATAATTTTATTCTTGACCAGGCAGAGGAAGGGTCCTCACTTCAGCCCGGAAAACTAATTGTGTGTGCCCATCTGCAACCCTGAAAATGTTTCAGCTCAACAAATCATTCTGTGAGTCAGAAAGTACCAGTGTTGCAACCCCCTGCCAAATGATGGATCAACCAGGAGATATACGTGTGGCTCTGCCCAGCACCTGGCTGTTTAACAAACAAACAACACCTTGAAAACCTCAAGGAGTGCGATGAATCTGAGTGTTCCTAGTCTACGTATTTTTCCCCAGTGGCTAGGGATGCCTGATATGAGGGAAGTGAGTATAGAGAAACTAATAACATGTCAAAGTATATTGGTAAATAGTATCTTAAATTAAACACTAGTGTCATTGAGTTTCAGCTCTGAGTAAATAAAGCCCTAACTCTTTCCTATAGGCAAAGAATGGGGATAGCCCCGTGGCGCTGACAAGGGCCATGTCTCTGGGCCACCCCTCTATTCTTTGTCCATGGCAGAATCAAGTCAGCTTGGTTTCCATGGTTTCCAGCGGAGGAGAAGGAAGAAAACAGGGATAGATTTTTTGCAGGGATCGGATGCTTGGTATGCAGTGTACACAAAGCTGGGCAATATGCCATCGAGAGTGAGGGAACAAATCTTTCATCACTTCATCAGATAGTCTCCTATAGCAACTGCAGCAGTAAAAGCAGTAGCTGCAGAGGTAGACAGCTGCATAGCAACCAGCTATGTCATACAAAGGGTCCCACACCCCATCCTCATACATGCATGCTGCTATGACAGAACAGTTTGATTAGATACATACATCTCCCAAACAAGATCAAGCTTTGTAGGCACAGCACCCAAAGGATTCTACTTCCCTGCTCTGGAAGGGGATGGAGTATCATGCATGCTGACCTCAGAAAGGTTCTCTGGAAAGCAACAAATGCTGCTGGATTTGCACAGTACCAGTGGGGCGAAGAAGTGATCATGTCAACAGCTCCCTGCCCACAACTGGCGCTAGCCACGACTCCACTGCAGGTTCTTCTGCCTCCTCCCTTTCCACCTCAAGGAATGGAGCACTTTCCACTTCACCATACAGTGCCCACATCAGCTCTTGACCAGCCCTGGCTGCCCACTGCTGGCCAGTGATGCCTTGTGGTCATTGAGCGCACTGCACAGGCTGCACTGCCCCCACCATCTCAGAGCATACCTGGTGGATGCTGCCCAGGGCTTCACTGTCAGGGAGATATCTTGGGAGCAGAAATGTTTATAACACAGATGCCAGAATAGAGGGTGTCTTGGAAATGGGGGAAGGTTGTACTCATTTGCTGTGGGCATATTTATTCAATGCTGGTGTCTGGGCAGACCCAGGAGTGGGCCAGCAAAGGGTGCAGTGGCGGCCACCAGCTGACTTCACTAGGGCACCAACACCAGAGTTCTTTGTGCAGAAGTACATCTCATCCCAGTGGAGAGTCTGGGCATTATGCTGTGCTCCAAGAGAAGCCCAAAATCCTGGCAAGTGATTTTTTTTTTGCCCTAGTTACAGTTGAATGATTTTTTTCTCCTGCTATCTAAGGCCATGATTCCTTTTCTCTTACCCAGGCAGGTAGAGGAGGTGCCACCCTTGTCCCTTCACCTCTTTGGCATGTCAGGCCTGGTGGGCTCTGCTCGGGTTGTTCTGGCCAACCAGTGTCGGTGGCTGGAGATGAAAAGACACTGGGGGCAGGAGGAGGAGCTGTCCTTTCTGAACACCACATGAATAATGCTCCAGAGCTGATCCCTGTCAGGAAGTGTGTGTGCCCTGCTGTGCTAGCTGCATCCATCTTCCTTGTGCTTGAAAGACAGCAGTCCATCTGACAGGGATGCTGGCCATGCAAGCCTGCTCTCCAGTGACTGATCCTTTGGTTTGTTTTCAAGTCAGGCTGTCAGCTGAAACAATGACAGATGGCCCACAGTGCAGACCTCTGTGTTTGCTGCCTAGTATCATGAAGCATCTGATTCCAGCAAAAAGTCCAAGTTTTCTCCTTTTCCCTCCCTTACCAGACAGAGGGAGAAGGATATTCCTCATAATTTCCTCTGTTCTCAAGGCAGATGCTGCGGGTGGTGGTGGTGGTGAAGCAGGAGATCTGTGACTAATCCGGCATCAAAAGTAGACCACCCAGGAACCGCCCCAGAAGAGGCAGCCTGTGATGCTGCAGGCCAGGATTCTGGCTAAAGACCATGGAAGCTGAGGAGGATAGGAGGTTTTGCAGGGTCTTAGTACACAGAGGCAGGGTACAATGTCACAGCTAAACATCTGGTGAGATTAGCAGAGTGGGGTCAGCCATGACGGGTTACGCCAGATCAACCGTTCAGGTCTCATTCTGCCTGGAACCCCTCATGGAGTCCTTAAATTTACCCTGATACTGCCTCTCAGTCTGTGTTCCTCACACTGTCACTGGCTCCTTTCAGACAGGGAGGGAGATGCAGCAAAGGCAAACTCCTTCCCTCTCCTGCACTTCTTCTTCACAGAGAACTGCCAGAAGTGGAGGGATGATGAATTCCCACCACACCAGAACGCCACTTCTCCATTTGCCAAAATGGAGGTTCATGCTACCCTGGGGGTCAGATTCCCTTAAGCAAATAGAAAAAATTGTTAATGCTCTTTCCCCAGCTAGATTGTGAAATAACCTCTTTTGGCTATTCATGGACTCCGGTGCTCAGCCTTACTTTACTGTCTGGAGCAGCAGAATTTGCAAGGCTCCTTGGAGATAAGGCAAGGTACAAGCAAAAAATCAAACATCTGCTGCAGACTTCTGCAACAAGAGAGTACTGAGAATGATGAAAGAACAAACTGAAGAGGGAAATCATACATATAAATGAGGCAGAAGATCTTGGACATCTGGAGGTAGTGACGTCTGAACACAAGGAGGAAAAAGTGAGCTGAAAGGGATCAGCAAAACAACCAAGGACTTAACTGTAGGAGGGCTGAAGTCTGGCTCTAAAGCAGAACAGCAGGTGCAGTGTATATATTATGCCGTGACAAGGTTAATTCATCAAAAAATCTTTGCTAATTGGATTTGGCACAATGATTTTGTAATAGAACCAGGCATTGTATCTTGTGAGGCAAAACATTCTTAATGCAATGGTAATAAGTCTTAAAGCTGAACTCTGAATTCGGTCAAATAAACACAGACAAGGGAGAAGGAAATGTAGCTCTTACTAACAATATCAGCACAATGAAAATCAAAATATTAGCACATCTTAAAGCAAGTACAGAAATGAAAATGATCTCTTGGTTCTAATTATGCAGCCAGAACACTTGTCTGCAATAGACAACTTGTAATCCTCTTGAAGATTATATCTACTTAGCGTGTCCCAAAAGCGATAGCATCTCAAGACTGATAAAGAAGTAAAAATGTGATTTTACAATAATTGCAAAATACATTAGGCCCTTTCTTGTGTATGGGCCATTTGTACCAGCATTTACATCTTTCTCTTCCACAGGAGGAGTAGTCTGAGCCTTTCAGGCTTTTGAAAGCTTCACAGCCTTGTGGATTTGGAGGTCAGGGACAGCCTTAGGCACCATGACCATGAGATGGTGGAGTTCAGGATTGTGAGAGGAGGGAACAAGACAAATTGCTGAATAACAACCCTCGGCTTCAAGCTCAAGAATCATTCATCCTGTCGTGCAGAAATTCAAGGAAAAGTAGCCAGCAAGCTTCTGACTAAAACAGAGACATAGTACAAGGAGTTCCTTACTGAAGTCACATCTAGAAGATAAGTGTGCAAGAAGTGGAAGCAGGGAAATATCAACCAGAAGAGACACAGTCTGAGCCCACAAGGGTGGGGTTGGGAAAGCCAAAGCCCATCTAACGTTGAATCTGGCAAGGGACATGTAGGAAAACAAGGAGAGCTTCTACTGATGTACATAGGGAAACAGGGCCCAGTGCTGCATGGGGCAAGTCAGGAAAGAACAGAGCACTCAATGCATCTTGGCTCAGATTTTACCAGCAAGACCAGCCTTCAGGAGGGCACCAGGTCCCTGAGAGCAGTGGAGCGGTCTAGGGCAAGAAAGACTTCACCACCATTTGAGTTATTAAGTTAGGGAATGTTTAAAGAAGCTGAACAGACGAGTCCATGCAACCTGATGGGATGCACCCACAAGCGCTGAGGCTGCTAGCTCAAGAAATATCTTTATGACCTTCTATAACCTTATACCCTGGTCAGATAAGGATGTGCTGCTTGCTTTGCCTTACAGTTAAGACCATCAGAGGCTGCTATAATTTATTTACATGAAAAAGTAAAGTGCTACAGTTCTCAGATCAAAAGCATCTGAAACATCAGGTAGAAACGCAGCCTTTTGCAGAAAATCAATGTATTGATTTCTTGGATTTTTTTGTTAAACAAAGACAAGGAGAGAGCAGAGAAAGAGATAAAGGTAAAATGAAGGCCCAAGCACGAAATCAGATATTTGTTTTGGAGCAAGGAAGCCAGAAGCACTAAAAGAAAAGAAAAAAGGAGCAGTCTTTGCAGCAGGCATATATGGAAATTCAATTTAATTGAAGATACTGTAATTTCTTTTTCAATCTGGTGGTGGAGTGATGGCTTGATCAAAATAGTGCAATTGACATTGCAAAGGGTGATGGCATTTTAATTTCTACATAGCTGATCAGAAAGACATATTTGTTGTTTTTATTCCTGATTTTTATAGCCATCCATGACCATTTGCACATCTGGCCATCAATCTTTAAAAAGATTTAACGCACCACAGAAAATTGCCCACATTTCATTTTTCATCAGCTTTGTAAAAAGAAATATGTTCCATTAATAAAAGAAAAAAATAGCAAAACCCAAAACCGCATAAGGCTCAAATTGCTTGCTCATGAGCAGCAATTTCTCAAGGCCATAATCTTATTTAGTGGAATACTACTGTTACAGTAAATATTATGTGCATCTATGATGTCTGAAACAAGTAATGTTACTGTTAATTTATCACTATGTTTCATGGAAGGGCTTGACTTTGTGGTTCTTTTCTAGGAAGAAATGAAAATAGATCTTTTTTTAAGAACAAATATTTGAGAATAAAACATTTTGATTGAAAAAACTTAAAAAATAATTTTTTAAAAGAAATTTATTTTTAAAATACCTACAAGCATCCTGCCAACATCAGTAACGAAGATTTTTTCGTAGAAATCACTGGAACTGCTGGCTCTTGCCATGTGAAATTAGGACAGGTGAGATTTACTAGAAATAGAAAATAAATATGAGAGGAAAAAATCTAATGTATAAAAACAATGGAAATTAACAGTAGCACCTACAGGTAATGGCGCATATTTGGAGATAAAAAAGGCAGCACGAAATGGTAGTAAGGCATTTAAAACCATCAAGACAGTCAAAAAATGGACGTCTCTTGTGAGTTACACACTGAGAAAATTTGTTCTTTATACCAGGGAACCTGAGGAGATTATAATAGCAGTATCAATGCTTCTATACAGCTAGAGTTGTTTCTTCTATAAAAAACCCAACCTTCACCAATCAATATATTCTAGAACTTGTATGTCACATTAAAGTGTTGTCCTTTTCAAGAAATAGGAAATAAGGATATGTAAAAATGCACTGAAAATTGTATCTTCGTTATTTTTAAAACTTAGCCTGCTTTGTGGGGAGAAATATATTGGTAACAGGCTTTGTCTTCCATTGTCATCAATCAATCAAGCAGGGTTCCATTGGAGCCAGGCCTCATTTATGTTGTAACACCTGTACAGATTTATTTAAGCCATCCCTAATGTGTGCAGATCAATAGGTTTCAGTCTGTACTGAAGGGCTTGTTTTTAAAGAATGCACTTGGAACTTCCAATTTGATTACTGACATACTTAATTCACACGGTGGTTTTGCAGAATCAGAGATTTAATCTCAACATTACGAGCCCTTTAAGGGCAAGAGGGCAAAAGTCAGTCAACACTTACTTTTTTCAGTCAAAAAATTGTTTCATTTTTCTATTGAGGCTGTGGGCTTTTCGTAGAAATACAGTTCTTTCCTGAATTTCACTTCACCTGTCTCTTTGATTTGCCTATGCTTCATGTTCTAATAGTTCAAAAGACAAACGCAGTTCATCTTCACATCTCTGCAGCATAACCAAAATGTAGTCAGGATTATAGAGACACCACTACAAAAAAAGGAGCCTAGAAAATAACTTTAATTCTAATGCAAGACAGCCTCTAAGTGACTGATGCAAGATAAAAATTGACAAAAGTAATTGAACATACAACTCTGTCTGGAATAGATGAGAGGTTAGGTGCTTTAATCTTTTGGTTTAAGGTAGGTTTTTTGCAAAAGGCTAGGACTTTCACAAAAAAAACATAGTGTCTGCATCAACAGAATAGTAGAAATGCATGAGAGTCCATGAAGGACCAACATGGGAGCAGGATTATTCTGAAGGCCTGGAGGCCATGGGAATGACTCATGCTTGAGCAGTTTGTGAAGGACCACAGCCTGGGAAGGAGCCAGACGGGATCAAGGGAACAGCACATTTCAGAATGAGAAAGGACCAGCAGAGAGGAGCTCTTTTAGACTGACGGCAAGTCCCGTTCCCCATCCTCTTGTTCCACACTGGGAAGAGGGCTCAGGGTTGGATAAGTGAAGCTGAGCCTGGGAAAGGGGAGGGGAAAGGTGCTGTTGTACTGTTTCTCCTTTCATTTCCCACTACCAAATCAGTAATTACATATGTATTTTAACTGCCCAGAAATTAAACTAATTTGCCACAAATTGAATCTGATCTGCTCGAGAAGGTAATTTGTAAGTGTTCTCCTTGTCTTCTCCACCCACAAGATTTCTCATTCCCATTTTTCCCATTTCCCTCCAGCCTCCCTTCCATTGTGAGCAGAGTGAGTGGCCAGGTGGGAGTTTGGCTATTGGCCAAGGGTAACCCACCATACACTGCTTTCACAAGCCTTCAAGCAAGAAAGGTGTTCCTTCAGGAAAAAAATAATGTCAAGGAAGCTATTGATTTTATAAGAAGTATTTCCAAGCAATACAACAGTCAAAAAAAAAAATCACTAATTTTTAAACTTGTAAAATGATAATAAACCTGAAAAGGGATTTCCCATAGCTTTAAATTAATCTGACAGGATATTTTCTTGTTTCACAGGAATTTATGCTAATGCTGGTTTGTGGTTGGATTAAAAAGAAACCAGCTTTAAGAGAAAAGTCAATTTATTGAAATTCAATCACAGATTTTCTTCACAGCTCTTAGCTAAGAAATCCTGGTTTAATATAATTGAAGAAACCTCTTGTGATTTTCTTAAACAAACAAACAAAACCCAGAAAACATTTAGAAAATAATGGAGAGAGTACCTCTTTGTGCAGCTCTTAAAAATATATTTTTCACCAAACTCAGATATTCTTCTTTGTGTCACCTTCAATATTTTATGTTTTTCCTTAGAAATATTAGGCCAGATCCTGGGGGGTTTGCCTGCATGTAAAACCTGATGGAAATCAAGGGTTTTTTTGTGCAACTACAAAAAGTGATCAGTAATTCAAAACCCATGTCCTTGTTTCAGTCTTAGAGATAGTTCAGTGCACTGAAGACAATAGTATTTCTTTCTTTTATTCTAATAAATGCTGATCTGGGGCTAAGGTCTGTGTTAAAATTGTTTCTTGTTTGAACACATGAAAAATTAGGCTTCTTTCACTCAGAGGGAAGAGAACAAATTCTACATTTTATTTTTCTGATGTTGTCTCAAGAACAAGAAGGCATATGTAATTGTTTGTGTAGAAGTTTTTGCTTTCCCCAGCAACAATTTCAGCACTGCAAATGCAGTCCAGCACCTCTGACTGTAAACACAGAAATCCATTAGAGTTTGCTGGGAGATGAACCCAGTCCTAACTGCCAAACATTAGTATTTAATGAGATGGTCTCTGCTGTGCGTTATAAATATAAAGGAGCTTATTGACTCTTGCTGTGAACCAATGTTTTTAGGTGAGGGGCACAGGGAAAGGCTCTTTGGTTAAGAGAAAATATAAAAGTATTTCTTTGCAGTTTTATTACAGCTTTTTATGTTCGTGTTAGTCCCAGGGAACTCGTGTTAAGCAAAGGAGAAATTCCTGAGTATCCTTCCTATTGAAAACATTATGTTCCTTTCAGCTATAACACTGAAAATGTGCCTTCTATATCACAAAGGGAGATGAAAGGATATTTTAATAAAAGGATGACCCTCTCAGTAAAAATGCCTATTTTCCCCATGTGCAGCACGTAACACCTGCTGTCTCCCTATAAAACAAATGATTGATTCTGAATCACTTTGTATGGCAGAGTTACCTTGGGAACAAAATTGTGTACCAGCTGTGTCACAGCCATCACTCAGCAATTAGCTGAACTGGTCCTCAAGCAGAAACAATGTCACTTTATCTCACAGGTCAAAGATTTCAGGTCAAAAGAACATAGCTTTGTATTTAATTTCGTATATCTAAGTCAATCTGCAAAACACTGCAAAGAGACTTATGGGGAAAACTAAGGAAATCTTATTCTGTTGCACAGAGATTTAATAAACTGAAACTGGCCAAAATTAAATATTTCACTGGTTCTCTGAAAAGTATATTTCACTTCCAGTACTGAGGCAACAGACCTTCTCATAAAATGTTACCCAGCTGCTAGATGAATTGTGTGATAATTATGATAATCATGGACTTCATGATCTTAGAGGTCCTTTCCAACTTAAATGATTCTGTGATTCAAAAAAATGCAGTCTTATAAGATAAAGGCAAAAGGTTTGATTAATTCATGAGTATTCTGTATTTTGAAAAAAAAAATTAAAATTCTAATTTAATCAGTTCAGGATCCCTTATTGGTGAAACTAATACTGCTAAGACAGCTCAAGTGGTGACTTCACAAGATGATATTTGCTGTAGAGACCTCAAACTTCAAAAAGAGCTGTTGATTTACTAATTTGCTCATAAAACCAGCCTGAATGGTGGGACCCCAGTCCCCTAGTAAAGAATTCTGTTTTATTGAAGGCTTACAGGTCTACCGTAATTCTTTGAGATCACACCTTCCCTTATGAACCTTGATGCCTTGGCATGGCTACAGAATAAGAGTGCAGGGGGTACAGGTGCAATGAATTTTTTTCAACCGTACCCATTCCTTCTCTCTCTTTCACACACTGGGGCAGCAGTGAGAGGAGCAATCAGTTGAATTTTTCAGGAGTTAAAAAAAAACCAGGCAGCATCATGCCAGCCCTAATGGTAATACTACCCAGACTGTTATGAGTGACAGCTCACAGCAAGTTCAGTCTGGAGCCCTGGCCTGAGCTTGCTCTTTGAAACAGTTTTATACACCTCTTTAAAAGTGTAGGGAAAGTTTTGCTAGAAGGGACCTCTTGAGGTCTAGCACAGTCCCCTGACCCAAGCAGACCCCAGCTGCAAGCTCTCGTCCTTTTACTTTTGTTACACATCCTCCCCACCATTACAGTTTTTTGCAAATGGCAAAAGGGATCAATAAAGGTGATGCAGGGCAAAGTGGAGATGGGTACAAAACACAGTGGATACAAAAATAGGTAACCAGCAAGTTCACCAACCTTAATGACAGATGAGTGGAGTGTGTGAAAACCAGCTAATCAGCTGGATTTCCAGCAGCCTTCTCACAGGTGCATGGCGGCTGCCCATGCGGAGCAAGGCTTCTTTATTCTCTAGTTCGAGCTCCCCAGGTTCAAGAGATGGCCTAGGAATGTGCAGTCACTGTCAGAGGTCACACTTTGCTTTAGAACCATCACTGACAGTGCCTTGCAGTGCAGATATGTCACACTTGGGACAGGATTTTGTCTGAATGGATGGATGATCTCAAATGAGGGAACTTGTCACATAGGGAATTTTTTACCATTTTGGGGGGGCTTCTGGAGGGATAGGAACTATCAAAGAGACTTTTCCGTGTGGAAAAGAAACAATCATTCATTGTTGCTTTAAAACGAGGGCATTATAAAAAAGGTGAGGGG
Source organism: Falcunculus frontatus (assembly GCA_013398115.1). Classification (NCBI taxonomy): domain Eukaryota; kingdom Metazoa; phylum Chordata; class Aves; order Passeriformes; genus Falcunculus; species Falcunculus frontatus. The sequence goes on from VZRV01004150.1 coordinate 56,438, forward strand.
TTTTTTTGTAATAGTGAGCTACAGAGGAGAATTGCAGTGATCTTTATCAGATTTAACTCTTAATACTATCCTCTGTCTTTCTAAATACCTCTGGATTTGTACGTTTGGGTGCCTAAGAAAAATCCACACGTAAGGTGGTGTCCACAGTCTGTTGACTGATGGAAAATATTGCCTTTTATTTATACAGGAGATAAAGGACTAGTCAAGGCTGTAAGGGATGGGTTAGGAAAGGGTTAATACTAGAGTAGCAAAAGTTACAGTGAAGTATTCCTATAAAGGAAAAGCCTCCAATTAAGATAAAAGCACAATTTGTGTGTTATTCTAACATGAAATAGTTAATATTGCTCTAAAAATCCTGGACATTTTGAAATATCTGACAGAGATGAAAGAAGTAACATGTAGAGGTAAATTTTTATCTTTGATGACCTGTCATGAAATGTATTGAGTACCAGCTGCTGTGAATTTAATTTCAAAGTTGTTTTTGACAGCTTGTTCCAATTATATCCTTATTGAAAGGCTAGATTTTTGGTAGATTGACAAGTTTCCTTTTTATTTTTACCTTCTAATGAGCAAAACAATCTGTTACAGTATATTGATCCAGCTTATTTATTTCTGGATATTTAAAATATGGTTTGTTGTCCTTCTCTTCAGATACTCTTACCACCTGCAGTACAGCAAAAAATACACTTGCATTTTCAAAAATAGGTGGGGGGAAAGGTCACTTTAAAGGAAGTAGTGCTTTTTCTGTGAAATGAAACTATTTTAAGAGCTGTGGGCTTGTATTACTTAAAGGGAGGATTAAAGTATCTGAATATGTATTGACATAGGCACACTAAGGTTATTAGCCCCCTCCAGAAACACAACAGACCATATAGCCTACTTAAATGGCATGGATTATGACTAATATTTAGATACTATCAACATCTGTTGGCCTGGTTCTGAGCAGGGCATGAAGACCTGATTGAGGATATCGCTGTTGCAGAGTCAGCCTGTGAGAGTGATCGTAACATATGCAGACTGTGGGAGCAACAGAGAGTCCCTGCATCCATTCAGTTTCAAGAGGGACACCACCAACAGGAGAGCTCCAAAGATGGGAGACAACAGCCACAACTAGTATCAGGGGACATTTTGAATGGGGCAGAGAAATCTTTACTAAAGCAGGATTAACTGCTGCCCAGAGAAGTGACAGAATCACTCTCCTTGGAAGTTTTTAAAGCTGTCCAGAATGAGGCCTTGGCCATCCTGATCTACTTTTGTAGTTAGATCTGCTTGGAGCAGGGGACTAGAAGATGAGCTTCCAGCCTAAACCCTTCTCTGAGTCTACGATTTTTTAAAAAGAAGCTATCGATTAAATAAACCACTCTCCCAGGTAGCAGAGAGAGAATTCTGATCATCCATCATGTTGGAAATCCAGAATACATTCCACTTACTAGGGAGAACTTCAGAAAGGCCAGAAAGTAATTATAATGGTTGAATGGTGGTGTAAAAGAAACAAGAGCAAGGACCATAACAATCCTTCAGTAATGAGGAAAGAGGAAGGATGATCAATACTGCTGAATTAAATGTAAAAGTATCCTAAGACTGTCCAGGCATGAAAATTAAAAATAAATCCTTTTTAAATGCTTCAGGAGATGGAAGGCAGAGAGACAATCAGGAGAAATAAAAAGAGAAGAGGATACAGAAGAGACGGAAAAAAATAACTCAGATGTAGAAAAAATACTTATCACCAATGTATTATTGCTCTACCATTTCCATCTTACAGGATACATGAAGTGTCAATATATTGTAACACAAAACCAATTCAGGGATACAGAATTGTTCTAAAATTTAAGATAGGAATGCTGCAAATGAACCAGCAGAAAAATTCCCAGAATAAAAATTCATGAGGTGAAAAGAAGGACCTAGTCCTGAGATAACAAAGCAAAAATGTGCCAGACTGTGATTGATGGTATAATCGATGGAGTACAGCTGATCTGGATAATTCAACAATGTGGCTTGAGTCTCAACTTTGTTGATATAAATTACATTATATTTTCATTTAACTTGCTTTTCCTGTTAATTTAATAGTGGCACAAGGTATTAATGCTATTACAGCTAAAGTAGCATCCTAATGAGATGAATCGGATTATGGCCATAATAAGAATTTCCACCTGTGTGAGCATTTGAATTTCTGTTCTGTGAAACAAGAATGGAGATTTCAAAAATAAACCTGTGGCTTTTCATACCACACATGAAAATGCACACATGCACGTGGAACATCATTAATACTGCAAGACTGCATTACTAAATATTCCGGTCAGGACATATTTCTACAGTAACTGTGTCCGTGCTTGTTTATCTTGTAGTCTGAATGTTAAAATGGGAAAGGGAATAACTCAACCTTTTTTGGGTTTTTTTGTAAGCTTGTCAATAGAGAATTTACTTCCCATTTTCAAGGATCAAAGAAGGACAGAATAATGCAGTCACTCTGGTAAGGTGGCAAAGACTCTTGGGGAGCCAGAAAGACCAAAAGAGTTGCAATAAATAAGAAGTAAATACTGTATGCATGGTAAAAGCACATTTTTGTTTATTCTGATGGGATAATATGCATTCAAACTTTAGTAGTATTTAGTATAGGTTAGATTTATTGATAATTTTTAAAAGCATGCAGTATTTCCCATCTGTTCATGTGAAGAGACAGACAATCAGAAAAGCATAAGAATTTCACTGTATGCTTTGATGCTGGGAAATGCTGAACACATTCAGCTCCCATTTAAGTTTAGGATGGTTGATCAGAGATTAAAAACTTTGTACCGTGGACAAGGAGATAACAATGTTAAAGTTGATATAGTTTATTCAAGAAAAAAATAGTATAGCTTCATCTAATACAATGCCCCTGCCCCCCTCCTCAAATATTAAAAATCTATGAACTGTTACCCGTATCTTCAAAAATTATTGGGAACAAATCAGCCAGATAATATCATTATTCGATAAATATCATAAATTAAATTAAAATAGTGTGGATTTTTTGGTGGTTTTTTGCAATGATATGCCTAAATATTTTTGACAGATGGTTGTTCAGCTTGAAATACTATCTAGTAACTTCCCTGTATAAGGTAGATAATTCTATCATCAGATACCCATCCTTCATTTACAATTTTCAGCATTCAAAGATGGGCACAGAAATCCCAGATTATATTTTCCTTTTTTTGCTATTTATTATTCTAAGTGTCTTTATTTCACTTTTTGAGAAAAAGAAAAGTTAATGTAAGCTCAGGTATTCTTTATCCCAAAGTAATTCTGTTATTTTTGAAGAAGCAGAAGAGTGCACACAGATGCCTGTTAAAGGAGATGGAATATTGAATATTTTGCAGTTCATTTCTTAAAGAGAATGCACTAAAAATCAATTTGGCTAATTGAATATAGTGCTACAATGCAGTTGAATGTCTTTAAACCCCTTCCAAAAAAACCACAGCTCTGGTTATATACTTATACTAATTCTATCAGAGTTAAAATATGTCAGCCAATACTATAACTCACTGCTAGAAAGGTTTTCTGCACTGCAATCTAAATTTCTCTTCTTTCATTGTGATTTCATCATCTTTATCCTTCTTAATGTTTCTTTTTTTTGGTGTTAATGAGTTTAAACTACTTGTAGAATAAAGTCATGGGTTTTAAATAAGAGATACAGGCAGTTATTGCTTTGTCATTGATCTTCTCAGAATTGAGATCATTTTGACTCTGCTTTCAAATCTCTCCAGGATGTCAATACTTGGTAACAAGACCAGCCAAACAAGATAGCACATAGAGTCTTTGTTGTTTAACAATCGCTTAGAGTGCCTATTCTTCTCTTGGTGTGAGATGTTGTTCTTCTTCATGTGCCAAACAAAACTTGGCAAAACATGCTGCACTCTTGCTAATTTATTGCCATTGCCTAGTCTCTTTCAGACTTTATATTGCTGAAAGGCAAGGATACCTGGGCAAAGTCAATTTAACCCTCTCTTCTTGTTGTGCAACTCAGGGGGAAAGTAACCATCTGCAGGAGCAACTTGGAAGGACTCCCAGTGCAATAAAATGGGAATAGCAGTTGTTTGCGAACATCCACAGTGCCTTGTTATAACTTTTATTTACCACTCAGTCGGGTAGCATTCTAATTTTTTTTAAAATAGGTAATTCTTATTTGAAGACAGATAAGAGTATTCTCTAAGCATGTGCAATTTGCCACTGTCTTTATTGACTCTTTCACTTACTTATATCAAGAAGTACCATCATCCCCCTGTCTCCAAAAGGAAGAATATGCAAAAGAAAAAGAGTCTGAGTAGAAAAAAATATAACAAATAAACAAATAAAACTAACATGAGGGATAGAAAATTAAAGCAAAGGAAGGAAGAGGGAGTCAAAAAAGTAAAGCTGAAAAAAGGGCAGGGGAGTGTAACACCCTTGTCCTAAAAATCTTACATTCTCTTGAATTGACTTTAATATTATTTATTGAGCTTGCCATCTGTTCATAGATAGCAGTGAGTGCTTCTGCCAGCTCTAGGGCAACACTACTCAAGATGTTTCTTCCTTGTTCCCACTAAATTGTACTGTTAATGGATCAAAGCAAAATTGTTGGCTGCACAGATTCAAAGCACCGAACAAACTCTAGCTAATACCTTTTCAAAACATCTGTATGAATCACATACTTGTGATTTATTTGTGATTAACCTACTTCTGAAACAAGAAGTACTAATACTCTTCTAGATCACAAGCACAGTGGGAAGAGGCAGAGGGCCTGTCATTCCTGGTAGGTGTTTTACCTGCCCAGAGCTCTGGTGGTGGTTCTCCACAGGCACACTCATCATGCTTTCTCAGGATCAGCACCATTCATTGTCTTGCTTGCAGTAGTTCAGGTACCTTGCCCAAACAGCTGTCCTTCTAGCCCTGTCAATCTCCCCTGAAATTGCCCCAGTCTCTTCGATGTCAATTTGTTGTGGCACATTTGGGGATGGATACTAGGTACAGGAATGCAGAGCAAGGAGATGGACCGTTCCAATTCACTGGAGCGAAGTGAAAAAGTTCTGCTCTGCTACGGGTAGGAACGTGTTTAAGAAAACCAATTTAAGTCATTAAATTGAACTTCTTATCTCCCTGAGAACAATACCTAAAGGGTTTCCCTATGAAAAACCTAATAACGGTTTTACGACTTTCCTTCTGGCAGCAGCCCACTGTGTGCCAGTAAATTCTTCCTCTTGCAATGCACTGCAAGGCAGAATTTCTAGCTGCACTGGAATGATGTACAATGGTGACCCATGGACATGAAGAGTGCACTGGGTTTTGGCAGTGCTATGGGCAGCTCAGGAGGGCGTTCAGCACTGATACGTTGCTGCTTTGGGAAGGATCTGCATTTGGACAACATTCGCAGGCACATGGTGTGATTCTTGGTGTGTCATGTGCAGGGCCAGGACTTGGATTCAATGATCCTGATGGGTTCCTTCTGACTCAGCATATTCTATTCAATGATTCTGTGATACATCTGCATCCAGAGTTCTCATTCCACCTTATGTAGAATGCCTATGGAACGCCTCTGTGGACCTGTCAAGTGAAGTACTAATTACACTGAGATGAACTGCAATTATGAAGTGGGGAGCAGGTACCAAATCCTGTCTGGTTTAGGCAAATCTATGCATCACTACAGAAGGTAGAGTCTGAAGTTACTTCTTTGCCCTTCTCTTTTGCAGACTTCTTCAAAAATATACTCAGGTATTCCTAAGATAGTCCTCTATTTATACGAGAAATACTGAATTTGTTTAGCTGTGTGTTCAAGTCTTACCAAAATTTTTGAGTGACTGTTTGTCTGGTCCCTTTTACTGAAACTTCTATGACAGACAATGGGAAATACCCAGTGGACAATGATAACCCTTGTTGGTTTGGTCGTTTTATCTCATAATGTGCTGTTAATTTTGTGATAGGAATGTCCAAGAAACGTTGAGGTGATATCTTCACTCTCCAGTATAAAACATGTCATTCATAAAGTTATGGCTCTTCTCTCTAACGGGTGATACACAATTTTTCTGGTTCCCATCTGTATCTCTTTGGTCTGTCAGACACTGCTCCTGGACTTCTAAACTGTTTCATACTTCACAGGAAGGAGATGTGCATTAAAGGCCCATTTCAATGGTAATAAAAATAGAATCTAATATGGAACAACATATTACAAGTGAAGACATCTGCTCACATTATTATGAGAGTCTCAGTCCAATTACATTCACTATAAATTATGGAAGAACAATTGAGACAAAAATGTGCATATCATTGTTTCAGAGCTTCAGGCTGAGTTGAAGATTAGGTTTCCGTGCATCCTGGATTCTGAAAGCATTTTCTGACATATCACAATCCAGACTTACTGCAACAACGAAAGAAATTTATTCAAAAGCAGGTTAAACACAACTTTGCAAATATACTTAAATATTGGTTGGCCAAAAACCCCCCAGGATTTAAAAATCTAGGATTTAAATATTGTCTTTAAACAAGAAACTGTGTCATGTCATATTGTCCTGGGCAGATACTCTTCCAATACAATAGTTACCTTCTTTTAAAATTGGTACTTGGTTTACTTAGAATTCAGGAACGTTCAATGCAATTCCATTCTTTGATGCAGCGATATCACTGGGGAATTTAACCTACTGTTTTTTAAAAAATTGATTTCTAAATAATGTGGCTCTGTTGAGATGAGAAAGGATTTTATTTTTTCTGCAGGCATCAGCAGGATCATAGGATTATAGAATTTTATAGGTTGGAAGGCACCCATAAGGATCATCTGGCTCAAACTCTACCTCTAAACAGAACCAACTTAGATCACATTATTCAGGGCATTGACCAGCTAAGTTTAAAATAATTCTGAAGCTTGACATTTAATGAAGTCTCTCAGCAGTCTCATTAATTGAAATTTTTTCCCATAACAATTAATTAGAATTTCACACTTTGCAATGTCTGTCTATTTCCTCTCACCCTATCATTTTTATCCCTAAAGGCATCTGTCTCCATTTTTTCTAAACCTTCTCTTTAAGTAGTTGAAGAAAGCAACAAGATCCTTCTCTTATTCTTCCCATAAATAGTAGTGGAGTGCCAAAACTGGACACAGTTCTCCTGACAGAATTTCAGCAGTGTTGGATAGAGAGGGGAAAGCACTTCTCTACCTGCTGGCTTCACTCTTGCTCATGAAGTTTCAGTATTCTTTATGCTTTACCACAGGGGTGCATGGTTGACTCATCATGTTGTGTTCATGAAAATCCCCAGGTCCTTTCTGATAGCAAATAACATCAATGAATGGGAAATGTTTAAGGCTGGCATTATCCCAAAGAAAAGGTTTAATAAACAGGAAGAGTACGAGATGGGTCCACTATTAAATATATTCTAGCAATTCAGCTTCAATTTATCAAAACAGATTGGTGTTGATTTACTTCATGTTATTGCCACAACTTCACTGGGTCACAATCTATTAATACCTCAGAGCTTTGTCTTACCTCCATAATACAGCTTTCTATGAAATTAACCAACATTTTCTTCTCACTTTTGATACTAATAAGCTATAATTGTTCAAGCACTAGAACCTGAAATGTAGTCTATATCTACTCTGCAAATGAAAACTAAATTTTCTGTCTGCCTTCCGTGACTCTCTCCAGTCAACCACTGGAAGCTGTCAGGCTGCTCTAGTACTTTGGTGTGTGAGCACCTTCCCTTCACCTTTCCTGATGTGTGTGTGGGTCACTTGCCTGTGTGCTGCAATTAGACACAGGAAGTTCATGGACAAAAATCCTGCTGTTTTTCCTAACTTCTCATAGGATTCCATATATCACGTGGTCTTTCTTGGTTGAGATAGGAGGCCACAGGCTGGAAAGAAGACACGTGTTTTGCATCTTGATTCACAAATGGCTGACATAAACCTGGAACACACTTGAAGTTGTAACAATTGGCAACAAAATGGGAATAGCAGTGGTTGGACTGCAAGGCAGGACATAGGTGAGAAACAGTGGTTCACACTTTGGTATATGACCTCCATATATATATTCACATGTATTTGGTATATAACCTCCATATAGACAGTATCTCAATTTCAGTAGCTTATAAGAATGTTCTTTCTCCTTTCAGCACACTGAGTCTGAAGCTTTTGGTTTCCATGAACACTACAAGGATGTCAGACTTCTGCAAAGAGTGAAAGTTACTCAGGACTATGAATTTGTATGTGCCAGGGTAGGTCAACCAGTACCATGAATTTGTTTATAATTTCCAACATTGTAACAGCTTGGAATGATTATGTCCTCAATTTGGTGTTGCAGGTACAGCAAATGCCTTGTTTTTCATTCAGTAAATGAAAAGTAAACCGGGTAAAGCATATCTACTTCAGAATCATCTACATGGGTATCACCTTCTAAACTCATCTTCTTCTCCCTTACATAAATTTGCTGATGAAGAGCTAATGCTTAGACAGCAAAATAGGAAGCTCAGACCACTATAGGTATCCAGAATTATTTTATAAACATACCCATGGAACACAGTTGTTTACCATAATGGTTATTGTCAGTGATGGCATCTACCTGAACTTTTTTCTTACATTTTTATCTTGCTACATTTTTCTGCTTCTTCCTTTTTACATAGAAAACCAAGCAATTTTATTCCACCTTTCTATCGCTTTGATCTATTGCCGTAATCACTGCTTTTCTTTTACAATGGATAAATAAAGGGGTTTTTTCTTTTTTTTCTTTCTGGCCTACCTTATTTTGGCTGTCCCTCTCTGCATGTCATTCCTTCTAAAGTGCTCATATCCTTTCTCTTAGAACTCATTCATCAGCCCTTGGAGGCAGATCTAGTCTGGTTTTCTTGCATGCCCTGGTCTCTGAGCTCTCGTTACAAGAAATTTCCCTTAATGATGGAGTATCCCATTGACCAGAACCTTGGGGTACATCTTTTGGCACCTTTTCTAAAGAATAACCTACCAAATATATTCAAAGGTCTTTCCATCTCTAAAGTTAGGCCTCATGAGAACACAAACTGGACTACAGTTATTTTGCTGACAATGAAAATTCATGTATTTGGGGAGAGATAATGCAGAACAACTGTAAACAACCTTTGTAAACAACTTTACCTGTGCTGATTGTCCATGCAAAGTTATGTCAGACATTACAGCTATAACAAGTACCTCTGGAAACATGTGCAAAGGCTAGTGCAGTACTCACTGCTCCTTTCTTCAGGAAAACAAGCAAAAAAAAAAAAAAAAGAAAACCAAACCAAACCCAACCCCAATTAAAAATACCCAAAACCAATCTTCAAAAAGTAGTTTTCTGATTCTAAGCAAAAAAGTCCAAAGTCCTGAGAAAGAGAAATTGCTCTGAGCAACTTTCAGACACACTTTTAAACTCATGAAATGAGCTATATGCATGTCTGCATTGTTCCTTCAGAGAAGATACAACAGCAATGTCTAGAGTTTTAGTGTGATCTTGGTTTTCGACTGTCATCTTATAAAAATGAGTGCAAGGATCTCCTAGTAGGAAATGGAGATTGTTCTTTCCCTAGGGAAGAACTGGGTGTGCTTATGGTGCGGCATGCAGGAGAAATAAGTGACAGCATGGAAACAGAAGTCTACAGCTGAAGGGAAATCTGAACAGCTTTAGAGTCAGTTTGTGCTTTTCTTACCAGACCTGAGGGAGCCTGTGCTTGACTTGTATGCAGTGCATAGTCTGAGGTTTTCTTTCATATATGGTATAAAAAAGGTCTGACTTCTCACATGCATTTAAACATTTACTTTGCTGCTTGTCTCCATACATCAACCATTGAAAGACTGTCAGAAATGACAATTTCACTGAGCTAAATGCACTACCCATTGTTCAAATACACTGTGCTAGATAGATTTGCTCTATCAGCAAAATTTTCAACCACTTTTATGGTGTTTCAGGAATTTCTATTGTCCCAGGACCCAAATCTCTGATCCAGTGTATGTCAAATCATGACTCTAGATAATCCAAAATATTCTCTGGGTACATCTGTCCAATCATGTAACTTAAGGGTTTCCCCTATGCCAGTTCCCTGGTTGTTCAAAATACATACGCACGTGTAGGTTTATTTGTTTCTGAGCACTATCTCAGAGTAAGTCCAACTAGTTTTCTCCGAGAAAAATGCAAATGCCATTCCCATCACCACTTGAAACAGGAAATATGGGTAAGTGCATGGCAGAACTGGCTCCTTCTGCCAAACTCAACCATCTTGACACAAGGACCTAGAGCATAGAGCACATGGGCACACATTACATCACTGTTACAGAAATACCCATTCTGATGGGCTGTGACAGAGTCCTTCATGGTGTCCCAAAGACTTTGAAAGAAAAGCCCACACCTAATAGCTGTATCCTGGGGCCATGGGCTTGGCCTGAATCTCCTTTGGTCTAGAAAGACTGTGTGGAGTTCATGCAACCAGTCCTCTTGCTCTCAGCTGCATGGAGCCTCGCTCGGCCTTGCTCAGTTCCACTTACACAAGCCAGGTCAGGCAGGGAAGTGAAATGGATGGGCATTTGAAGGACACGTGAAGGACAATGTCATGGATGAAGGCAAAGCCTTCAGTTCCAGCTACTGGGAGGCTCCTATAAGGACTCCCCAGAGCCTTCTCTTCAGGATGAACAGCCCCAGCTCTCAGCCTTCCCTCATGCTGAAGATGCTTCGTCATCTCTGTGATCTCGTGCTGGACTTGCTGCAATAAGCCCATATCTTTTTTTGTCCTCAGGAGCTTGGAGCTGAACACAGCAGTCCAGATATGTCTCACCAATGCCAAGCAGAGACGAAGGGTCGTCTCTCTTGACTGCTGAAAATGTTGCTCCTAAAGCAGTGCAAGATGCTTTTGGACTTAGCAGGCCCCAGCTCCTCGTTCCTCTCCCAGCTTCGCCAGATTTGAGCTTTCCTAAAATGTGTGTGTTTATCAAGCATTCACACTGTTTAATGCTTTGAAGGCAGGATTTATCCATTCACAGCAATGCTCCTTCTGCAGCCTGCCTTAGTCATTGAAAATTCCTTACAAGTTTCAGTCACCACGAGGAAGAGTATTTTTCATAAAAGGGCTGTAAACAACATATAATGTGAACATTTTCACAGCAACACATCCCACCTCCCAAGACAGCATTTTAGCTGGCAGCTAAGTTTACTTTACATTTTTAGCTCCTAAAGATGGCAGTTGTTAATCTGTATATAATTAATTGTTGTGGCATATGAAGCAGTCAACATTATCAATTTGGCAAAAGCACTCTCATAAAGTACGCAGAATATGCATATAGTTTGTAGATTATTAATAAAGAAGTCCCTTGCTCATGAACAGGATTTTTCTTAGTATCATTATAATTGTGATAGTAACATTACCTTGATCAATGCTCTGTTTTACTGGTGCATTTCTCTTGAGTGCTCCTAATGGTACAGTCAGATGTGTGCAGGTCAACCGGTGAATTCTTTTATATAACATTTTTTACAACGAGGAGTAGAATCACGGCAATTTTTTGGAGATAAATTGCTATCCTCATTGAAAAAAAAAAAAAAGTGGAATGAATGCAAGAATTGGCTGGTTTACACAGAGGCATATTGACCTGCAAAAGTTTCTGTGCACATCCTGTTCTCGAGTTACAGAAACAAATTTAAGAGTGTATTAGTGCCCAAGAGGCAAAAGCAAAGTAAAGTGAAAACTGGAGAGAATCAAAAGATGCCGGAAGCAAACACCACTTACTGATATTTCCCTCTTTTCTTGCTCTGCCTAAGTGCTGCAGTCCATTTAAGCTGGTTAGAGCTTCACTTGAACCATGAGTACTTAAAAGTGACTCAAATGGCTTTGTCTTTTTGGGTACATCTGCTCTAATGCCAAGAAATACTGACATATCCCTGTTAGCTGTTAACAAGACAAACTTGTCAGCTACAAACCAGAGTCAGATAGCTGGATAAATTGGTACCAGAGAACTCCTGAAGCTTCTGCAGGGACCTGATTCAGGAACCTGCTGCAGGGACCAGATTCAGCATGTTTATATTTGCATTTGTTCTGAATGCAGAGAAGAACTGAATGCAGGGAGAAGGAGAGGCAAGTTTATGTTAGGTTATAATATAAGATCATTTGGACATATTAAACACAGTTCTGACTCAATGCATCCTCATACAGGAAAAAAGGTCGTCTTTTTCAGTCTTTTTCTGGGATCAAAAACCTGCATTGCACTCTGCAGAGAGACAAATATTTCAGGATAGACAAACCCCTGTGTCATACCTCCTCATGGGAGTCAGCTCTTCTGTTGGTGAGGTTTTTCTCTGTACTCTATCTACTGTTCCTTTAAAGCTTTCATGGTCATTAATTCATTTCTTCAGGTTGTCGTAAGTGGTCTCCTAAGTTCTTTTTTTCAGGCTAAAGGATAGTGTGGATTCATTTTGACATTCACTAGTGTTGGTAAAGCCTTTGAGTTTCATTTTTACTTGATCACTAAATGGGAGCTTGATCTGACTGTCAGATCAGTTTATGAGAATGGCTGTAGGAGATTGCAGTCCTTTCTGCTGTCAAGCTTAGTGAGACTATCACAAAGGAAACACCTTTGCAGCTGCTAAGATTAAAAAAATTCTACCTTTTTTTTTTTTTTTTTTTTTTTTATTTGGGTGTGCCCTTTGGTNTTTTTTAATGTGGTGTGCTCCTGTGTAAATGTACTAGGATCTTTCTGTGAAAATAAACCAAGAAAAAAACTCCTGGACAGCTATTTGAAGGTCTTGCACATTTTCAGCCTTAGGTGAATTCTTAAAGGTATGCTATAAACCCCTGAAATCACACAGGTCGTAATGAAGATGCTAGCTCATCCCCAAAAGTACAGACAGAGTGTTATACTGTGTCCTTTTCTGATTTTGATCTAGTACACTGATGCACTTCATTTCACTCAGATTGATCAAAATCAGTGTCTAGCTCACAGATTCTTCATTTCGTTTTGTTGTTCCAGAATACCTGTCCTCAGCTGAATCACTACACAAGCAAATATATGAAAAATAAGTAAATGGACTGCGATCTAGATATTGCTTCAAGTGGCAAAATCTCTGTTATTCCCTTTGTCTGAAGAAACTCACTGTGTATCGGGTGATTACCTTTTTCCTTCTGCTTTAGTCGGCTGCTTAATTGAGGTCCTGTTTTACAATACTGAATAATGCATATCGATTCATAGCTTTCACAAAAACTGCAAGAGTAAGATTGGCATCTGGTGGACTTGACAGATGCACGAGGCGCTCACAATGCTTTTCTGTCAGGCAATTCAGTCCCCAGAAAAGGAGACTGCATAACTAATGAGTTTTGCACCTCCTCTTCATGTGCTCATCTGCTTTCCCATTGATGTAATTTATGAGGCACTTCTGTGAGTCACGGTTAGCACACTGAAGTGGCAGCGCTTGGTGGCAGCCATTATAATAACCATAAAGCAAATAAAACAGGATTCAGGAAAGTGGGAAATGAAGTCTAGGCAGCAGAGAACACCTGTTTTCTGTTTATGCCTTCACTAAATATTTGCAATTCATTAAATAGTCACAATCAGAGTTTGATAACGTATTTACATTCACAACTGCTTTTACAAACCAGAATTCTTGCGCAATTGCTGGACTTCTGAAGAGCAGGTTTTGTTCATCTCTACTAAATAAAAACTTTCATACCAGTTTGCTATGATGAAGTGAGTAGTTTATGTGACATCAATAAAACTTTTGACACTCACATGACCATCTGCTAAATAGAACAGAGCAGATATTTCTAAATTGTCACAGGGAGCCACTTCTGTGGCCCCTATAGACACATCTAGGCAAGTAGCAGATGGGGCTCAAAATAAATGTAATGTGTTTGAAATGCAGTTGTGTCACGAAGGCACGCTTGGAGCTGAGGACAGAAAGTCTTTCGTAACCATCAGAAAATTGCTGCTGTCTACAAGAGTCAGTAGGGAGCTGTTTAGTTGGTTCTTTGGAAGTGTATCTGATGCTTGAAGAGGCTATCTGGGAACAGAGACTAGACAGAAGTAAGGGAATAAAGGTGATATTTATTTGAAAGGCCTTCAAAGGTACACTCTGGGGAGCCCAGAGGCTACTGCCAAAATGGACCCCAAGATGGACCACAAGTCACGAGTTCTTCACACTTTTATAGGTTTGGTCCATTTGCATACCAGCATAAATTCTCCAATTAAAACTTTAGCTACTGATGTAAGTTCTCTAAGTTCAGGCCCCCTTCTCCAAGATGTTGGTTTACACATTTCTGGGCCCAGGACGGTCTAGGTGTCCTTGGACAGCAAACCTAGAGACTTTGTTATGTCTATCTTAGCATGAGAGAGCAGCAGCAGCAGGCTATAAGACACTTCAGAGTTTTACAGTAGGCAATACAGAATATAAAAGCTAAACCTCAAGGCATTATATCAGTACAGATACAATACATCACAGCTTTTTCTGCATAGTCCACTGGTATTTGATATACAGAACAGAAACACTGTGTTTCATGATAATAAAGTAGGGACGACTGTGTTCAGTCAGGAACACAGACTTGAGGTCGACCAAGACAAGTAGTGATGTACATAGGATTTATTCTAACAGAATATAAAAGTAGGGTTGTCCAGGGTCTTTTAGTTACAAGCCAATAGTACAAGCCATGACTTTCTATTAGCATCCCAAAAGCTGTATTGCTAGAAGTCCAGAAAGCTGAGCAATGCTTGCATGCATGTCATAAAAGAGGGCATAATAAAGTGAATGTGTCCAGTAAGTCATTAGATATTTTTTATAAAAGCAGACTTCTGCTGACTGTGACAATCATCTAGCAATCCAACACCGAACTAATCATTAGGGAGAACAGAGACATGAAGTTCAATAAGAAGTGCAAAATACCAAAATACTGAATCAGCATTGAAACTGACTGCATGAACAGCAGTCCTGCTGAAGAGAACCCAGGGACAACAGGGAATGCCAGGCTGAGTACAAGCTGATAGTGTGGTACTACTGTAAATAGGGCACGTTGTGGACTGTGCTATGTTAGGGTCTTGGTGAGCAGACTGAGGGAAGTTCTTAGCTTCCTTCTCTCAGTATTATTGATGAATCCCCATGTATATGCAGATGGGGGTCCTGAAGTTAGATAGGACCATGGAGAAACTGGAGAGGGTCCAGCAGTGAAAAGCTAAGATGGTTTGGGACACAGAATATATGTGAGGAGCTGGACTTCGGTCTTGTGAAGAGGTTATCGGAGGGGCTGGGCTTGCAGAGGGGTGATCAGCCCACGTCCATGCAAATGGCAGCTAAAAGCTGATGGGTGTCACTCATCTTTGCAGAAGCTCAAGAGGGACTCGAGTTGCAGCTTGGGGGGCTTAAGGTGGACATTAGGAAAAGATACATTCACCAGAAAGGTAGTGCAGCACTGAAACAGGTTATTCATGGGGCAACCAGAATCTATGATTTTGGAGGTTTTCAAGACTTCTTAAACATAAACATGACTGACCTAATCTGCTGCACCTACAGCCCTGTTTCAACCAGAAGATTGGAGTAGAGACCCCAAGAATTCCCCTCCAAACAACATTTTTTCACAGTTTTAGGATGGTCTCCGGGTTTAAAACCAACCAGAAATAAAGTACCACACATCCACTGGCTCACTTCCTCACAGTGACATCAGAGAGAAAACTGGAAGGACAGAAGTGAGAAAATTCGTAGGTAGAGATAAGGACAGTTTAAAACGTGAAGCAAAAGCCACACACACACAAGTAAAGCAAAACAAGTAATTCATTCATCCCTCTCATGGTCAGACAGGTGTTCAGCCACCACCAGGAAAGCAGGGGACGCTTATACAGTGATTTGGGAAGACAAACACCATCACTTCAGATATCTGTCTATTCGTTCTTCTTCCCGCAGCTTTATATACTGAGCATGATGTCATATGGTCTGCAATATCCCTTTCACCAGCTGCAGTCAGCTGTCCTGGCTGTGTATCCTTCCACCTTCCCATGCATCCCTGCCCCTCTCACCAATATAGCAGTATAAGAAGCAGCAAAGCCCTTGGCTCTGTGCAAGCCCTGCTCAGCAATACCAAAAACATCTCTGTATTATCAACCCTGGGTTCAGCACAAATCCAAAACACAGCCCCATACCAGCCATTGTGAAGAAAACTAACTCAGCCCCAGCCCAAACCAGCACAGATGGTTTTCTTATCCAAGCTGCCCCACACTATCTAGTTGTAAGCAGTCTGAAAGCAAGTGGGAAGACTGAAGCCATGTCAGCAACACACAAGTTAAAAGGCTGCCTAAAAACTGAAGCCAAAGATTTGTAGAGATTGCTTGCAAAGGCATCCAGAGAGAGAGTGGAAAACAAATTAAAACTCTGAGACAAGGCAATCTGAGATGAACAGAACTCAAGCAGAAAAGAAGTGTTGAGAGGTAAGAGTATTCTAAGCCCACTTTTTTAAGGTTAAGAAGGTGAGCTGTTATACTGCAGCATTGAAATAAAAAGTTACTTTTCAAATACCATTTACACAGAGGTGTCAGTCCTTTACGAAAATAAACACTGGCACTCAAAGAAGAAACAAAGATCTTGCAGAAGAGAAGTAGCTTTCTTCCTCTTCTGCACAGACCCATGAAGCCCCAGATCTTTCCCTGGCTATGAAAGCCTGGAGAAGAAAGATGAGAAGAAAGACTCGATTTATTGGAGAGGCCCTCTTCAACAGACAGATGCTCAAGAGGCCAGAGCACCCTGATACCCTTACAGGCTGTGGTGAAGCACTTTCCACTTGCTGAAGATAATGAATTAAAAGTAGAGGAATGGCGCAGAATTTAGCAATTTTCTAAAGGTAAGTCTAAAGCCGTGTAAAAAGTCAATGTAGCCACTGATCCAAAAGCAATTCTATTTGAAAGCTGTTTCAGTAGATTATGCCTAGGTCATGTGTGCAGAAACTAATCATTTCTTGAAGGTTAGTGCTAAACATGCAAGGCCATGTTGATAAGGACATGAATAAGATCAGGGGGCTGGAGCAGTCTCCTATGAGGGCAAGCTGTGAGAGCTGGGTTTGTTCAGCCTGGAGAAGAGAAGGCTCCTGGAAGAACTTTGAGCATCTTTTCCATACTTAAAGGGGGGGCCTATAAGAAAGACGGGGACAGACTTTTTACAAGCACATGTAGCGATAGGACAAGGATCAATGGCTTTAAACTAGAAAAGGGTAGATTTAGACTAGCTGTAAGGGTGACATTTTTTGTGATGAGGATAGTGACGCACTGGAACAGATTGCCCAGAGAGATGGTAGATGTCCCATCCCTGGAAACAGCTAAGGCCAGTTGGATGGAGCTTTGAGAAATGTGTTGTAGTGGAAGGTATCCCTGCTCATTGCAGGAGTGTTGAACTAGATGAACTCAAAAGGTCCCTTCCAACCTAAACCATTCTGTGATGCTGCCCTATGATTAAACTCTATACATAGCATTATTTCAGAGGTGAGCCACACACTTTTGACAGTAGCACAGCTGTTTACTGACATAAATCAACCAAGACCGTGTGTCTAGGTACTGAAAGAAATCTATCTACAATTAACCAAGACAAGTCTGCACACTGCAATCTCTGTGGTTCAGAGATTTGCTGCATTTGTATGATGTTGGATTAACTGAAACTGCTGATTTATGGATTACATTTAAATTTTAACCTGAATTTAGTTATTGTGCTTATTAATGCATTGCCAGTTTAGTAAAATCATAGTAACTTAACTTAGTGTATTCTCAGTTAAGTAAATACTGATCTGTCCAATACAAGCCAGTTGCATGGAATGAACATTGAGACCTTAAGTAACCTTAGACAAGAAATTTACGACTCAGCTGTCTCTCTGCAGGTTCATTTCCTCTCAGCAGCAATTCAAAAAAGAATTAATCCACTGCAGAATTAGCTTTCTCCAGAAATGCAAATCTGCTTCAGCAGAGCAGCATTATTTAAGCACTTTTATTGCTCAAGCAATTGGGGGTGACGTCTTCTTGGAAGAGCTTACAGAATTTTTAGAGTGTGAAAGTTACAGCAATGTGCAACCACAGTACAGAGATGGAGATAGATGCAAGAAGACAGGAACTTGAACTGTATGGAAAGAAGCCAATTTTATACTTCATTATGATTTTAGATATAATCTTCTGAGCCACTGCCTCTGTTCCACATCTGTTATCAAAAATTTGAAGCCATTCATATTCTCTGTATTTACATTTCCTTCATACTTCTGAATCATTACATTCTCTTGCAACACAAGTTTAAAGATACAGGGTCTCACAGTCCAGTAACATGCCCTGTTTCAAACAATCTTATGGCATAATATTTTGAAAACTTAGTTAAAAGAAAAGAAGTTTTCTTTCCTTCCAATGTAGAAGCAGATAAATTGTAAAGACAAGGACATTTCTGAAGATGCAGCAGAACAGCTTCTTCCACAGCTACATATATATCAGAAAACATCACAGACATTTATAGATTTGATCCATTCACCTCCTTCAACACTGAAAAGCATTTGCAGTTACAATCTGAATTATTTTGGGGGTGGGCAGGGGGAGGAGGCAATAGGGAAAGAGGAGATGGAAGAGAAATTACTACAGCAGCACAATATTACATTTTTCTAGTTGTTAGACAAGGATTACTTGAGTTTTACAGGTGAAAGAGTGATTCTCTAGTCTGCTATTTAAAACACAACTGTAACATTTGAGTTCCTCACAGCCTTGAATATTTTCACACATTCCACTTTCCCAAAGAGACCAAAAGTGACACCAGCCAGATTTCAGAACACAAAAGCATGGGTAAATTCCCCAAAGTTGTTGAGAAAGTCAAGTAAAACTATCTAATTTCCAACACAGAACTGAGAGGAGCATGTTTTGAGCTGTCTGAGCTCCCTACGGAGAACATGACGAGAGTTAAGGTGCATCCAAATGTGACTCTAAAGAGCCAGCTCAGACAGACAACCAGTTGTGAATATTTGCTTCCAGCTAACATGAACTCATCTCTCTGCTGGTTAGACATGGAGCCTGATGTGATTGGCTTGGATGTAAACATGTAAATTGTAAACCTTTTCTTTTAGTCAAATGAATGTTACCTGGAACATCTACAGTCTGCCTAAAGTGAGTTGATGGAGAATACTCAGTACACATATGACTCTTAAGTTTGAGTCTTCTCTGGAGGCTTCCGGGGCAGATCTTCAGCCGGTAAAAAGTGTTCCATCATTCTTCTGTAACAGCAGGTAGAAAATTTCCCTCATAGTTCAGCACTCTGGCTTATTCTTTCTTCTGCCTTAGAGTGCAAGAATGGGGACTGTATCTTCTTGTCGCCTCAAAATGTTTCCCAGTCGTTAGGCCACAGGCTGTTTGGGACAGAGCAGCTGGGAGACAGGGACAAAGAGAAAAGGTTTGGATTAGAAGTGCCACATCCCCTCTTTACCTTTTGGCACCATGAGCTGTTTGAAATGGAATTGCCGACTGCCTGGGAGGCAGCCGGAAGGAAGAACACTGACACATGCTCTCACTGGCTCTGGATGCTGCCTCAAGCATGCGGGGGCCCCTGTGACCCACGGTTGTTCCCCACCTGCTGCTCACAGAACCCCACAAACACGCATGGAATAGGGAGCCCCACAACCAGGCGAACAGAAACAGAATTTCGGGGGATGACAGGATGGACTGTGCTGGTCAGGCACTGCTCATGGCTTTTTCACAAAACCTTTGTTTGCTGTCTCAGGTCTCTTAAAAAGAAAAAAAAGGAATTATAAGCTGCTGCATCTGTAGGTTGACAGGAACAGAGCCGGATGTGGCTGCTGTGCATGGGCCATGACTGCACCAGCCCCACTCCTTCCATAAAAAAGACTGCCTGCTCCAGTGGGGGCAGAATGTTGGGGGTTTCGTATGCTTAGTTTTCACAATCAGTCATTAGTTATGCTTAAGGTCCATGAATCTGGTCTTGTGGTTTTAAAAATAGTAAAACACTCTGTATAAGCTATGCAGCATGGGGTTGGGTTTTTGTTCATGTGGTATTACAAAATGGGAAGATAAGACTTGTGTAACAAGCCAGGAAATTTCAAGAACAAGTATGTTTGCTGTAAGTTTCTCTCTTGTTTTTCCAGTTTCAAAAGATTTTCTTGCAAGACTTATTCATGGCCAGTCCCACATCCTGGGATCCAAATTAAAATCTTCCCATCTTATTCATTTAGTGAAGAACATAAATGTGTGAAAAGCCCCTAAAAGCAGGTATAACATAGAAAATGAATGCAGTAAGTCACAAGTGTTTCAGTGTGGAGAATATTATGCAGTTAGCATATAGCAACTAAATTAGAAGCAGGTAAACAGCAAAAATAATCCCCTAACTTCACAAACTCATTTTAATGGAAAAGTACAGACGCAAGAGCATCCAAATTTGAAACATGCTCTGCAGTATCTTTAGCACTTTGAGTGTACTAGGCTTGCATTCTGACAAGTATTCAGAGCCTTCCTACTGCAGGAGAAAACAAACCATCAGGTTTAGACCCTGTATTATCTGCAATAATCTTCCTCCACCACCATTCTAATGCTAGAGACGGCAAAACATTCAGATAGTCAATGATTTGCATGTATTTTTGGAAACTGTAGACAGACTTCCCTGTTATTATTTGACTGAAGAATCAGGACCGGCCACAAGTAGGGATGAGGCATTAATGCA
Source organism: Falcunculus frontatus (assembly GCA_013398115.1). Classification (NCBI taxonomy): domain Eukaryota; kingdom Metazoa; phylum Chordata; class Aves; order Passeriformes; genus Falcunculus; species Falcunculus frontatus. The sequence continues at coordinate 77,077 of VZRV01004150.1, forward strand.
TGAGTTAGTCTTTGTGATAAGAAACATCAAAGGGAAAGATAATTAGGAAATAATTTTTACTGAATTAAATACAATCGATTTGCCTAACCTGACTTCTGGCACATGGAAGGTGGCTCCTTCTCCACTTGCAGGACAGTTGCAGAACAGGTTTGGTGACCTGGTAGCAGAAGAAAAGCAAAATGTTTCACCTGAGGAAGCATCCAAGCTGTCCATGCATAAACCACATACAACTGACAGGAGGCAATGGCAGAGGACAGCAGTGGTAGGTTTCCATTTGTGGTGGACAGAAGCCCCCATCTGCCTCCTTGGCTTGCTATCTAGATTGATTAATGGCTTGCCAGGGGCTCAGATCCAAGATGTAGCAGAGGAGCTACCAAGGATCTTGGGCTATCACTCCCTGCTGCTTAACCACATGGGCACCAATGACACTGCCAGAGGAGATCAGTGGGGTCAGAGTGCCTACAAGGATCTGAGAGTGAGGATCAGGAATTATAGGCTGGCCAGCCTGCAAAAATCCTGGACCAAGGTCCCTTGGAGCACATTTCTGGGCCCATGCAGAAGGAAGTGATTAGGAAGAATCAACATGAGCTTACCAAGGGTCAGTCACGCCTGAACAATCTGATTGCTGTCTGTGATAAAATTACTGGGCTTATGGACAAAGGGAGAAGAGTGGATGACTTTGACCTTGCCTTGAGCACTTGTCAGCCCTTTTTCAAACACTTCCTTCTCTTGACTTAAAAAAATACAAATTACAACCAATAAAGTTCTTTAGTATCTCTACCAGCATAACACATAGGTTCTTAGCACAGCAACGTGAAGTGGAAGAAGAGCTCACACAAATAGTTGTGTGAGTCAACTCATGGCTTTGCCATGCTGGACATCTAGGAAAGATATTCTCATACTTATTTCCATGAAAAAAACAATACAGATTTTCATTATATTGACAGATACAGAGAAGCAATGGTGCACACCCAGATCTCTTGGTGGACGTCTGCAGTCCAGCTGAGTGGATATGGGCTGGCACAGAACCTGGGGTAACACTGCAAATGAGGAGAGGAAAAACAATTAAAGTGTCCACAACAGGACATGAAACTGAAGATATCAGAGCAGTAGTTGTAGAAGAAACTTTCTGAGACTCTGTCCACCCTGACAATAACTGGTCACATCTTTGGAATCACCAACAACATTGCATCTGCAGGTTTAAGGCATTTGTCTGGAGACTGCAGACTGTCCTTGCTCTTCGGCCGAGAGCAGGTTCCCCTTCCCTTTGTCTTTCCTTTACTTTTCCCATCTGGGTAACTAAAGGCATTGCATGGAGACGTGCTGACATCTTGAGAACCAGCTCTGTCACATGCCATGAACACTTAAAATTCTTCTTGACCTTCACCACTGCTTTTAAGGTCTTCCCTTTCTAGGCAAACTCATCCAAAGCCTTCTGCTGCAGATCTCTATAGGTGATGCAACATGTTCATCCCTGAAGGTCACCAAAGCCACTCCACTCTGCCCTCAGGCACCCTCACATGGGCCTGAACAGACCCTTCCTGTTTCTGTGAAGTAGTTTCTTCCAGAAACAGCCCCTAACTTCAGGGTGCTTTTTGACAGGAGTGAGATGCTGGATGTGGAGTTCAGGTAGTGCCTTGGTGTTGCTTTTGCCTAATTGCTTTTTCCCTTGGGCACCATGGCAGCGTAATTGTAGCCCCGTAATGTGATGTTGTCGCTGCTAGAAACATGCCAGAAACCTGGTGTTGAGTCTGCAAGGGCTCAGAACTGAGGCTTGTCTGCTCTGTCTTAGTTTCTTGTGACCTGCCTGCAGCTTTATTTTATGTGGTTTTGATGTGGCAGCAATTTTTTTAACTGATGTATCAATATGTTTGGTTTATCTTTGTGTGATAGAAGCGTTGTTTGCTATAGGTGATAGTAATAAGCAGTAGTTCCAGGTAGATTGAGAATTTTACAACTTTAATAAAATGCTACTGAGTAGAGAAATACAGGTCTGCAATGATAACCACAAGATGTGGCAGACAGGATTACAGCTACGGGATGAGAAGAGATGGGGCACGGGATTGGCACTGAAGACCCCATGTTATAAAAAGATCAGCCATGATCAATTAACCTGCAGACCTGGAGCTGGACAAAACTGTGTTAGGGCCAGGAAGAAGAGCAAAGAAATAGTATAACACACATAAATCTAAATTTAATATATATGGTGCTATGTAACCTGGAGCTGCAGACCAAGGATGAAAGAGAAAGGTGTGCAGGCATGTTAGCAAACATACAATTTGTGTGTACACAATATTATGTATATATCATACTGTCAAAATGAACATCATATTTCTCCTGGTAAAGGATTCCACATGTTGTCCACTTGCCATAATATTCCCTCCCCTGCCAACACCAGCATGAAACTGCTGACCTTTGGACACAGAAGAGCAATGGAAGGGTGAGGATAACACTAGGAAAATGGCAGAAACTAAAAGGTGTGTGCATTACAATTACAGTTGTATTACTGTTATTACTATGGCTTTTTATCTGTACATAAATATTCTACCTGCATTATTTTTCTTTTTTTTTCTGTAATAATTAGGTCTAGACCAATAATGATTTCTGAATTAGACTGAAGATTTTACCTTTGCTAACAATAACTTCTTGGCCTTTGTACACAAGGTGTGCTTCCTCTTTGCACATATACTTGAATGCAACATCACATGAGTGGATTTGAATCTGTATTGAGAGCCTCCTCTGACAGCTTTTGATCTGGGATCTCTACCAAATTTCCATTAGAATCACTGATATTTTTCCATGTGTTGCTTTTTACATGTTTACTTTTTTGCTTGTATATTTGCTTGTCCGTACATAATATTCCTTGCTTGGATTGTTTTACTGTTTCTATACACATTTGATTAAAATGCTTACGATTATAATCCACATTTGGCTTCTATCACAAAGCAGAGACATGCTCCCAGCAAATTATTATTTACAACCAAAGTGGTGAGTGCCACAAAGGTGAGCTAGGGATTCATAAAGTTATAAATATTTAGCAGTAGAATAAGTCACTGTGTTCCATTCAGTGATTTCTACAGCTACAGCCTCTGGTGTTCCCCTTGCATGCTTACTTACATAAGGAAAGTGTTATGAAAAAGGTGGCCACTGGAGCTAGAGCTGCTGTTTATGCCTCTCTGTATTCAAGTAAAAGTAAGAATGAGTTATTTCATTAGAAGGAGGAAATGAAATAATTTCCACTTGTATTCTGATTTACACAGTTAGTAGCACTGCATTCGTGTTAAGCATGAACATACGTATCACCCTGGCTTCTCTTTGTTTCAAAAGTGGAATTGGTCTGGGAATAACCATATGACCTTCTGAGAAGGTCAAAGTGGAGAAAGGAAGAAGTGGTATTGATAATTCTAGCCAGTCAAGATTTACAGGAGTTACGCAGTCATGTGTTGTCTAGTTATCTCTCCTGGTGCCTAGATTCAAATTTTAGATTCTCAGATGTTCCATTCTGCTTGATGCCTAAGCCCTAAAAAATTTGGCTAGAAGTGTCATGTTTATATGCTAACAATTCACATTCTGTAAAATCCTGCAGAGGATGGTCTCACCTAGTACACAGACAGGAGCCAGGGAGGAAGGAGAACACAGTGAGTAGACGAAGCAGTGCTGTCATCTCTTTTGTAAAAAAACCCTGAGGCTGACATCAGAGACAATGCTGTAGAGTTGGTGTTTCTCTGCCTGTGGAAATCAGGATCTAAAGCTCTTTTTGAACACTCTCACCATGAAACTGTATTGCAGTTTCTCAAGTGGCACCTCACAGGCTAATTTGAACTGCAAGCAACCAACAAGTATCCTGCTGATAGCAGAAGACTTTCTGCACCAAACTTCACAGGATGTGATGAAAGTGTGTGAATGAGGGAAGGGCCAGAGATCACTTTCAGGCTTTTGCAGTAAGAGTTGAGTAAGTAGAACTGGAGTACCACTGCTAAATCCTTGCTCCCTCAATCCAACCCTTTGCCATGTGCATATTCACCTTCCTTTAATTTGTCAGACCTTACCCCCACAAATAAAAGAGTAGAATATTCTTGATACCAGGAAGTCTGAGATGAAAAGCCCTCAGCATCCCAACCTGCCTACTTTGTATCGAACAATAATTGATTATTGAATCAGAGATTTATAGCAACTATAGCTCAAGTTTTAGAACACATGCCTAGAAGCTGCTGAATACCCAATATGAAAATGATGTATTCAGAAAACAAGGACTGGAATCCTTTCAAATTAAAGTAATGAAGATCAAGACAAGACCCTATGGGAAGGGAAGTGATATTAACTTTAAACAACACTTATTCTCCATCCATCCTATCATTCTTTCCTCAGCTTTACTCGTATAAACATGTACACTGGTAGTATGGGATGGATCGTTTCTGCACAGCATGAAGAATGACAGCTGCCAGCTGCTGAATCCTTGCTGTGTATTCTGAAATCTCCTTGCTGGTAGCTGCTTTGGGTCAATTATTTTGTACCCCTCAAGAGTCCTCAGCTATTGAAGTATAATCTTTTGCCTCAGGAGTTCACTTACAACAGCCTCCAAAAATGTCAGGCAAGGTAGCTGACCATTTTCTGTTATTTCCTCATTTTGTGTGTCTTATGGCTGCAGTCTGTCTTCCTATTGGAATTTCAGGATGAGAGGAGCACAACCCACATGATACAGCTGTGCAGGCACTCTCTTGCTGTCAGAGTGCCAGTCTTCGCTGTGAAGGCAGTTGTGCTGCTGCCTTGGTGCAAGCAGCACCTTCCTTAGTGGCTACTGATTTTACTTTTGTCACATACATCATTGGCCATTGATGCTGGCCATTCTTCCAACCTGTGCTCTAGTGCTTCTTGGGGTGCTTTCATGTAGCTCTGTTTCTGTTCATGCCGCCATCTCAGTCTGTGTATTTCTGTTCTTTGACTGTGGGTTAGATGTTTTCCTCTGGCCTGGCTGAAGGCATGACAGAATTTGGGAGCGGGGCTTAAAGCACATGCCTTGCCTCAATCTTTCTTATGAGCTGGAGAGGCTCTCAAGGTGCTGGGCTTTCTTCTCTCTTATCTGTAGGCATCAGAATGCATGGAGGGGATGAGTATATTCCCATTAAGCCTTCCAGAGGCACTAACTTAAACAAGAACAGCAGTCCGTATATGCAGATATACTCATCCCAGCTGTGGAACCAGACCAGAAATGTCAGCTGCAGAAATCCTCCTTCTGGAAGAGTCCCCTATGGAAAGAGGAATCGAATATCAAATAAAATGTTAATAGTTTGCCACCGTCTCCCTCTTTTTTCTCAGCTGTTTAAGCCTTACTGAAATACAAGAAAAAAAAAAAAAAAAAAAGAACAAAAATCATAGAGTTAAATAAATTATTATAGTAACTCACAGACAAAATTCCTTTTCTTCAAAACTCATTTCAAAACCTCAGATATGGAGATATAGTCCTTAGTCTCAAGCCTTTGAGAGACTATTGAAAGACAATTGTCGCGGATGCTGGCCGCCCGGTGGCCAGGCAGACGACAAGGGGTGGCGGCGTCTCCAGTCTAAGCGGGATCAAGCCAACCCCTGTCTGCAGTTGGGGCGCTTGCAGTGGCTTCCCCGATGGCAGGCTGCAGCAAGGGTGTCGTGGAGGCGCGAGGAGAGCGGTAAGGGAGAGAGAGGGACTCCGGTTTGGTGTTCACAGTCCAGCTTTATTACCCACAGCGTGGGCTCAAGCCGAAGGGAGAAGCACCGCGCAGGAGCCCAGAGCCCTCTGCGCACCGCTTTTTAACAGGGGAGGATCCGGGGTAACAGACCAATGGGATTACGGGGTGGTAACAAGGGTTGACAAATCAGGGAAGAGTAGGGGAGGAACAAACCAATCGTGAACCAAGGAATACAGAACTTTCCAGAGGGGAAGGAGGAGACATATTCAAACAAACCAATCAGGGGTTAAGGAATAAAGAACTTTCTGGGGAAAAGGGAGGAGAGACGTTGTTGAAGGCGACACCCAGTGGGATGTGGCTTTAAACCTCGGTCCCGCCCTCAGACCCGCCCTCAGGGTTGGAGTCTTGGGCGGGGAAATCCACCCACTGGATGTCGCCCGGCCCACCAGGGGGCCGAGCCACCGCAACAGACAATAGTTTGTAGATGTGAGGTTCAGAATTCCTAAATTCAATCTCTCCTGAAATACTTTATTTTTAAGGCTTGATAGACGTACACAGAGCTATAGGATTACATGTGCAGGAATAACAGTAGCTCCTGCTGGAACTATGCACTATGCTTATCTCCATGGCAGCCAAGCAATTAAGAAAGGAATAAGCAAATTTCTTTTGCTGCATATTCTTTCCCTCAGCCCTCCTCCTGTTTTTTCATTGTTTGCCAGCAATATCTACTATGATGTTTGGCTCAGAAATGTCAAGGTTAAAAAAGTCATGTGACTGAACAGCGCAAAACATTTTATATCCAGCCCTTCAAAGTTCCTTCAAGCCCTTCCTGCTGAAGATTTTCAGACTGATCCTGTCCCACCTGGAGTGAGGAGGGACTATGGAGTGAGTGCTGTAATGACCTATCAGCTCTTCCCAGAAGCAGCTCTGCCAAGTCTTCCACTTCACATTGGCAACTTGTAGGCCCCAGCCCTAATCTCCTTTCCTTCATCACGGAGGGATGTCTACATCCTGTGCTGCCCTGCTGTTGGCACTATGAACCCTTGTGACCCATGACCCCTTCTCTGGTTGCTGACTCTTAGACTTCTCTACACCAGCACAGGCTAGAGAGTGAGACTGTACAGGAAAAAACAGTAAAGAATAAGATACAGGAAGAAGGTAAGAGAGACTGCAGTTGATGTAGAACTTGATCAATCGGGTATCAACCTGATCAACTTGGTACCAACCAGCAGCTTGCTTATACATGGCCTGTCCTCATCTACCCACACTTTTCTCCATTTTCCTATGCTTATAATTCCCACCCCCTACCTTGAGCCATCTCTTTTCCCACCTTTGTCTCCTCCCAGATAAACAACTTTAGTTACTTTTTCCCCACTGGTTCCAGTTTTGCTACATCCATAACCATATCTGGCATTTCTTTAGCCATCACATCTCAGCCTTACATGATACAGAATCATTAAGGTTGGAAAAGACCTCTAAGATCATCCAGTCTAACTGTTAACCCAGCACCACCAAGTTCACCACTAAACCGTGTCCCCAGGTGCCACATTTACACATATTTTAAATACCTTCATGGATAGTGACTCTACCACTTCCCTGGCAGCCTCAAGTTCCAATGCTTGATGACTCTTTCCGTGAAGAAGTTTTTTCAAATCTCTGCAAGGTTTATTGATATGGTAACCTGGACACTACGAGTTTTTTTCCGAGATTGTACTCCCCAAAAAGACTCCAGTATTGCCCTCCAGTTCTCTTACAGCTACCTGGGGAACTTGTCGTTCTCTCACACAGTTCCCCATAATCAGCTGTGAAATCCAGCCATTTCTCATGGTGTTACACTGTAATGTTTGCCAGCTCCTCACTCCGCTGTTTGTTATGTTTGGCAGTTTCTCTTGTTATGTTCCCTATTTTCTCATGGTCTGTTCCATTATCTAAGCCTCACCACAGGGCCTAGTCATCTTCATAATGTATTTTAGCAGGGAATGTAATCCATACTGTGTCCTGGTGCAGAAGTCACAGAAAAATACAAATAACTTGTCCCCTAGATGGAATCACAGAAAACATGATTGGAAAGGATTTCTGGAAGTCATCCAGGTGAGTCTTGAGAACTGCGAAGGAAGGAAATACACTACTTCTTTGGTCAACCTGTTTCAGTGCTTAACTACTCTCACCATGGAAGAATTCCTTCCTTACATGTCACTGGCATTTCTCTTGCCATGCCTTGTTGCTGGAAAATTTTCCTCTTGTCATTTCACTGTGCACATCTGTCCCAAGTCTGGTGCAAAGTTATTTTTTACAGCATGAAAGGGAAGTTTGCTTCTGTACCCTATGAAGTCCACTTTTCCATTTATCCCAGTCACATCAGCAGTGTGTGTGGTTCAGGACAAAGAACACGTTAAAAAAAAAATCAATTAAAATTAACCAAATTACTTAATGAGAACAAAAGTCAGCTGCATTTCCTCATAAATGGTTCATAGACATGTATCAAATATATCACATCTTCCAATTCTGTGGAATCACTTCACCTAAACCAAGGCTACCTCTTGTACAGAGAGAAAAGGAAGCGGAGAGCCTTGGGTTTAGAGCAGAAGAGGCAGGGAAGCTATTCCAAAGATTTAAATGAAAGGAAAGATACTGACAGAAATTCAGAAAAAGAACTTGATACCTGGCTAAGGATGTTGGTATTGTCTGAGTTGCTAAGCAACTACATAAGTTATTAATAAATTTCAACATTAAGTAAATTCTGTTATTTCAAGAATGAATTACAATCTACTTAGTATTATTTAAAAGAAACCAAAATGTGCTTTGTAGTGAGAGAGTACTTCTCAGTCTTTCACTTTACAGCAGCCTGCCACTAACATATACGTATAACATCCATACACTGCTTAAAAAATATAAAATCCTTAATCCAAATGTGGATACCTAGATAGAAGCAGCCTTCTTTCCTCAGTTCTTCCCCTTTCCTTGAGATGCTTTAATGTCACCAAACCTGAAGTTGATCTCTACCACTCAAGTCCTTCTATTTTTTTGTATCTGCATCTCTGTCAGTTTATGACAGAAAGATGTATTATAGTAATCAGTGTTCTGCTGAAGGTACAGCATCTCTTTTGATGCTTATAAGATTTATGAGCTAAAATAAGCTCTGGTCAGCATAGATGTTAACTATTTCAAAAAATGCTGTTGAAATCATCCCAGAGTACCTTTTTAATTTTTTAACTTTTTTTTTTTTTTTTTTTGGTGCTGAAATAGGTAGCAAAGCATATGCAGACATTTTGGTTGGTATACCACCCCAAGGTAAAGAAAAAAATTCAGTGACATGAAAAAAGAGAAAGCCACACAGGATAAGATGGGAAATCATTTAAAAGAAGATCAACAGCTAAATACATTTGCAGATGTAAATATTTACTTATGATCTTTTGTGATTTGTATCCTGCAAAATTTGTACCACACGCTTCGGAGTAATACACAGACCATTGCATAACTTATCATCAGTCAGAACGATCCTGCTTTTGACTGTACCATGAATACAATTGGCCAAACGATAATTATCACCTAGTGAAAACTTGGGAGGTTTTACAGATCTCAACAGACCAATTTACACTGGTCAAGCACCTGATTCATCCTGCTTCCTACAGCAACCTCCTCACTTGGCCCTTCCCTATTGCTTCTTGGGGAAGGAAGGTGATTTCACATTTGCAGTCTATTTAGGAATTTGTTTATTTTTAAATAAGGAAAAGTTTCTTCTGGGTGTTATTTGAGTGTGAACAATGGCCTTAGAACTTAATTCAGAAAGCAGCTCTTAAGCACACAGTTGCATCATGAATATTAATCTGGCCGCATGCAAAAGCTCTGAATATCTTGGCTCCGCTGTTCTCCTTCTGCACGAGACCCCCCCCTTCGTTGGGAAAACGCTGCCATCGCAACCAAGGGCAGCAGAAGGCGAGGGGGCTGGCAGGCAGGGAGAAAAAGCAGGTTGGGTTTTCAGGCTAATTACAAGGTTTTGTGTTCTGGGTCACCTTGTAAATGAGATACGATGCTCAGAAAGCTGCAGCCAAAGCTGCTCGGCAGAAAGTGGAGCAAACGCACAAAGGTTCTGCTGGTGTTTAGCTTTTCTTGAACACAACCTGCAATTTTCACGGTGAGCAATTACAATGGCTCTAGAAAATTGGTTCCTGGGGCATCTTGCTAAACAGACAAAAGTTGTTTTTATGAGCCAGGCTGTAAAACCGTTCACTCTGGGTCTGGTGAGTGATCTGTATCAATAGACTTCTCCCCTCAGAATTCTTCTGACACACTTGCTAAAATGCATTAAAATTAATTTTAACACAGCCCGAACGAAACAGATTTGAGCAGCTTTGCAAGCTAATGCTACTTCAAAACATTTTGTCATATTGATCAGTTTAGCACTCCTTCAGTTTAAGGCTGGCATGCTTTCTGATTTTCTGTACTGCACATGTAAAATATTTCTAGGCTATCTGAGGAGCAGATCTGAAGGCAGCTGGAGTCTGGTTCCTACATCTCCTCTGCCTGTGGCCTGTGCTTATGTTTCTCCTTCACCTTATAATTCTGCAACTTGAACCACACTTGCCACAGGAACATTGTGAAAATTAGTATTTGCACCGCTCTTTGGGGATGCCTCACCCTCACTCCTGTTATTTTCTGGATGACAGTGGGCTGGTAGTTTATTTACACGGCAGGGTTCCATTTTGAAATGCTGCTTCACATAAATGAGCACCAAGGACATATTTACTCTTAAAAATCCATACAGGGTGTATATGTGTTAGACTCAGACCATAGCAGGGCTGATTCCTGATGCAGGGTACGGATGTTGTGGGGACATGAAATTGCAGACAGGATTGCAAGAGCACTCGGGGGCCCCTCAGGTAATTGCAGCCTAATGCACCTGCACACTGCACCTTGGCTTTACCTGTGCAGCTCTGCAAGGAGAGGACTTTGCTGCTGAATATTTGCAGCCCTGGGGCTATTTAAAAGCTGTGTAGATGTGGCACTTAGGACATGGCTTAGTGTTGGACTTGGCAGTGCTGGGTTAGTAGCTGGACTCAATGGTCTAAAGGTCTTTTCCAATCTAAACAATTCTATGATAGTTTTTACCTGGAATGTTGACAAGGACCTCAGGATGCACCTCTGTCCCTCACTATTCTCAGTCTGTCCCTCACAGACTATTCCCAGCACACCATTAACAAGACATACTCTCTTACAGTTTTGGCTTTGTTCCTGTCTGCCTTGAGCAACATGGATAAGTCACTTGCAGAGAGAAAAACAAGGCTACAATGAGTCATCACTTTGATAGCTCAGATCAGGCACGTAACTCCTAGAGCTTGCTCATAAATTTGGGGGTCAAAAGGTTTAGTTTACATCAGAGCCATCAAGTCTAAAACCTCATTTTGGACTCTTGTTTTTTACTGAAATATTTTAGCCTAGCTCAAGTATTATAACTAAGTCAAAGAATGCCTGAGTGAAACCTTATGTTCTCCAATATTAAGAATTTCTCAGGAATGTATTAGGGCTGGTAAGATGATCTTGTCTTGTCTAGCCTTATACATAATCATTTTATTAAGCTTCTTTATCTTGTTTTGAATTCTCTGGCTTTAATATTTACAGTCACTCTGGTTTTGCAATTTTTTTTAATCTTAGTTGCAATAATAATAAAGGCTGCTGTTGTATAAGAGCTTCAACTGTATAAAAAAATCCAGTCAATTTTGCATATTCTCTCTGCAACAATAGGGCAGCATCTTCCTTTAAAATACATCAGTCCTTTGAAATTAGCAAGCAATTTGTTGGTCAGTGCACCTAAACACTAAAGAGGCAGTAAATTGATCCCTGCTCTCAGGTCCCTGGGTTCCACAGTTATTGCAAAAGCTGCAAAATTAAACAAGATTTTTATTCTAGTGAACAGAGTCAACTCACACCAATGGAAGAATGGGAGAATACTGTCAATTCCTCAGGCAAATCTAAATCTTTCATCCTGCCCTTACTGAGGCTGCCTCAGGACTGTTGCAAAGACAACTACTATAAAAATGGATCAGAATAGCCTTTTGCCTCATCATCACATCTCCCCAAATACTGCTGCCTCTGCAGTATTTTTTTCTGTTGCTATTCCCAGGAGATAAACCAGCTTCAATAATTTGCAGCAATTTATAATTATTGATGACTCTTCAGGTTGCCTTCTTTGAAGGGAATACATATCCCATTAACCATGAATTTGATTATTAGGACCCACTTCAACCCCCTCTTATTCTACTGACAAGTGGACAAAATTGTGTGGAAATTGTTCTGCAGTTTTCTAGCTCTGCAGTTTACCAGATCACTTAGAGAAAACAGACCAGCAAAATTGCTATAATTCCTTTCAATTTTTAATAGCTCTCTTGTGCTGTGGCTTTAATCTGTATGAAATTGCTAAAGCACTGAGTAAATAAAGCAGCTGTTACAGCTCATGGAGCTACAATACAGCCACGGTTTCCTTGAGAATGTTCAATGCTACACACAAAGTACATATATTCACTCATAAAAATATAAGTTAGTAGAGAATATAGAAGAATAGTTCAAAAAAAGGCTCCTGGATTCTTACATAAGAAAATGTCAGTACTGTATGATATGCACAGTGTGGTATGGAACCATTAGAACCTGAAAGGTGCAGTTCCTGGTTGTATAGAGCTGGATGACTGCATACCTGTACATTTAAATACCATTTTTATATCTGCTTACATATAATTGCTAACAAGCATCTGTGGCTATTTAAATGATTGTACAACCGCAGGCTATGATAGTTTGAACTTTTACATATTCATTTAAACGTGTTTGTAGTTACTTGACCAGCCCCGGAGTGCAGATAAGAAGATAAGAAAAGGAAATGCCAAAGCTGTGAGACAGAAATTATTTTTTTTCTGTACTTTTAAAAGTGCATTTGATCTAGTTCCCAGATGGCTTACAGGGGTGAGTTAACATGCAACAATATTAAAACTCAGTCTATTAAGCTGTATTGAAAGTAAACTTAATGTTGTATCAGTGGCAAGAGATCTTAGGCAAAGCAATATGATTTTATGCTGAGGGATCTTTGTGCAAAGAAGGATGTCTCTGTAACTCCCAGTTTAATATTTACTCTAAAAAAGCACATGTACCTGATCCAGCAAATGCACATGTGGCTAAGGTCCTTGTCCTTTGCCATCATTTAGAAAAGAGGATTTCTAAACATTCTATCAATGTTGACAAATCCTCTGAAAAAATACTGGAGGCTTTTATATGTGAACCTAAATTGACATATACTTTATGCAAATGTTTGCTTAAAAGCTGTGTACATTGCCTTAAATGCCATGGTTCTGAATAAATATAGTGTGTGCAGATATCTTTGTAGGTCAGGAATCTGACTTGCCAGCTACATTTGTAATCCTGAAAGGATATGGAAGAACACTTCAATCATTGAGGAACAGCAAGAGCAAGATTATATATTAAGGAAAGTATGTATTAGAGAAAAGCTAACACAGCTTTTGGTGCAGGGAAGGCTTACACAGATACAGGGAGGGCTGTTGGAGCTTCCTAAAAGTGTGTTGGAGTGTTGGACATCAAAGATGCATAGACAGACTCTGTTTGGATTCCTGATGGCCTTCAACAAGATACCTTGTAAAGAATCTTAGAGCATCTCAGGTTTTAAAAAGACTGAAGTACATACTGGAAACAGTTCAGAGAAGAGTGGCAAGTGTGATCTGAAGTACACACACACAAAGTTCTGTATGAGGAACAGCTAAACAGAGTAGCCTGAAGCCTTGAAAAAATATGATTGGGAAGAGAATATTGCAGTATTCCGTACAACCACAAGTGAGGTGAAGAGGAGAGAAGGAGATGCGTTCTCCATACATCTTCTAATGCAAGCACTAAGTATTAAATTAGTGGACGGCTGATTCAAAACAAATGGAAGCAGAGACTTCTTCACATAATGCAAATATGAACCATGGAACTCCTCGCTGTGAGATTTTGTAGATGTTGCAGTTTAAAGGGGTTCACAGGGCAGCCCAAAAAATTCACGGAGGAAAAATATTGAGACTTACAAAGCTCAAAGGTAATATACATCAAGATGATGATGTCACAGGATCATAGAATTGTTAAGGTTGGAAAAGATCCTTGAGATCATCGATCCCAGCCATTAACCCAGCACTGCCAAGTTCACCACTAAACCACGTCCCCAAGTGCCACACCTACACATCCTAAATCAGCAGATACTGGGGGAGCACAGCCAGTCAGTCCGCTGTGTAGCGCTACATTGTTCTGGGGCACAATTTTCTCTGCCTACAAATCCTCTCTTCACATGCCTATGATGTTTCCTTAGGCAGTTTGTGTTCCTCAGATAATGGTAAAAGGTAACAGCAATAGCAATATTTCCATGGCAAGCTTTGTAACTGATTCTATGATAAATTTTGGAGCCAAAAAGATGAGAGAATAAAAGAGGTTTACTAATGACTTGCTTTCTTTTGCTTTCACCATGATCTCAGTGAGTTCCAACACGTACTCCTAAGGGTTCTTTCCTCTCCACTCGATCTAAGTAGAGGATCATTGCTGAGCAGCAAGTTAGATTTTTCTTGTAATCTTAATGCTCTGCAACCATGAGTATCAACCTCTAGAGATGACAGAGGTTACGTGTATGCAGAGCAACTTTAGGAAGTCCATTTATATAAAAGCAGAAAGTCTGTCCAAGGAAACAGTGCATCTGTGGAGCTATGTGTCTTCTGCAGTGTGCTGCATAAGAGGAGAAATTCCCAGGCTGGGTAAAAAGCAATGTCACATAATTTTTGCTTAAGACCTCTGAAAGAAGAAATGTTGTTGGGTTCTTTTAACAGACCTCTCTTAAATAGGATTTGCTGTATCACTGAATCCATCTTTTGTTTTATTGAGTAGCAGGTGCCTATTCAATTATTCATTTAAGTATTGTAACCTAATATGTGATAACCGGAAATTATATTAAATAGTCTTAGACCGAGTGACATCTTGCGTTTGATTAGAGATCTATTCAAAGCCATTTTTATCTGCTGGAACTTCTTGGGTCTTCGCTTTGACCAAATCAGAGAATGTCTCAAAAAAGTATAGGTCAAATGTAGTAAGATAGTAGATAATAGTCTATTATTGAAAAGGTAGTAATACTTTGAAACAAATAATAAGCTTGAAGATAGAATTTCTCATATATTTAAATGAAAATCTCTTACTTTAGCAGTGTGTTTCTAAGGTAACTAAGGGTAAAATATTTTCTCTACAAAAATGGCAGTGATTTCAGAGACAATTAGAAGCTTCTGTTTGTTTACTGACAAGGACTGAAAATTTCCATGATGGTACAGAAGTGGCTTGGTATCTATCATTACATTTATATAGACACAGGAATTTTGAATCCTGAGTAACATTCCAAATAAAAGTTTATGAATGTCAACAATTAACATGAAGAGTAAATGCTATGTTTTTGCTGCATAAATGATATAAATATGACCCAAGTAACTTATTAAATAACATGACACTAATCTGAATTACCTTTTCCCAGATTATATATAAAATTAGCTTTGTCTTCCTTTGAGGAATATTTGGATGAATTCGTTTAATGTAATGAGATTGCAAACAGCAAGTGAAGTAGACTCAGTTCAGGCCTGCAGGAATGGAAATTTTAAGTGCCATTCCTTAGCATATGAAGAGAAGGAATTGTTTTGGAAATTTTCATACTGTGCAGAAAGATGTTTCTTTTTTACTGTCTCCATTACATCTTGTCGAGACTAAATACAATCTAGTTCTCAGTATGATATATGTCACAATACAGAAAATAGAGATTCCTGATTTAAGAGCATTACAAGAGCTGTTACAGAAGCATCCTGTAATGTGTGCTCCTCCATTACTTTAATTAAGAAAATATACAGAAGGATCTTAAGCATATGGAAGTAATTGAAATACATGCAGCAAGCACAGTTTTCTCAGAGCAGGGCAGATATTCGTGTCACCTTGGCTCTCTGCTCTGCAGAGCTGGAAGGACATCTGGCACCTGCCCAGAAACGCTGCAGCTATTAATCATAGTAGAGTAAGAAATGACTTTGTGTTGAAACATGAGTATCCAGAAATATTCTTGGCAGGGATATTTCTCTATTATGAACTTGCTGTTAAGATGTTTGGAACATTTCTTACACATTTTTTAAGTCTTTGTTTATAGAATTCACCTTTTAAATACATTCATTTAGTGAGGCTTCAGTAAAACTACAAATTCAGCGAGTAGTTTCTAACTGATCTAGTTAAAATCTCAAAGATCACTTAGGGCAAAAAGAAGTGGATCGCAGGGTTTATCTGCTCTATTTCTGTGATCAGAGGAGAGTCAGAGATGAGATTACAGAGTACGTGGGGTAACTACTAGAATCATACAATAAGCACTTTCAATCGCTTGGGAACTGCACTCATTGAAGAAAGCAATTTATAAAAACATCACTATATGAAATATTTGGGAAATCGTCAAACCATTCCCACCACTTAGCAGTTCATCCAACTGAATTAGAAAGGTCAATCACTGAAACCCAAACTGCTCTGCCTAGGATGACTTTTTTGCCATCAAGAGAGTCTCTTCTGAGTGGTATGAGAGAAACAGATTGTCTCAGGCACACTGGTGATTCATCTTACGCTGAGAACTGGCTAACAACGACACTGCCTTGATCTGCATGAAAAAAAACCAAACAAGAGCTATAGGTTGGATAAACCCAACAGCTGAACAGCCACAGCATCCAACTCCTGTAGCAGCTATGTCTGTCCCTGTCAGACTGCACAGCTCTGCATTACGTGTTCTTCACAAGGAGGTTTAAGCAAAAAAGGTTTCAAGGACAGGGGAAGGCTGGGCACCCAACTGCTTCTCCTTCCAGTAAAAAAAGGGACAGAGAGGATGCAGAACCTTAACAGGCTGCAGCAAAATCCTTAGCACCTTCTTGATCCATTTCTTTCTGTGCCTGAGCAAAAGAATTTTACGCTCTGTTTATCCTAAATGGAGTATAGGAGCACACAGTCCATCTTAAGGAACTGTGTACTGAGCAGCATTATCTAGCATCTTCTCATCTCACAATGTAGGTAATAATTGTTAGAAAAAATAATTACCTGTAATTACATATTCCCTATTATTTCCAAATCTTCCTAAATCTTAATAATCTTACTAAAAATTCAAGAACACACTTGAAACCCGAATGGTTTCATACTTTCCTTTGAGATAATTAAAGGGCAACACGTTACCTTTAAATAAAATCCCATCTCACTTCCAACCATGCAATCCAAGTAAAAGAGCAGGAAAGAGGAAAGATCTGTCTCCTTTACCAAATGCCTTGAAGGTTATCATCAAAGCATATATCAGGATAATTCAGACATGTACTCCATCTCAGAGAACTAATTAACAAATAAGAAAAATTAGGTTGGATTTTTCTGATCCATATGCAATTGAAAATGGAAGACACCATTGCTTCTAGCAATTCTCATTCTATATTACAAACTCATGCTCACTCATTCTGGCCACCCTTTCTTCTCTGACAAATATAATTTACAACAGTTACCTCTCTTCAAGATTATGCTAAATATTGACTATTTTCCATGGCTAGCCCAGAAACCCTTATGTGAAGCAAGCATAGAATAATAGAATAAGAAAGTGTCAAAAAGTTGGAACTGAAGCTGAGCAGAACATGAAACCTGATGATTTAATGGAGAGTTTTATCCGGTTTGGTTTAATTTATTTTTATCCCTAGTGTATATATCCCCCACCCAAAAAAATGTTTTCTTACACAGATTCCTCACAAACACAGGCTGCTGAGATCTCGTGATGATGGGACCTAATGTTATTCCCTAATCCTCCATCTCCACTAACTATCCCAGTCACCATGTTTACCACAACCACGTAGATACCCAGGGAAAGTATGTGATCCATGCTTTGGCTGTAAGTCACCTCTCTGAGCTGGGAAAGCCTGGAACTTTCTCATCAGCAGGTGTGCATGTCGGTGTTATGGGGGCAGCCACCTTCACTGTGGCCAGCTTTGGGTATTTAATTTATTAACTAATGAGAACAACAAATTATTACACTTACAGAGCAGACATTTCACACATTTTCAGGGCCTCTGGGCTGTGGAGCTGTTTGCCCCTCCATGGCTCACTAACTCCATGCTATTCCCTGGAGGTGATGGCTTCAAACTGGAAGTGGGCAGGTTTAGATGAGATATTAGGAAGAAACTCTTCACTATGAGGGTAGTGGGACGCTGGAATGGGTTGTCCTGAGAAGCTGTGGATGCCCACGTATGGAAGTGTTCAAGGCCAGGTTGGAGAGGGCTTTGAGCAACTCCCCCATGGCAGGGGAATTGAAACTAGATCTTTAAGGTCACTTCCAATGCAAACCATTCGGTGATTCTATGAATCTATGAGATAAAAATAAGAATTCTTGGAAGCACCAGTTTTTAAGAGTCCTACTCCACAAAATCTGACACCCAACCTGGTGTCCGTGCTAGGTGCCAGAATATTCCGGTACCCAGACCACTATCTACAGGCCTCTTGCCTCCTAAATGTTCTCTCAACTAGCATTTAAATAGTTTCACCTGCCTGTTGTCAACAATTTTGCTCTTAAGGTCCTTTTCCTGCTACATTATACACACATGAAAAACACTCTTTACCCTCTTTACTTGTGTCCTATATACATCCCACTTGGCAGTCACAGGCCTTGCTCCAACAGCTCCTAGGGACGCCAGGGGAATCCAAACACAATCATGGAGCACCTTTTCCTTGTCGCTCTTCTCTTGCAAGTTCGTACAGTAAAATTCTGAAGGTAAAAGTGATCAGAGGTGGAATGATTTTAAGAAAAAGCAAGTGTGCAGGACAGGGCAGGGTAATATCAGGCACCAATTAGATTAACTTAGACTGCCAGGTCACATTCCAAAGAGAAGCATACAAAAGAAAAACATCAGGATTTAGATTTTTTTCAAATTTTTATTCAACAGTCTGCTTGCAGAAAATGAATAAACAAAAGCTTACATTAAATACTGTACAAAATATTAAAGTTGTTGAGGAGCTAGTCCCCAGGTATGCTCACTTTTTATATCCTCAGCCATCTGCACTGCAGCTCTCAGAACGAGATCTGAAGGTTTTCCTGGCTGCAACTAATTATGACATGAGAACTGCAGCCCTTGACAAGCTCCTGCTCGGTAGAATTTGGCAAGACAAAAGCAGTCCAACTGTTCACACTGCAGTAAAAAGCCCCTTAAGTTTACAAATGAAAAATAATAAAGTGTAATGAAAGCATTTCTCTCAAAAACAGATGAGTTCACAATCCTGAGGCACACTTTTCAGAAGACAAAAAACCATGTTTTTCTGCTATGGAAATGCACTTTGTGGGAAATGCTCTGTATTGATGACCTGAAGGGAATTGCATCTCTCAAACCCTTTGGGAAAGAAAAGCAGATTACCAGAGGAAGTTTCAATCACAATCACTGAGTAGAAGTCTTCAGAAAGATTCAGTAGCTTCGGACCAGAACCATGAACAACGATCAATCTCCTTTACAGCCACCACTGCCATTTTTAGTACAGTTGTTAGGAGGGCTTGGATTCCCTCTCTCTCCAAACAATGTTTTTATAAAGTGGTGTCAGCCTATGGGACATTTTTAGAGCTATCGAAGGCCAACTTAAGGAGGAGGATCTTCTCCTCGAATAGCTTTGTACTTTGCCATATCTTCTGGGAACACCTTTGTCAGTTCTTGAATTAACAGGCTTTTAAATTTCTGGAAAGAGAAAAGAAATGTATATACATCATCTGAACAATTTATTTAGATTTCACCAAGCAGTGTTACCCGATGAACAAGAATGTTTGTACCCAACACACCTCTCAGTGACCTAAGAGAATGGTACCCAAGAACCCCCCAAAGCCACACAAACACAGAAAGCTATGTTTACAAAATCCACAGAAAATGCCCAAGAGAAATCCACCAGGAATGCACCAGGCAAACTAAAATGTCCTTGAATTCCCTGAAATTCTCTTGCATTTTCTCCTAAGAAATACAAAGCAGTTGGACCTCTCTTGTAAACTAGTGCACCACTGTCTGCCTGAGCTTATTACGGAAAGCTGATTAAGGACATTTCCTCTTGATTTGATATGGAACCCACTCCACCTTCAAAAAGCAACTCACACCTGCCTTAGAAGTACATAATTTCACAAGCACAGAGAAAAGAAAGAGAAGCTTAAGACTTATCACCATATGCCTACATTCTGCAGTACAACTTGTCATCCTCCACACTAAGTTCAGCCAAAGAACATTCTCGGAACTCACTAATCTTCCTTTTCTGACTGTGTTTTTCTGCAGTAGTTCCAGCAGTAAACAGTATCACAGAATGCTTAGGTTCACACTAAAGGAAAGTACAAGTTCAGAAAACCCTAAACATTGGCACGCATTCACTAATTTTATAAAGATTAACTGATGATTACAGAGCATATTTGACATTTTAACCCTCTAATATCCATTCAAGACTGGAAAAATACCCCTTTTGTTTTGCTTATTTCTAAGTTTGCACACAGCAGAATTATATACCTCTAAAAAAACCAAATAAAATACCTCTACTGCTACATGTAACTTTAACCAATCACAGTGAAAGCTGCATCCCCAACTGTGGGATGAACTACAGGTTTCCTTTCCTGAACAGGCTATACCAGCATCAGTAAAGATACAGGGATGCCAAGCAATTTCTAAGACAAATCACATAGTAACAGAAGTTAATAACTGCACAAGTGAAAAATGCCCGCATATTTACAGAAAAGTAAGAACTTATCAAATACATTATTGCATTATACTTCCATTAATTCTGGTTTACCTTCATGGTGTCGATTTTTCCTTTTACTTGCTCATTTTTAGCCAAAGCTCGCTCCAGACACTCTTTAGTGTAAAGCTGAGGGTTACGGCCTTGATCTATGTATCTGAAAGTAGAAAAGACACTACTAAACGATCATATTCCTACCAGGATGCTCTCCAAGATACAGAATTATTCACCTTGCTGTCTTTTTCTTTCTACTGTTATCTGAAATGTGCATTTTAAAAACCACCACAGTTAAACCCAGCCATTTCCAAAGGACAGCTCAAGCACAAGGCCATGGCCAGCAAACCTCTGTTTCCAGAAAGACTGGAGAGCTTTGAAGGAAGTATTAAAAGCACACACAAAAAATATCTACCAGCTCATCACAGGCAATAAGCACAGATGATCAAAGGAAGATTGTCTTTTTCCAAGCAACTGAAAGGGCACTAACCAGAAATGGCCTAGTTAGGACATGGTGAGCATTAAGCACACAGGAATACGGCACCCAGCAAATCAAGGATGAGGAGGAGCTGCACATACCACAGTAAAGAGTGAAAAGTAACACTACTGTATCAGCAAACCTATGTGTATTTTTGCTTTGCAATACAATTCCTGGCAAAGCGAAACTCCCTTGATGAATAAAGAAAAGAGAACACTTAAGACAAGTCACCACAAATTTACAACTGGAGTAAAAGCCCAACTGAAAAAAGCCCTGCAGAGCCAGTAACACACTGGAGTACAGCAGACCAGTAACATGTGGACTTTCAAGAAACAGTAGTAAAATAAATTGTCAGCTATATCACAAAAGCTCTCTAGTACACTCTTCCTCTATGTTATTTTTTCATGTTCTAATTCTCTGCCAACAGACTGCCACTCCTGAAACTAAACACCTGAGTACTGGCTTACTTTATTTTCACCTGCAACTTTAAATCCTCATCCTAATCTATGTAAAAGCATATTTCCAAAATGAAAGCTTACTTACTAAATCAGTGTCCCTGCCCATGGCAGGGGTGTTAGAACCAGATATTGCTGAAGGTGCCATCCAACCCAACCCATTCTATGATGCTATGAAACGACTAAATTTGGCAGAATTCATGTTACTGCCTACGTATGTAGAAATTAAAAAAAAATCTCGAAGGCCAGGTTGGACTGAGCTCTGAGCAACTTATCTAGTAGGTGGCACCCCTGCCTACAGTGGGGGGGTTGGTACCAGATGGGTTTTAAGCTCCCTTCCAACTCAAACCGTCCCGTGGTTCTATGAAAACAGGTGTATAATTTATCACTTCTCCTACCTTTCTGCCTTCTCAAAGGCAGGAGGTACCTCTGAGCTCCTGCTTGCTCACGTTCTCATGAGACATTCAGAAGGACCGGGCTTAAGAGACAAGCAGCCCTCAGCCAAAATACCCACGCTGGGAAGCTAGGCTACCTCGAGTCACCGACTGCAGCACCTCCCCTTCCAGGCACACACAGACTTACTCAAAAACTTCCAACGGCACGCTGATATCGTGAAGCTGCTGCCGGCATTTGTCGATATCCTGCAAGCCCGTCACCATGAAATTCCTGTTGGGAAGAAAAACGGGTCGGGTTTAGCCGATTTAGGAGTCGCTGCGCTGCCCCTGACGGCGGGTGCGAGGCCAGCGACACCTAGACAGGGAGCCAGAGACCTGAGGCACCACTCTGGGGCCTGGGGGCGGGGAAGGGAAAGGCCCCGCGGCCCGGCCCGCCCCCGACAACGGCCCCTCACAATTTCTGATTGAGCCCCGTCTGGCTGCTGGGCTGGAAGTCGCTGACGATGATGCCGAGCTGCCGGATGTTCTCCACGAACTTCTCCAGGTGCTCCTCCAGGGAGTCGAACTTCTCCGCCATCGCCGCCGCCGCCGCCTTCCCGGGCCCCGCGCCACTTCCGGTAACGGGCGCTTGCGCGGGAGGGCGGCGGGGGGCGGGTGGCCACGCCCCCTCCGCCCAAAGCCACGCCCCCTCCCCTCACGGGTGGCACCGTCCCGGGTGGCGCCGCCGGTGCGTGAGGGGAAATGGGGACAGCTCCGGTTCGGCAGCCACACACCCCCCTTCTGTGTCTGAACGTGCCTTGTGTCTGCCAGCTCTGGGCGGTCTTCGGGCCCGTGTAAGAAATAGAAGCGGTGACAGGCAGAGGTTCTGCTTCATAATAAACCCCACACGAAATCATCTGGGGAATGGCAAAATGTAGAAACATAGAATCGCAGAGGGGTTTGGGATGGAAGGGATCGCCTAGTTCCAATCCCCTGCCACAGACAGAGAAACCTCCCACTAGACCAGGTGGTTCAAAGCCCCATCCAACCTGGCCTTGAACACCTCCAGAGATGGGGCATCCACAGCTTCTCTGGGCAGCCTGTTCCAGTGCCTCACACCCTCACAGTGAAGAATTTCTTTTAATATCCAATTTAAACCCACCCTCTCTCAGCTTGAACTCATTACTTCTTGTTCTATCATGACTCGGTCTATATTAAATAACCCAGCTATCATTCATTCCTCGGGGAAGGTTGGGTGACATGCTTAAACCCCCATGGCACATCACAACAACTGTATGTTTTCCAAATAGCTTGTTTCCAGTATGTCTGGTTTGGGTTGAATCTGAGCAGATCAGTCCAGTAATGTCAGGAGATAAGTCACCCAGCTCTGGGGTCCCCAGCCCAGGAAGGACATGGGCCCTTGGGACAGTTCAGAGGAGGCCACCAAGTTGATCAGAGGGATGGAGCACCTCTTCTGTGAGGAAAAGCTGAGAGACTTGGGATTGTTCAGCCTGGAAAAGAGAAGGAGTGGCTTAATTACAGCCTTCCAGGACTTGATGGGAGTCTACAAAAAAGATGGAGAGAGACTTTTTACAAGAGCATGTACTGACAGTACAAGGGGGAGTGGCTTCAAACTGAAAGAGAGTAGGGTTAGATTCGATATTAGAAATAAATACTTCACTGTGAGGGTAGTAAGACAATGGAAGAGGTTGCCCAGAGAAGCTGTGGATGTCCCATCCCTGGAAGTGTTCAAGGCCAGGCTGGATGAGGCTCTGAGCAACCTGGTACAGCAGGTGTCCATGACAGGGGATTGGAACTGGATGATACCTTCCATCCCAAATTGAGATTTAATGTATTTTTTGCATTTTGTAGCTATAACTTCTGGCAATTTCTGTTCTACCATGAGAACCATCAAAATCTGCAATTCTTAGTTTCTTGCATGTATCTTTTTTTTTTTTTCGTTTATGATATCATGAGAACAACACCATCAAATGGTCAGTTTCTGTTCTGGGTTACCATGCTAGATCAGTAGCAGAAAGTTGGGTCTTTGGAAAATATAAAGCACTATTTGGGAGCTCATAGGTTTAAGCATGCTAACCTAAAATTAAAAAGCATGCGGTTATAAAGAGCACTGAATATGAAGGAAAATATAGTACTGTGCAAATGTGAAATTAAAAAACAATCCTAGGATGCAGAAAACAATTTATCAGTTCTAGGCCTTGACAAGTATTGTCATCCTACAATAAAATAATCCCACTGTCTATTGATCAGCAGTTGCTAACCATACTGTTTCTATATTTGGCAGAATATTGTCTGGACAGCAGAAAGATTATGGGATTTTAAGACAAGTACTTTGCACATGAGAGATCTTGGTCTGAGGAAAAAAATAACTTTTTCTGATATCTGGAGGGAAGAATGTAGAATAGGGTGCACTTACCAAGTTAGATCTGAACATGAGGATCAGGGGGTCAAGTTTTGAAAGAACAGTATAAATACAAACGATTGTGTCAGACGTGGCTCTGCAGGCACAAGAGGCTGGGATTCAAACAGAAGAGTTGCTTTACGTCCATCTTTGCATATGGGCAAACACATCCAGTGCAAGTATGGAGCAGAACCACTTGCTTTAAATTCTGCAACAAACAAGGGCTTTGAGGTGCTGTTAAAAGTTCCTCTCCTTCCTCTTTGAGTGAAAGCCTTTGGTTCTTGGAACTGAGCGAATATGACTTCTAGCTTCCTTGGGATAAATCCTGTAGATGTCCATTATCACATCTAACTCAGGGAATGTATTCAACAGAAGAAAATAATGGAAGTTTAACATCAAATACAGAGATATCCAGCTCATTGTAAATCTGTATTTACTAGCCTGGTTAGGCTAGATTAATGAATTTTGTTAGATAAATGTACACAGTGCTTTTAAGGTTAAAACTTGCTATAAATATATTACCAGTTGTTAAATTTTTCTCATGATCACCAGCTTGGGCATCATTTTCATGTTCGGGGGTAAAAAGTAAAAATGAAAAACTTGTGTTCCAATGAGAGAGAGAGAGAGAAGGAGAAAGAAAGAAAGTCAGTCTGACAAATAACTGAATTGATCAATAGGTACATAGAGACAGAAAGATTTAGAAAAAAAGTGTCACGGCTCTTGATGTAAGTAACCATATTGCACTTGTACCCTGATTTTCATACAGGGAGTGCACAATTGCAGAATTGTAAGCTGGACATCTGCACTGGCAGTTAAGTAGGGTTTATAATAAAGAATGGAATGAGAGGCCATATGGATCAATATGACCCACTTGGGAAGAGTAGCACAGATTAAATGAAAGAAAATCCTGTTTTGCAAACCCCTAATGAGTTTTTCAAGGGGTCAGCAAGCATGAAGATAAGAGTGATCTAAATGATACAATCTACTTGATTTCCCATCAGCTCTTAGTAAAATCCTTAAACAAAATCTTTTAAGGAAGTAAAGCAATGGAATAAGGAGAGAAATCCTAAACTGAATAAAGAACTGAATTCCAGATAGGAAATGCAGGACAGGGGCAAACATTTAATTCCTGCAAGGGGAGAACTGATCCCAGACAAGTTCAACGGGGAACTAGGCTGAAAGTTGTGCCATTTAGTATGTTCATAGATGACCCAGAAAAGAGATCAGATGGTACAATAAGAAAACTGGCTTATGAGAAAGTTATTTGGCAGGCTAAAGATGAATGCAGTTTGTAGGAAACTGTAGAAGGACCTGAAAAGACTTTAAGATGGATCATGTAAAGTGATGCACATAGCAAGCAAAAAACCCCTGGTTTCACATGAAAATTCATGACCTCTTGACCATTACCATACAGGAGCAAGACCTGAGGATCAGAATAGAAAGTTCTTTGAAAACATCAGCTCAGCGCTCAGCGGTGATCAGAAGTCATGTGGAGAGTTAGGAATTGTCAGGAAAGGAATGTGAGAACAAAGCAGAAAATTTCACTGTGCTACTGCAGTAATCCACGGTTTGCCCCAACCTTGAATACTGTGTGGAGTTCTCATTCCCTGGAGTAGACCTGGAAAGGAGTCAGAGCAGGGCTGCCAAGTTGACTGGTGGATATGAAATGGCTTCTGTAATAGGAAAACATGAACAGACAAGCACTCTTCATCTTGAGAGAGAGCCCACTAATGAACTTATGGTTAATACTTCACTGTATTTACAAAGCCATGAGTGGTCTGGGGCCTAGACTGTCTTTCAGCACAAAAACTAGGGGCATCAAAGTAAAGCCAAGAAGTGACAACTTCAAAACATGCAAAAAGCAGTGATTTTTGTCATATAAAGTTCATAAGCCAATGAATCCTGTCTCTGAGGAGGTCAGCCAATCGGGAGTATTTGCCAATGGATGTTACGGACAGGAAAAGCTTAGCTGTGTTGAAGGGAAAATGGGACAAATGCTTGGTAGACAGTCAGGGAAATGTCGGTAAACCACACCTGGCTCATGCAATCCCTTGAACTGAAGGTAGCCCAAGGCCAGGAGGGTAGTCAGGAGAGGTCTCGTAGATGATTTTCTTGTTTTTCTCTTCAGCATTTACTTCTGGTTAGTGCTGAGCACCGGATACTGACCCAGATGGAGCCTTCATCTGAATCTGGGGGTTACTGCTATAATGTCCTCCCTGCTTGGAATGTCAAATGACCTGTGCTGTGAAGAATGCAGACAGATTGCATAATGGTTTCTTACCAAGCAGAGCATAAAAAGATTGATTTGAGACTATTCGTACAGCCTTCAGGTCTGGAAAAAGCTCAGCTCACTGTTTCCTTATTTAGTGGTACATATACTCCAGATAAATTACTTGTCCAATATAATATGACACAATGTGGTGTTTAAGATTCATTACTGAAAGAGCTGAGACAATCAACTTCTCATGAATACAAAAAGCAATAAATAATTTATTTGTTTGTCCATCTCTAGAACTACGACTCTCCTCCTAGCTCCTGTTTTCTGCTGCTGGCCAGTAAAGTGGAGGAAAATGAATAAAGAAAGTAAAACACATCAAGTTCCAGTGGCACATGTCTGCCACTCCTGTCTTTCTCGCTTTTCTTCTGCATGATTAAATCACTCCTTCCTCATTCTGCAGACCAAGAAATGGAGGTTGAAATTTCAGGTTATTAACTGGGAGCATCACCTGCCTAAGAATTCCATTCTGCAAGCCATCTACCCTTCATTGTTTTAATTACAACAGGTAGTAAGCAGAAGAGAAGCAGGGGAGATAGACGTGAACAGCACAAAGGATACTGCTCACCTGGTGATGGTAATTTTGTTTAGGATGTTTTTCAACTGACTCAGAAGCATGTGGTACTGTCACATTTTACTGCATAAAAATAATGTGATACAATAAAATAAACAATTTTTAAATATCAATTATGCTGCTGAATAAGAGTTGTAATTATAATTTCCATACAGATTTTGTGTTTAGTAATGTGCTCATTAATGACTTGAAATAATACACATCTTACCACAAATTAGCAGGATGATGCATTTATGCATCATGGCTGGATCTCAGTCTTACTGAGATCGCCTAAATTTATTTATCTAAGCAGCAGGATCAGGATTTTGTTCATAAGATAATTTTGTG
This sequence comes from Falcunculus frontatus, assembly GCA_013398115.1. Taxonomy (NCBI): domain Eukaryota; kingdom Metazoa; phylum Chordata; class Aves; order Passeriformes; genus Falcunculus; species Falcunculus frontatus. Next base: position 104,429 of record VZRV01004150.1, read on the forward strand.
GTCTTCCAAGTCCTGCAGATCTGGGAATGTTCTGGGACCCGATCCAAAGATAACTGAGACCCATGAGGTTCTTTCTGTTGATGGTAAAGGACATTGGATGACAGTCTGTTCTCACAACACTGTCTCCGAGGAGGTCAGCAAGACACAGCAAAGGACTTACATATATGTTTCAGGACAGGAATATTATTTTCATAGTGTAGTGATAACTCGTCTAGATATGCAATACTGAAACATTTTATTTCCTAGTACCTTTAATATCCCATAAAGAATTAATTCTTAATTTTGTTTTTCAAAACTATGCTGAGAAATCAGTGGAATTATATGGGTTTTTTCCCTTGGAATATTAAACTTATTCATCAGACTCAGTTTATTTTACCTCTATATTGCTGCCATATGTCGTTTAAAGCAAAATTAAGGTCTACTCTTCTGAAATGCAGAGTTGCTTTCAACAGTTATCAAGTAGCTTTTTTTTTACCACAGGTGTGAGAAATACATATATATATGTATATATAATCATACTCCTAGAAAAGTGCTCCTCTGATTTTGCAATACTAACAAGTAAGGTTGATTGGCCTATTACTGCTTTTTATTTTTTCCCCTGAAACTCAGAATAAGTAGCACCCTGTATTTAAAACTGATACTTTTTTCATTACCAAAGATGCAGGAAAGAAGGTATAGGAATATCCTGGGCAGTCAGAATTTCTAAGACACCCAGACCACATGGGTGCTAGCAAATGAAAAAGACCTAGGACCAGCACTGAGTCCAGCTGGCATGGAGCAGCCCTTATTTGTATTCCAAATCCTGAAATGTACCTGAAAGAAATTCTGTAAGAATATGGGTGGTCCAGATGAAAAAGCTATCTGTGTACCTTTGTCACTGTCATACAGTGTGGGTGCCTGTGCTCCTGTGTTTGTGTCCTTCCCTGTCAATTCCCATTATTCTAAGGTAGATCTGTTAGTCACAGTGTACAAGAAAAAGGAAGTAATAGACACATGGGTTCAAACCAAGGGGCAAATCAGAAAATCGGAAAAATTACTGAGCATTCAGGATTATGCCCCTGAAAAGAGTTTGGATAAGCAAGCTGAGCAGAGCCATGGTCACAGCTGGTATGGAGCTACTGGCACTGCCAGCTTGGGGATAGAGTATCACAGAAGGATAGAATATAAAAGGATGGAATGGTTTGGAAGGGACCTTAAAGATCATCTAGTTCCAACTTCCCTTCCATGGGCAAGACACCTTTCACTAGACCAGGTTTCTCACAGCCCCATCCAACCTGGCCTTGGACACTTCCAGGGATGGGGCACCCATAACTTCTCTGGGCAACCTGTTCCAGTTTCTCACCGCCCTCACAGTGAAGAATTTCTTCCTAACATCTAATCTAAATCTATCCTCTTCAGTTTAAAACCATTTCCCCTTGTCCTATCACTATCTGCCTGGGTAAAAAAGTTACTCTCCCTCTTTTTTATAGTCCTGGGCCTTTTGGAGATGTCCTGTAGTAGAGGCTGGAATCAGTGAACACTGCAGGGTTCAGCCTGATCAATACACAGTGTCTCATGTTCACAGAAGTGCCCACAAGCTGACTCCAGTTCAAACTGGGACTACCAGTTCTTCCAAGCTATTTCTGAACTGCTCAGGTTTAAACCAGTAATGGTGAACGAATGTGTGGGCAACGGTAGGCTCTGGGAGACTTAAGAACGTGGTGAAGCAAAAGGCTTGAATATATGGCTCCTCCAGTCCATCCGGTCGCATGGACTCTTTGGACACAGTCCTAGCCAGTTGGCTTTCCAGTATACTTTATCATGTCAGTAGGAATTCCTTCCTGGAAGGCACTAGGACACAGGCAGGCAGTGCACTAAAGACTTTCTTTCTACTATTATTTGGGAGGGCTGTTCAAGTGACTCTTCAATTTTAAACTCATTCTTCACACTCTTGCATGTTGCTATCCCACTGTCTCCATAATCTGCCTGCAACACTGTGAGAGAGACTTTACTGTCCATGCCCACCATCCAGTCTTCAAATAGGTTTTATTTACAGAAGACACCTTTAATTTATAGCTATTGATTCTTTCCACACCTCTGTCTAACTGATGAAGAACTGCTTTATTGCCCAGTTAGTTTAGATATAGATAATATACATATCTATTCTGTGCTTTAATCAAATAATTGAATCATCTCTCAGACTTCTATATGATAAACACACTGAATTCTTTACACCTTCTTCTTTAATGAATTTCAGCTTTTTCAGTGTTTCTATTTTTTCTCAATATCAGAAGAAAAGGGAAGGTGACCTGCACGTTGCAATCTAGCATTGGTCCCTGCAATGGTGTTGGTCCCTGTTCCCCCGTGCCTTGTGCTTCTTCTGTATCCCTTCCTGTTTATGCACCGCAGGGCTGCAAAATTCCTCTATTCCACAAGATTCCTCTATGCCACCAGATTGTGATGATCTGGTACATAGTGACCCCAAATTTCCTTTAATGTTTCCTTTTACAGGGAATATGGTCTGCAGTTACATAAACTTGCACGATTTGCTCCTAGTAGGATGACTTCACAAATTGTTTTTATTAAACACAGCCATTCAATTCAGTCTGCCTCCACACTATTTATCACTTAGCTGACCTTTCTGTACTCTCTTCTTTTATTTGCAAGTTTTTATTTACCTCCAGATCATCAATATAACTATTAAATTATGACAATAGCAGTCCCCTGAGAATTCGGCTGTCAATATTGCCAAATAAAGTCCCCCTTGGAAAGAGATCACCTGGTCTGTCATATTGCTCCCAAAACTGGATTTGTAGTGATTAGACCAGCCTGATGTGTAGCAAATTCCAGGTGAAGCCTGGCATAAGGGATTGCCCCAGGGTCCTCTTTTTACAGACTGTATGGATGAGTTTGTGTCAGATTTGCCTTGCTCAGGCCACTAATCCAATGCTATTCCAACAGGGACATCATGTCCCTGCATGTCTCCACAAGCCCTGGCTCAGGCTGTACCATGTACAGCCTTATCATCATACAATAAAACCACAATTTTCATGGTACTTCAGTGTCCCTGACTTTCCAAAACAATTAGTAGCACAGACTCTCAGGCTGCTTTCTGTACTGTGAAGGATGAAAAGCTAGAGCAGGAAAAGCCCATTCTCACAATGATCACCTCACAGACCCCATAGTTTGGCTCTTCCCTGTGCCTACTGCCTCCCTTCTGCCCCCAGCACAGGTCTTCAGACACAACCTCAGAGCACCACTCCAGGGAATGCCATTTGGCTGTTGTGCCCCGGCAGTTCTTCTGGGATGGGGTTTCCCTAAGTTCAGGCAGAACGCCTCAGGGACAAAATGTGACCAAGAGATGGAGGTAAGAAAATCCATATGAGCACAGTCCACCATGGTGTTGTGGCTGTATCTCCCCATGTATCTTCCCTGATTTTCACCTTTGCAGGCATCTACTGAAGAAACAGAAGACACTGTGTGTCCTAGAGGCCATGGCAGAGAAGACTGATCCTGCATAGGTAGGGAACAGCCTACCCTCATGCTGGAGAGAGGCTCATGGAAGAGGAAGGGACTATCTGTTCTCAGAACAGGAGGAAATCAGATAAGTTAAACTGATTCAGGAAGCGTTTGGTCCCCTGCCTGCTCAAGGCCCTGGTGCTACTGGGTTGACAGCAGCCCTTCCACTGTCTTCCCTTTGCCAGAACCAGAACCACAATGTCAGACCTGGTTACAGCCTCCTTGGATGAGTACCACAGGGAGAGGGATGAGTCCTTGGCCAAGCCTCGTGAGACGCTTCTGAAAACAAACACACCCTACCTGGAAGCCTGGATAGATCCTCTGTTTCCAGTTTTCACATATTTTTCTGCTTCTGCATTTCATATACAAATGCCACCACTGGGTCAGAGTCCAAGAATATGTATGAACCTTGTTGCATGGGATTCTGCTGCAATAGCCAGCTATGGCTGAGTGGTTGTGTTTAGCAATACCCATCACCACTGCTGTAGATGTGGTTTAAGTCTACAACAGACTTAATTTAACTTTGTATGAATGCATGCAAGAAGATTTTTTGTTTCTATTTCCCATACCTCAGTCTAGAAACAAGGATGTAATCTTCTGTCTCATAAATCCAGATATAGCAGTATTCTTTGGAAACAAAAGAAGTTACTGATTTCTTCTAATTTAGTTAGTTGCAACAAATTAGTTTTCAAAGGAACAACCAGGTATGAAACAGCCAGCTGAGGTTTGCCCTACTGTACAACCATCCCAGCCCTGACAAACCCTGTCTGAATTGCACAGCAAGCCGGCAGCTGGGGTACCTCCCTGTGCTTCCAGGACTCAAGCACAGGTTTGCTCCTGTCATCCTCTTGTAGGTGATACTGCAGGAGGAAGTGCCTGTTGTTCCTAAATCTAACAGAGAAAAGACTCCATCTTTTTGGCTTGCTAATGACAAAGCCGGCAGCTGATCTACAACTGTGTGCAGATTCCAATAATAAACCATCTCTATGCTTCTTCATGTGTACAAAGGACCACTGACCTGCACTGATCCCACAGGTGTGGCAAAATCCCTTCTTTTACATCTATGACTGCTGCCACAGAGTGACAAACCATTTGTTCTTCACATGGTGTACAACTCAGTGCTCACTAGATTCTTCCTTATATTGGTTCTGCAGAAGCAGCAATGAATCATGCAAGCAACTGTCATTCCTACTTCAAAATGACCTGCCACCCAAAAAATTTATTTCTTGAACCTAAGTGATGAAGCACATGACATCATCTAATCACAGAAAGAACCAGTGTTGCATGCCTGATGCTATGAATTCAGTAGGCTTGCTGTTGTAGCCATGCCCGTGAATAACTGCTGGTTGGGAATGTTATCATCTGTTGGCCCCATTAATGTAGAACCACAGAATCATTTAGAGTGGAAAAAAACCCTCTGAGATGATTGAGTTCAACCATTAACCCAGCACTGCCAAGTCCACCACGAAACCATGTCCCTAAGTGCCACATCTACACATAATACAGGTCTTTCGTCATATTCCAAAATGTACTTTGGACTGGATCAATGTTTCTGTAGCTTTCTGTAGATGTGACCTCCTTCAGGGCTCACCTGTCTCCCTGGGAGTTCTTTGCATAAGCTATGTATCCATCTCTCCAGCCAAGGACCGGGGAGCTACCAGCTGGTGGCAGCAGCAGCTTCTCCAAGATCGGGATGACAGGACTTGATCTCAGTTCCTGGCAGCACTGTGTGAGAGCATGCAAATATAAACTCCTCATTTTAAAGAAACTGAGCTGTTATCTGTAATCTTGCAACTAATCTGACTATTTTAAAAGAACTTAGCTTCTCTAATCCTTTGTCAACCTTTTGAATTTTTTTGCATAATAGTTTGGGATTCATAATTGGCACTGGGAAAAAAGAAGCTGAAACATGTCTCTTACTGTTGTGATGACCAGGCTGATGTTAAGATCTTAGGATAAAGGAGGAAGAGTTCATAAAGGTATTGCAATTTATGGGCAATTGCCCATAAAGGCATTGCAAGTGACCTTTCTTGTGGCTGTGTGCTGTAAAGAGGAAAATGAGAGAATATGGTGAGATTTAAGGGAATGTGAAGGTAAAGGATTGACTGGGGTCAAAAAAAAAGTGTTTAGCTGGCATCAAAGAGACGTGTGTGTTGTTCTGTGGTCCAAATGTGATCTTATCATCACCTTATACAAAGTTTCTAATACTTGTCCATCTTTACTCAAAATACCTCGCTGAGTACCATCTTCAGTCATATCAACCTGTTCTTTTAAATCTGCATCACTCTGGCAGCACATCTTTTTAATCCCTTTTACCAACACATCCTTCTTTCTTTATCTCCTCCTTCTTTGTCTGCTTCTCCAGATTTATGTAAAAACTTGTTATCATTGGCCCTTCAGTATTCTGTACTTTGTCCTATTGAACTTTTTCGTGTTCCTGTCACTCCAGGGGAGCAAGAGGTCTGTGATGCAGTTTAAAAACTTCAGGATCCAAAAATTATTTAATGGAACCATAAGGTCTTTGATACTAAGTTACTGAAATTCCAGCATTCTTCCTTTAAAGTTTAACTAAAGTTGGTCTCTCTGTGTTAATTTTGTGTGGTTTACACCAATATCCATCTGTTGCTTAGATGACCTATAGTGCTTTTGCCAAGCCAGGAGTTAATCTGGTGCTCTGAGCAGGTAATAAGAGACAATCCTGTGTCCTTTTTGTGGTGTGAACCAGAGTACTGGAACACTTGGAGTGCTGCTTTCTGGCTCAGCTGACAGGCACTGACAAGTCATACAGGTCTGACAGCAGCCTTCAGCTTCATGTGGAATGGACTGCAGCTGAGGCAGGAGAGCACTCACACTCTCCTTGGGATAAAGAGCCATCCATGAACAGGATACTCTGCAAAAAGGGGCTGCCTACGGCTCAGATTCATATTGTTTGCCCCCAGTTAAAAGCAGGATTGTTACAAGGCCTCACCAATGGCCCTGGCTCTCTGATTATGTGCAGGAGCTTAGAAAAGTCCAGGATCTCAGACCCTTAAAAATTCTAGTCAGAATTCAGAGCGTCACACAAACAAAACTTTTGCATCCAAAGTGGAGGGACCATCATATAGTTGCCATTCCTCCAACCATTCCATGGGATACAGCTTCCTCACTGAGCAGCTACAGAATTACTTCAAAGACGATAGTGAAGTAGAAAAATGTGGCCAGATGTCAAGGCTGAAGGTGGAACAAGGTGAAGGATGCATTGTACCTTTATTTGGGGAGAAATTTGTGAGTGATTTCTGCTCTTTACAGTACTGGTCACATCTTGAATTTGTGTATGAGTGCAAAAATTTAAAAATACTTGTGTGTGTATATGGGAAGGTCACCTCTGACACAGAGTTCCGTGATTCAGAATTGCCGGATGCAAATGTCGTTTAGTCAGTAAATAGCAATACATGAACGAGAACACCATAAACATAAAAAGCTTCTCCTGAGCATTTCCAATGCTGTGCAGACTTGAAAATCAGATAGCAAACCATATTCTCCACAGATATTGTTTACCTCTCTCATTCTCAAAAGCTATCACTGTGACACAATGGCTATTCATTTACCCAGGTATCCTTTGCATTTACCTGGGCTTATCATATCTGTTGAGTGGAGGTCACCTCAAGAATGTTGTGTATCTAAGTCAGTAAAAGAGATTAGCACTGCCAGATGGACTTCGAACACCAAGAAGAAGGTAATTTCAGAGGATGTGTCAACAGGAATGTAGGAAGCACACATATACCTCTACAGGTTTTAACATTCCAGGAGTGAACATTTTTGTGTCTTTCTTCATTCTTGCTGTTTGTTGCTGAAAATACCTTTCTTCTGAATATCCTTCTAAAAATAAATGATGTTGTCACTTTGGAGGATGAAAGGAGGAAAACAAAAAATGAACAGTCAAAGGTGCCCAGTGAGATACTAGTAAGCACTGGGACAACTCAGACAGGCAAAAGAGGGAGAGATTAATAAAGAGCTTGCTTGCTGAAAGTGTGTTTGTACATTTGCAAAGAATTAGCTAAATATAACTCCATTTGATTCTAGGAAGGAGGCTGTGTCCCATGATATAAATGAAATCAATAGAGCCTACCAAGCCGACCTGGGCAAATAACTCCTTTAAAAGAGTTCAAGGCCTAGAGGCTGGCCTAATCCTGAATGTATCAGCAGTATACATGAACCCTAAGATTTCAGTGCCATCTATCTTCAGATCTGCAGAGGAAGGCAAAAAAAGAGCAGTAGAGGACAAATCATGCATCAGGATGAATAAAATAAAATCTTTCCCAACTCCAGTGGAAGCCCTGAGGCATGGAATTATTACAACGCAAATTGACAGTGATCTAATCTATTTTCTCACTCACTTGGGGATACTGACACACCAGATGCCCAGGGACTCACAATATAAGCTTAATTTTCTCTCTTCAGGCATTTTCCTATTCTATTGTGCTGTACAATTATGCCCATAAACTTCTCAGGCTCCATGCTACCAGACTGCAGGCTACTCTTTCCAGTGCTCAGGAGAGTATTCAAACGCTTCCTTCATCATATACCTGGAAGCCTTTAAATTTCCAGTGCAGATGTATTCAGGATTACTCACTGTACTGCCATTCAATCATGTGATGAAGTCAATATCCCTCTCTGACATTTACTTCTCAAATATATTTATAAAGTGTTATCAAGGCCCTATTCAGTCTTTGCTGAGCTATACTAAACAAGAAAAAATCTTTTAATTCTCCTCTGAAGATATGACTTTTTTCCCCCTCATCATTCTAGAAATGCATCTGTGCACTTGTTCCATTTAGGTAACATTTTCTATCACACTTGACATTAAATTCTGCTGCATTTAAATGGAAGTAAACAATACACATATGAACTTTTTTCTGAACCACCACTTTCTGAGTTACCAAAAAAGTTAACTCCTTTTTTGCAAACTCAGTAAAAACAAGAAAATCACTGGCCAGTATTATCCTACTAGGAAAAAAACCCAAAAAAAACACCACCTCCCTGCCAGCCCCAAACAACATCAAATTGATACTGCAATGGGAGTTCAGAGCTCTGAATCTCCAGCTGCTTCTCTACCACAAGAAGAGTCTGAGATGCCCTTCATCAGCTGTACCCTGCTCCACATGGAGCTGAGGGCTGCTGCCAGACCTGAGCTTTGAATGCTGTCCTGTGTCACTAGCAAGTGGCTGAGCCTGAAAGCAGCTCTCCAGCTGAATATGTAGGAGAAATATCTGCCAGAGGTCAGTCTGTTTTTCGTACCCACATGCCTCTCTGATTTGAAAGTCATTGCATCACTCTAGGATGTCTTTATGCACTGTAAGTGGATCAACCAGTCCTGCTCCAAGACAAGGACATGAAAGCCTTGTCTGGGAGATGGCAGGTGAGTTCAGTTTGACTCCTGCACTTGGCAAACTGGTGAGAAGGTATAATAATGAACAGTTAATAGATATGTTTCTACTATTTAAGATACTAAGGAACAGGAATTTATTAGGAATGTGTAAAGAGAAATCATGGACCAAATTTGTTCATTTTTTTCTCAGTCAGGGAATATGTGGATAAGGACAGTCTAGATACAGGGGAAGTCTCCCCTGAAAGCTGTTTTCCCTCAAGACTTCACTTCAAGCCATCCAGAGTCCATACTGGACCACCCAAATAACTTGCTTGCTGAGGAAGCCTGGGTATGAAAAAGAAGAGTTCACTCCATCACTTCAGCTTTTTGACCCTGCAGACAGTAAGGACACAGACTGTGATGAATTTCACTGCTTTCAGCACCACCAGAGCAGTTCCCTGTGGCAGCAGAGCCGTGTTTGGCCAGGCACACCCACTACACCTTCCTCGTCACTGAAACAGCTTTCTCATCACTTCCTTCATTAATCTTGTACCATTTCACAGAGCAATGGTGCAAGGCGGCAGAGGGGCTGCTTGGCTCTGGCCTCTCTTTGCAGAGACCTTGCGCTTTTCTTTTGGCTTCACCACTGGGTAGATACCTCAGTTACGTGAGACAGGTAAGTAACTTCCATAATGTTAAATTAATGATCACAGCTCCTGCTGCCACCTGCCACAGGAACACCATGCAGAGACCTTTCAGTTTAAAACATTAATGTAGCCGACTCAAAGGCTCAAGGTGCAGTGTGGTTCAGTTCAGCATCTGTGCCACACCACCCTGCCTTACCCTAGGTATTCATCCAGCAGTGACCACTGAGCGCCTTGTTCCGCCTGACTGCCCATGGGGACTGAAGCTGCAGGTGAAGATTCTGTGACTTCCAGCTTTTGCACCAGAGCAGGAATAGTCTTCCAACCTGTCCCATCAGCTTTCTCAGTGCCCTGTTCCATATGCTAATGAGAATTTTCCATGCCTGCCTTAGCTTCTCCCTCCTGCAAGTCCTGCTGGAGTCATTTTCCTGATTAAGCACAGATTACTTGTTTCCTGGAAGCGTCACACACCACGAGATGTCTGGGTGCAGTTTGTCTGCACTCCAGAAATTTCCCAGCTCCATGGATGGGCCATCAGTAGTTCAGGGGAGTGGCATGTCTGCCGCACCAGAAGGCTACTAAGGGAAGGCTTGGACACACTTTCCAGTAACCTATAAACTGGAGGTTCCTCAACTGCTCAGGCAAATGTAGGCGGTAGGAGATGAATATGGAATGAACAGAACAATCTTTGACACTTCAGCCTGCACCCACGTCACATTCCCAGGATATCTGACCGCCAGGGAAACACTCTATCAACAGTACTTCAGAATACAGATCTGTTCAGGGGTAGGGAATTTAGCAAACACTTCTCCTGCAACAGACCCGGCTGAGTATCTGCACACTGGAAAGGATCAGAGCAACTCCAAGGGTTATCACACTGTTGGATTGGCAAGGTCAACAAGACGGAGGGCGGGAGCAAACAAGGACAGCGTTGTGGCACCTGGGCCTCCCAGGCCATCACTGACAGTTTGCTCACAGCTCTTCATCTTCTCCCTGCTCAAAGCAGGCCAGTGGAGAAGCACTGGGTATCAGACATGGATCAACTCTGCCAGTATCTCCCGACATTGCTCTATGGAGTCTTCAGGGAGCAAGAGGAGATCCACCTCCAGATCCTCCACTGGGAGATGTGTTATGGAATATAATGCTGCTATGTGCACACACCACCTATTGATTCACATCCTCTACACAACAGACGTAATCGCACTTTGGGCCCTGCCTTCACTATTCCCTAATTCAAAGTATTTATTGTATTTTTTTTCTTTTCCAGTCTCTGAAGGTAAAGAATGTGGCGGGAACAGACTGGGAATCAGCTGTTCCTTCCTGTGCTACACAAAGTCCCAGGAGGTCAGACCTACTTGGTCTGGAGGGGAGAAGGTGTGAGAGGGATGGGATATGTATATCTGCTGTACTGAAGAAAGCAAGACTGTCACATCATTCCCAACATAACAAATACCGAAATGCACACACACACACACACACACACACATATATACACACGTTATGTACTTACAACTATTTTTCGACCATGTTTTATATATCGATTTTTATAGGCCTTATATATGTGATTATATGTGTGTAGGCACGTAGGTGTAAATACATACACGCACTGCACTTAAATGTCATCGTGTGTAGGCACGTAGGTGTAAATACATACACGCACTGCACTTAAATGCCATCGTGTCCTTACACATGACCACAGAGCTGTTCTGTCTCTGCGTTAGGTGCGGGCTCTGTCCGTGCGCACACACGTGCACGGAGCTGCCGCGGTGTCACTTCTCGGCCGTGTGGGCGCCGACACGCGCGCACACACACACGTACGTGTGCAACACCTGCCCACGCACCCGCGGGTCCGTCCCGGCGCCCCTCCCCGCCGTCACCGCCCCCA